>CM026897.1:46152197-46366507 GCA_015227895.2 Colaptes auratus | reverse complement strand
TACAGATACAATATTAAACACTCCACGAGATTTGCTTGGTAGCTGGACATAGTTCACCAAAGCTCCAGGAACTTGATTTTCATGCTGTGTTATTCATAGAACTACTTGCTTGATTTTCTATCATTATGTTAGGACAATCACTAACAAGGAGCAATGAATAATACCAAAGAAACTAGTGATTAACCAGGTTTCATGAGACAGGAGGGGTTTCATCTGTGAGTGCAAACAGAACAGTGGTGTGATGGCAAGACCACTCTCCCTTACAAAGTCATGGTGGTGGGGAGAGTATATGACAACTGAAAAAAAAAATCTGCATGGCTTATCTAGGGAACTTAAGTCATTTTCTTACTGAAAAAAAAAAATTCCAAATTCATGAAAGATGTGAAGCTAATAAGGAATCACAATTGACCATCATGCCTTCTTTCTGTGATTAAATGTCCAACTTCATCAACAAGAGGATCTAATATGCATTTTTCTCTCTTAATGCTATTGACAATATTCCCCATAGTATTCTGTTTTAGAAGCACAGGAGGTATGGGCTAAATGGATGCACTTTTAGTTGAACTAAGAACCAAATCCAAAGGCAAAAGATCAATGGCTTGAAATGAAGTGCCTTGCAACCTGAACTGATATTGTGCGTTAATGTTATCAGCTTCATGGGTAGTATGAGAAAACCTACACTTAGCACCTTTATCTATGATAATAGCTCAGGAGCAGCTGTTGATGTATTAAATGGTAGCACTTCAGAAGAATCTTGAGCAGCTTAAGGATCAGGACAGAGGCATAATCAGGTCACACTACAAAATTCCTAATGTTAAAGAAGAAGACAAGAAATTTCCAAAATGGGCCCATAGGGTAGGCTGGGAACTCACTGCCTAAGACCTACGTCAGTTTATCACAAGTTATGCATGAGACACCAGTGTGATTGCAGGATTAACTAAGCAGAAAAGAGACTGACATACAGTAGGAACAGTGAGGACAACAGATTTAAAGAAATTATAATTTTCCTCATTGTGGCAGGTTTCATGGAATCTTTTACCACACTCGCCTAAAGGAAGGGATTAAAACCAGGACAGGGTTCAACAGAAGCTACTAAGGTTAAATTACTTCAAAGAAGGATTAGAAGAAACTGGACTAGTTTAACATGTTGAATAGGAGGACAACAGATCTCTAAATCATTATGATTTAGATTCATCAGGTAATGAAACAGAACTGGTTTAGGTAGTGGTAGGTGATACAAAAGTTACTGTAGCTAGAAGTTATGTCTTGGAACTTTTAATCTGGACTTCAATGGAAAAAAATATTTTAAAAAATCATGGGAATGATAATGAAAAACTGGAAGAGTACCCTGAAACCTCTGCAATGCCTATCCCTGAAGACTTTCAAGACAAAAGCCTGTACAATATTAAATTTAAATTTTTGGTTGGTGAAAATCTATATTTACTTTCCCTATACTTTCAAAAAATTTATTTCATCCTAGCATAGTGTAAGAAATTTTTAATTAATCTTTAAAACTTTTATAAAATAATGCTCCAAGCATATGTCATGCCTATCACACTCCAGGAATAGCATGGAACAGAATAGTCCTATTTATAGACTGATATTGTTCATCCAACATATTGAAACTGTTACACAAAGGAAAGGCCCAGATGGAAAGAGCTATTTCTCAAAACAGAGAAAAAAAATGCACTACATTCTCCTTGAAATTTTGAATATTTTAAAACCAAGATATTTATGCTGAGAAATTTCATTTTATGTTGTAAGCATAATGTTTGCTAACCTAGCAGCACATTTTATCAAAAAGTAAAACTTTTAAACCAAACCATCTCTGAAATTTTAATTCTGTCCTGATCACCTTCTACAAATTTGATTTCAAGGATTCTTTTGACTGATACAGTTGAAATCACTTGTGGATACATAGTTTCTTCTCTCTCCTATTTATATTCTGCCAACAAAGGGAAAATACTTGTCACATCTAAATAGGTCTGGCAATGATATGTGAAGATATTTATATAGTTATCAATGTAAAAAAGGGTCTTTAAATAAAACACTGCTTCACTGACCTCTTAGCATTGCTCATATCAATGAATCTGCATAGAACAACCATCAGTTGTATCACATTTAATTCCATCCAAGATTAAAGAAAGACTTTTTTTTTTTTAATATATGTTTGTTTTCTGAAGTAATAATAATAAACAAGAGCAGATCTAAGGTGCCAAATTCTGTGCTGTCCTTTATCCTAACAGCACGTTTAACCTACAGCTGTTTTTTGGCTGTGTTGGGTTTTTTTCTGTTTGCTTCTTTTTCTTTTTTTTTTTTTATAATTATATTTAAATCCTCAGAAGCACTAGTTAATATACATAGTCTCTAAATTCTCATTTGTGTTGCTCAAGATACAAAGTACACAACACAAAATTTGCAAAATGTGTAGTATGGGGGCTGTAGCGTAACAATTAACTGGCTCCCAGAGACCTAGACCTTGTTTCTTTCATTATTAGATCAAAGGACAAGGTAGGGCATGATAGAAAACAAGTTGCAAATGAAGTATCAAAATTCTTATTCTATTTTTCAGAAATCAAAAGAGGAAATAGGGGGGGGGAAAAGAAATAAATACATTTTGTGAAATGTGGCTTAAAGTATGTTCATTTATATACAGGTGACTGGACTGAGTGAAACATAGATTGTGTAATTGGAATGCCTTTTGAAAATTTCTGGTCAGTATCTAGAGCACTTTTCAAAACCAAAGTTTAACTAACACTTACTGTGTATTTAAACAAATTACATGTTTAGATTGGCATTTTATGAAAGAATTCCAGCCTAATTTTTATGTCTTAAGGGTGATGAAAAAGTCTTTTGAATGGATTGAATCTGTGAGTTGCTTTATTTTATTTAATGAGATACAAAGTCAAGTGGGGCCAGATAATGTGATCCCTCAAAAGAATGGTTATTTAACCCATAGAAGAGGTGTTTTTCATCTCTTCTAGAGATCAACCTGTAAAACATGATGGACAAAAAAAAGCATAATTAAAAAACCCCAAACAAATCAAATGAAATGGATGCAATTTTCTTAACCATAGAACAGTAGATTTATTGCTACAGGCTACATTTTGCCATCACACATAAAGGAGAGAACTCAAAATATATATGGTATTATAGATATGTTATTCAAGGCTGGGTCCTCTGGCCTAGGTGGAGAGATGTGCCAAGTTGAAAGAGGCAGAATAAAAAATGCCCTAGAAATTACAAGATTTTATCAGTGCCCATACTAGAACTGAGTAATGAGCTGGGTCTGCATAAGCATTTTTTCTTACCTTTACTGTTAAAGAAAAAAAAAAAAAAAAGGAGGAAAAAAAATCCTGAGCAGGGAGAGTAAGAACAGTGGGAGAGGAATAGGAAGATGTGCTTGTGGTCAGCTATGTACTGGTCCCAACATCTATGCGATAAAGAAAAAGGATTTAGTCAATGATATAATTTGAGTATGGAAGGAAAAATAGCATTCACATACACTGACTAACTATACGGCGGATTTCTGAGTGCAGCTTCCCAGTTTTCTAAACCACCTTAAAGAGCACAACGAAGAGAGTAATTTAGGGTTTCAAGTTTCATTAAAATATTATATTGTCATTCTCATATGACAGTACAGCCACAAATGATCAACCTCCAAAGATTTGTAAACCACAAAAAACCTGAAATAATCATCAAGAAGGAGAGAAATATTCCCTTCAACAACTGGGTGTATTTAAAAAAATCCCTTGATTATACAAAAAGGGCAATGCATAAATTAAAGACTCCCAGGGGTATCTCCAGCTTGTAGCAAGAACCAGTTTTGCTGCTCTACTCTGTTGGCTAGTTTCTAATTACTCTCTGCAATGAAAATCATTTATAACTAGAAAAGTCCCATAACAACAAGGCAAAGGCATGGGGGTTGCAACATAATATTAGAGAACACTTACCCTGTGGGCAATCACTAGTAACTGAGGAAGATAATAACTGTTCAGATACTCCGAAATAATTTACTCATAAAGGAAACTTCATTAAAATAACATTAAGGAGTATTTTCTATGTGGCATGCAGGGACTCAGCTGTGTGATTCTTTTTAATATTATTGGGAATTGAATGGCTAAACCCACACGCATTGAAATGAAAATTTGCACTTATTATTTTAAACAAAAATCCATAAAAGGAAATAAATTCAGGTGAAGGCTTCACTCTGTTGTGCTCAATTATTATTAATAATATAGTATGTGAGATTAGTGCATAACACTTGTAGTGTAAACAGACTGCTGCACCTAAATTCTTAATAAAAGAAGTTAAGGCGGGAAGGGAAGGCTTACCTCTGTGGTAAAGCAGTGATTAAATAGAAAGGACAAATTTATAATTCTGCATTCTGAATTGTTCATGTAATAGGCTGCAGCACAAATGTCTTAGAGAACTATAAAATAATTATTGTATGTTTCAAAGAAGAGGAATTTGAACATACCAATATCAGAAAAAAATGTGACATTTGGTGGAAGAAGGCTCTCTGGTCAAACAGAAATTAGAAATGCCATCCTTTAATGAGAATTTTCATGTAACCCTTGGAGGCTGCCTGGAAGCTGACACAGAAGACATGGGAACCATGGCAAAGACAGTTTGCTCTTATTCTTCTCAGTTATGCTACCCTAGACTGGCATAAAGACAACTAATAGGGCCAGTGTGATATGGGTGTTTCATCACAATGCTAGAAAATAATTTGGTTAAAAAAAAAAGGCAAAAAAAAAAAAAAGGCAGCAGCTATAGACTGACAACAAAGATAGAACCATACCTGAATTTCATCCAGACCAATAATGTACAAATTGTCAAACCAGGAGAAGAAAAAAGAAGCAGGTTCTATAAAATTTTAAGCCATTTTAGCTAGTAAGTGATACTTTCATCCTCATAGTGATACAAGAGATATCTGTTCTCCACTTTATTTCATCTTGTACCTCATGCTTTGTTTTTTGAGCAGAGGTGCTGGGATTTTTTGAGTGAATGTGAGAAAGACTGTGTTAAGGCTTAAAAATTTCACTAAATGCCAATTATTTGTAACAGGAACACCCTAAGACAGTATTTGGGTCCAGTTTTATCAGATCAATACCTTTGGTTGAAATAATTGGAAGTTGAAAACACAAAAATGATAAAGCAAAAGATTTTCAATTATAACCATTTGTAAGAACCCTTCTATTACCAAGGGGCAGTAATGTGAAGTGGAAGCTCTGCATACAAAGCTTTTATTTTTGAAAGACTGTTATGAGAGCTTAACATAACTTTAAAATGGTTCATACAATAAGTGTTCCATTTTAATTGGCACTTCTGTGATTTATCACTACACCATGTTGGGAACACCCCATCAGGCCATTTTAAAGTGAATAGCAGGGTACTCTCCATCTAACAATACTTGAAGACTTCTATTCAAGGCTCCAATTAAGAAGAGACACCTACTGAAAGATTTCTTATCCCCATTTGATCTAACTACTGAATTGGACTGAACTTTCCTTCCTGAGCAGAAATAAAATCTTTGCCATCACAGTAAGTCCCTGGTGCTATTACAATGCCACACTTTTCTATTCTGCAAAAGCATGAGGAATATGATTTGAGTTTCTAACCGGGAAGCCTAAGTCTACTGAAACTAATTGTCTCAAGCATCTCTGCTACTTTCATTCCTCACTAGGACAATAATGCCTGGAGTAAATAAGGCATATCAAACCTTGGGTTTACTTGAAGAGTGGGATTTTCCTGCTACTGATGTTTAAAACTGCAGTAGCCTGCTACCATTGACCCTGCCATGGCTCTCATACAAAAGGTATTTCCTTCCAAAAGCTGTTCAGACAGATACTGAGGAGGTAACAACCAAGCAGCACCCCTAGATATTGGTTCCACCTTCTAGGTCCCTTCTTCACTTAGTGGTCTGTTTACTATTCTGCATTCATGTGATAAAGATTCATGCAGCATCTGAACTACTCCGTTTTAAAGAGCAGCATTGTTTAGAACCTCTCTGATCTGCATCAGATAGTGTCATTTCAGGATTTAGTAGTTACTATTTTAGAAAAAACATCTTGACACATTGTGATACAGACAATTTTACCTTAGTACTTTGGTCTGGTCCAAATGTTTTCTTTTCAGCTCCTACAATGCTTATAACATGGTTTTCATTGGCAGCTGTTACTCCATGTACCATCTGACTTTATGAGCACCTAGGTACACAGATGTATTGTTACTGTGCAAATGTTAGACACCAGCTTAGCCTTTTCTATTCTACAAATTATAATAAAAATATTAGTGTATTACTGCCGTGAACCATGTCAACATATAATATTTATCCTAATTTGTTTCAAATGGGGTTTTGTAAGCTTTCCTTATTCTAAAAGCTGTGGATTTAGTGTAAAAAAAATATCTAAGAATACAATTCCCACCCAAAATATAAAGTTATGCCTTGCATAGCCATACATATTTCATAGAAACTATATAAACTGCAAAGTGGTTACCATCAAGGAAATCTAAAACTACTTGAAATCTTTGTCTAATAAGTCACGTGGGCAGGGCTAGGCATGGTGGTAACTCATCGCAATTACACCTTCAAAAAATCAATCTCGCCTCAGACTGAGGGGGAATATAAACAGGAAGGCAGGTGTCATAAGCAAGAGGTGGGTGTCCAGGCATATGGCTGCAGAGAGTGCTGGAGCCTGGCACTTCACATGCAGGGTAGTGGGGACAACTCCTGTATCAGGCATGAGCATATCGACTATCTGCTTAACCTGGTGGCCAGACTGAAGGAGGAGGTGACTAGACTTAGAGTTGTCAGGGATTGTAGATGGGAGACATACTTGAGTAAGCAGGCTCTGCAGGCTCCCCCAGCAGAGGCTGGTTATCCAAAAAGCAGAGGGGAATGGATGCAGGTTCCTCTCAAAAGACACAAAGTAAAATCTCCTTGGCTCCCCTCACCTTCCCCACTGCCCTTGGAAAACAAGTAGGGGGCACTGGAGGTCGAGGGGGAGGTGATTCTGATGCCAGAGGACACACCATCTGGGGGTTTCTCTGAGGCAAAACAGCCTAAGGTTTAACAGCCTAAGGTAAAACAGCCTAAGGTTAAACAGCCTTCCCCCAGCATCAGGACTTGCTCCCTTAAAAAAAAGAGGAGGGTAATTGTTATTGTTGATTCCCTCCTGAGGGGAACAGAAGGCTCCATATGTCGGCCAGACCCTACTCACAGGGAACTTTGTTGCCTCCCAGGAGCTCAAGATAGAAGGCTGCCTAGTCTGGTACAGACCTCTGACTACTATCCCGTAATAGTTATGCAGTTAGGGAATGATGATGTTGCAACCAGAACTCCCAGGGCTATCAAGAACAACTTCAAGGCCCTGGGGGATCTGGTTGAGGGGTCAGGTGCACAAATAATTTTTTTGTCTATGCCCTTAGTTGCTGGAGGGAATACCATAAGGAACAGGTCAGCAGCTGTAGCCAACAAGTAACTTAGAGGCTGGTGTAGTCAGAAGAATTGTGGGTTTTTCAATCTTGAAAAACTTTTTACTGCACCATGTCAGCTGGTAACAGATGGAGTGCATCTGTCCCAGAGGAGGGGAAAGGTCACAGTATACGAGAATGGCCTATCCCCCAAAGGTAAAAAGATCCTAGGAAGGGAATTGGCAGGTCTCATTGGTAGGGCTTTAAACTAGATTTGAAGGGGGAAGGGGCTGGAACCAGTCCCCCCAGAGAGGGGTCTGAGGGTGGTAAGCTGCAGTCAGGGGTGAAACCAGCAGCCCAGCTGAAGTGCATGTATACTAATGCACGAAGTATGGGTAAGGAACAAGAGGAGCTAGAAGCCTTGTTGCAGCAGGGAAAGTTATGATGTAGTTGCCATCACAGAGATGTGGTGGGATGACTCACATGACTGGAGTGCTGCAATTTACGGCTACAGGCTCTTCAGGAGAGACAGGCATGGAAGAAGGGGTGGAGGGGTGGCCCTGTACATCAGGGAGGCACTTGATGCCATTGAGCAAGAGATCAGGGATGATCGGGTTGAGTGCTTGTGGGGGAGAATTAAAGGGAAGACCAGCAGGGCAGACATCCTGGTTGGAGTCTGTTATAGAGCACCCAACCAGGAGGAAGATGTTGATGAAGCATTCTATAGGCAGCTTAAGACTCTCTCAAATTCACCTGACCTTGTTCTCATGGGCAACTTCAACCTGCCTGATATCTGCTGGGATCTCAACACAGCAGAGAGGAGGGCAGTCTAGGAGGTTCTTAGAGTGCATGGAGGACAGCTTCTTATCCCAGGTGCTGCATGAGCCTACC
Organism: Colaptes auratus; assembly: GCA_015227895.2. NCBI lineage: Eukaryota > Metazoa > Chordata > Aves > Piciformes > Picidae > Colaptes > Colaptes auratus. The sequence continues at coordinate 46,358,197 of CM026897.1, read as the reverse complement.
AGGGGTAAGGCTCTGCTTGACCTCCTCTTCACCAACAGGGAAGGGCTGGTGGGTGATGTGGTGGTCAGAGGGTGTTTAGGCGCCAGTGACCATGAGACAATTGAATTCTCAGTATTCAGTCAAACTAAGAGAGGCAGCAAGAAGACCTCCACTCTGGACTTCCAGAGGGCAGACTTCAGGCTACTCAAGGAACTAACTCAGTGGGTTCCTTGGCAAACAGCCCTTAAAAAATAAAAGGGTCCAGGAGAGCTGGACCTGCTTCAAGGCAGAACTCTTGAAGGTTCAGGAACAGGCTGTGCCAGTGTGCTGGAAGATGGGCCGCCGGGGCAGATGGCCAGCCTGGATGGGTAATGAAGTTCTAAAAGAACTAAGGGAAATAAAAGAGGGTATATCATCTTTGGAAGAAAGGTGAGGCAACCCATGGAATGTTAAAGGATATTGCTAGGTCTTGTAGGAAGAAAATTAGAGAGGCAAAAGCACATTTGGAGCTCAGACTGGCCTCTTCTGTGAAGGAGAACAGATAGTCCTTCTATAAATATATTAATAACAAGAGGAATGGCAAGGACAACCTCCACTCCTTGGTTGACACAGAGGGGAATGTTGTAACAAAGGATGTGGAAAAGGCAGAGGTACTTAACACCTTCTTTACCTCAATTTTTACTAGCAGGACAGAACGTCTTCCAGACCGCTGGCCTGCAGAGCTGGCAGATGGAGCCAGGGAGCAGCCTAGTTTTCCTCTGTTCCAGGGTGGGGCAGTTAGAGATCAGATGCTTGGATCCCCACAAGGCCATGGGACTGGATGGGATCCATCCTAGAGTACTAAGAGAGCTGGCAGATGAGCTGTCCAAGACACTCTCCATCTATTTTTCAGCAGTTCTGGCTCACTGGAGACGTCCCAGAAGACTGGAAGCTGGCCAGTGTGGTGCCCATCCACAAGAAGGGCTGGACAGTTAGATGAGCCAGGGAATTATAGGCCTCTCAGCCTGACCTCAGTGCCAGGCAAGATTATGGAACAGGTCATCTTGAGTGCAATCACACAGCACTTCCAGGATGGCCAGGGGCTCAGGCCCAGCCAGCATGGATTTAGGAAGGGCAGGTCATGCCTGACCAACCTGATCTCTTCTAGGATCAGGTGACCCACCTGGTGGATGTGGGGAGGCCTGTGGATGTAGTCTACCTGGACTTTAACAAGGCCTTTGACACTGTCCCCCACAGCAAACTCCTGGCCAAGCTATCAGCCCATGCCTTGGACAGGAGCACACTGCGTTGGGTTAGGAAGTGGCTGGAGGGCCGAGCCCAGAGATTGGTGGTGAATGGTGCCACATCCAGCTGGTGGCCAGTCACTAGTGGTGTGCCCCAAGGATCAGTGCTGGGGCCCAGGCTCTTTAACATCTTTATTAATGGTCTGGATGAGGGCACCATTCACCATCATTGGAGGTGTTCAGGAGGAGATTTAATGGGGTGCTTGGTGCCATGATCTAGTTGTTTAGGTGGGTTGGATTGGTTGATGGGTTGGATGCGGTGATCTTGAAGGTTTCTTCCATCCTGGTTTATTGTATTGTGTTGTATTATTGAAATACTGATGATGGTAATATAATGTTCTTGAGCATTTCAAGGTTTTTTTCTATATACTTGTTTTTGGTTTAGTGCCAGTAAGCTCTTCTGTCAAGAATCAGGGTTTTAATAAAAATTAAAGACAATTAATGGAATCTTGCCTAAAAGGTCTTGGAATAGTTGCAGGCTAATGCAGTTCTTTATCATCTTTCTGTACAGAAGTATATATATATATATATATATGAAATATCTAGAAAAATCAAATTCAGTAGCTTTATCACAAATAACCAATCAAGAATTATGTCACAAAAATAGGGAAAAATCCTATGTGCTAACTGTACGTACACATTTTAGTGGTTGCATACCTATTGTACCAACATACAGGTACCAGACAGTCTCTTTGTCATGCTCTCTTTTCAAATATATTTGTAATATAGAAAAAATAAATGTGAAACTCCTAACCCAAAAAATTGATTACAATCTTTTAAAGCTATTGTGAATAACTCTTTTAAAGCATATCCTGTAGAGTTTATCCACTGCTGTTACTATTGTATAAACAAAAAATATTAAGATGGATGCTTACCTAATATAAATGTGTATCTTTCCTTGTTAAAAGAAATGAGTTATTTTTCATAGTATATTCAGATATATGCAAATGGAAAGAGGTTTTAGGTATTTGCAGTTCTGTAGTCAGTAGCCCCAAAAGTAGCACTTATATAGATACACAGGAAAACATATTTGCATACATGTATACTGGTGTGTTTACATATACCTGTACTCATCTGTACCTTATATACACCTCTACAGACTTTTGTAACAAAAAATATGATATTCTACCCACTTTTTAAAATGTATGCATTTGATACCACATTATTTCAGAAATAGAAGCATAGGGGGCTGCTGGAAATGAAGAAATTCTTCAATGATCATGTTCAAGGGACATCAGGCTCACTACTTCCCACCTACTCAGCTAAACACAGTACTACAAGTGAGGTCTCATCAGAGGAGAGTCAAGTGGGAGAATCACTTCTCTTGATCTGCTGGCCACATTTCTTTTGATGCAGCACAGAATGAGATTGGCATTGTGGGCAAGAAGTGCACACTGGTGAATCATGTCTGGCTTTTTCACAACCAGTACACCCAAATTCTTTTCTGCAGGGCTGCTGTCCAACTCACCATCCCCTAGCCTGTATTAGCATCAAGAATAACCCTGATCCTCTTGCAGGAGCTTGCACTTCAGCTTATTGCACCTCATGATGTTCACCTGCACCCACTTCTCCATCCTTTCTAGGTCCTTTTGTATCCTGTTCCTCAGTCATGCAACCACATCATTTAGCTTTGTACCATCATCAAACTTGCTAATGGTACTCTAGATTCCACTGTCTATATCAATGATCATAATTATAATCATTATATCACAATTACGATATTATTCAATGTTGGTTCTTCTGAGTTTGAAGTGTTAAGAGCAAAACACAACTATACTTTTCATTGGAACCTGAACTTAAAGACTGTGTCTGACTTCTTATTTAGAACTGTGTTATGGCGCATAATAAAGTGTTATTTTTCCAATCTCCATCCACTTGAAACCTGTACAAATGCACATACACAGTTTGTCTAAAAACACAGGGTGACTTCCCAAAGGCATGTAAACATTAAACTAAACATTTGCAATTCCACTTTTTTTATTTTCCTACAAATTTTGAACATTTCTACACATTGTCTTCCCACTACATTAATGTGGAGAACAAGGGATATGGTTGATGAGCTCTTTTTCCTTAGCTGAGAAGCACTGTGTGGTAACTTTAGGCTATGCCTTTAAATTTTTTTCACAGATCTTGAACAGAAAGTGATAGAATGTAAATAAATCACTGTTGGGTGTAAAAAGAAAAACAATGCTAAGTCCCAAGCAATCCATTGGAGAGATAATGGACTTAAACTAGTTATATAAAACAATCTTTCTCTTCACTTCTTCAACTCTGGCTTATGCCTATCCTGGCTTTACTGACTTTGACTGCATTGTTTTTGTTGTGACTGGTGTTAACAACAACTTCTCTGATCATTCTCTTGTCCTTTTTGTGTACAGAGGGGTGAGGAGAGGAGTAGGGGGAAGTGGTTGCAGCTCCCCTGGTTTTGGCCAGTGGGGTACTTGTACAGTTTATTAATTGCAAATGTCTCTAAATACTGTATATTTTGTGCCTATTCATTGCATTTAATGTAGTTTTGTTTATAAATACAACTTCATTTGCTTCCAACTGAGCTGGTCTGGCAAGTTTAAAGCTGGGGCTAATTTCCTACCCACCACACACACTGCGGGACAAAATCTGATGGAGGTGGACTTGTCACATATGTGTCCCTAACTACAGCAAAAAGCAAGAAAGCCTGTTTCAGGAAAGAAGTACATACAGAAAGATAAAAACAAAGCTATAGTAAAATAAATATCCACTGCTTTGATGTAAATAAATGTATATCAACCCAGTCCAATTAAATCTTAAAGGTAGGTATTATTTCTGTAGAGAAATTATCCTATGCTTGATTTTTTCTAAAAATTATTTAAACGTTTAATCAGGAATGACTGAGCTAAAGTATTTATTGTTGTATTCCAGCGTACCTGGTGACACTGGATCCTATTTATCCTACATTACAAGGCAGAGACAGCAAATTTTAAGAAGATAGGATGAGGTACATAACCTGTGTGTGATCAAGGCTTTCCCCACTTGGTATATATTTTGGTTTTGTTTCATTATGTTTTGATTTTTCCCTATTCTATTCTATTCTATTCTATTCTATTCTATTCTATTCTATTCTATTCTATTCTATTCTATTCTATTCTCCTGCATCAGGAACAGTGTGGCCAGCAGGAACAGGGAGGTCATTCTGCCCCTGTACACTGCACTGGTTAGGCCGCACCTTGAGTACTGTGTCCTGTTCTGAGCCCCTCAGTTTAGAAAGGATGTTGTCTTGCTGGAGCATGTCCAGAGAAGGGCAACAAAGTTGGTGAGGGGTTTGGAACATAAGCCCTATGAGGAGAGACTGAGGGAGCTGGGGCTGCTTAGCCTGGAGAACAGAAGGCTCAGGGGAGATGTCATTGCTCTCTACAACTACCTTCAGGGAGGCTGTAGACAGGCAGAGGTTTGGCTCTTCTCCCAGGCAGCCAGTACCAGAACAAGAGGACACAGTCTCAGGCTGCATCAGGGGAGGTTTAGGCTGGAGGTTAGGAAGACGTTTTACACAGAGAGAGTGATTGTCCATTGGAATGGGCTGCCTAGGGAGTCACCATCATTGGAGGTATTCAGGAGGAGACTTGATAGGGTCCTTGGTTGCATAGTTTAGTTAATTAGGTGGGTTGGATGATAGGTTGGATGTGATGATCTTGAAGGTCTCTTCCAACATGCTCTATTCTATTCTATTCTATTCTATTCTATTCTATTCTATTCTATTCTACTTTCCTAATCTCAATTTCAGGTTTTCATTTTAATAATTCTAAAAACTGATAAAGGTACTACTCCTAAAGCTTTATATTTCTAGCCAGCATATATCTAGAGATGTAAGTATGTGAATACATGTATATACTTGCAAACATACAAATGTGTCACTTGAAGTTTCAAGTTAATTGGTATAAATATACCAAAAAAAAAGTAATGGCACAGCTATTATCATAGAGTACTTGAAAATGAATTGTCATAATACAAGCTCTCCAAATTGCAATGGCTAATGTCACCCTTAGTTGTTATGTCCTGTGCTACTCAATTCTTCTCTTCTTCCCACTAGGAAATAGGGAAGATGAAACCATGTAGCACAGAGGAATAAATAAATATATACTTAATATGTGAAGTTTTAATTAAGTCATAAAGTTATTATTTTAGCAGATTTGACAGAATATTTCCTCATCCACAAAGCTCCTATGATGACCCAAAAAGCAGGTTGGGTTTTTTCTCTCTTTTTAAAAAAAATCCTTTTGTATTATTTGTTTTGTAATGTGTTCATTTTTTTCACCCTCTGATGACTTTCAGATCAGCCACTTTCCTTCCATTCTCCCGGCTATTTGATTCTGCAGTGGGCTGTGCTGTCCATTTTCTCAGGCTTATTTATTCTAACAAGATGGAATAAATAATTCTCCAGAGAATGTTCTAACAAAATTGTTGCAATGATGCCTTTATTCATGTTTAGGTGGGACAAAATAATGGCAAAAACATTTGCCTATTGTTTCAAAAGTCACTGTCACAGACAGACACTGTATCAGAAGCTACTCTTCGATATCTTCTGCTATGTATACACCATGTATGTATATACCTTATATCATGATTAAAGTATAACCTGACTCTGTATGCCTAGATGGGGGTAGGGAGGTGTGTGGGTGTGTGTGTGTGTGTGTGTGTGGTTGTGAAGAAAAAGTCTACTCTTTCAACAAAAAATTGATTAAAATTGTGGGCAGTTTTTGGTCAGTTGACTCATTGCTGGTTCTTTTTGTGGTGGTGGTTTGGGTTGTTTGGGTGATTTATTTTGTTGTTGTTCTTGCTTTTAAAGGCTAAATATTAGCTATGGGATACCTTAATTCTGAAATCTTACTTTACTACTAAGCATTTGTTTTCCATATTTCTGCGTAATTCTTAATACTAAAATATCTGGAAAAAAATGGACCAAAATCTGCAGAGCAATAGAAAGAGAAACAAATGCTAATTATATTGTTACAGTCAAGGCTTATTTTCATTAGAAGCTAGGTCAGTTTTCTGTATTAAAACTGCTTCTTGGGATTTGCAGATGCTTTGATTGAAACCTTGGCATTCACATCCTCTGAAGTGCAAGAGGTTTTTTCCTAAGGACATTTCTAAGGTACAGTTTACAAAAAATACATAGCTGTAATATAACTGAAGAACAGCTAGGACAAATTCACAGTGTTTAATTTTTTAGAATCATCTTTGTATGTATACTTCCACTGTCAGTTGCATTTGATCTTAGTATTTCAGAAGGCTATTTTTCAGGCAAAAGACTGCACTGGTACTGCATAAGGCTTGTATATTGCAAATAAAGTGGTTATAAAACAGCAGTTCAACAGTGGGAGCAAATCAACAGTGCTCTGATGCTGCCTACAGCAATAGATGTTCCAGATGGAATATTTTATATACCACTCTAAATAAAATTCTGTGATAAGAAAATGCACAAAGATAATTAGAGCCTTTGTCACATCCTATTAATACTTCAAGTCTAATTTCTTCTTCAGACAAAACACAGAAAATGCTAAAGGATGGCAATGAAAAACCAGACCTTATCACATGAATTCCCCTTGTTTAATTAATTATATTTCTCTTTTCTTCCAATTCAGTTTCAATGGTAATGTAATAACATATTATCTGAGGTAAATACACCACATTGTAATACATAGGTGAAATCCAGAAAATAATAGGCAGCATCTACTTCACTTATGAAGTGGTTGTGTTGCTTTTTCTAAATACTGAATAAACTGTAATTCTATCTACAAAAGCATTGCTATGGCCTTTTGATCAAACCAAGCAGATTCATTCCAGTAATTCACCTGTGGTGGCACAGCAGCTATTATTGAATTACAGTTCTGAAACCATGGGATCTATCAGAATAATGTAGCATGGTTGAGTTCTACCAGCTAATAGCAAGAAAAGAAGCAAATTTCAGGACTTTGGCATAAATAACAGATAGTATCCCGAAAAATACTTTTAACAAAATCTTGCTTCTTCAGAAACACAAACTTGAAAGAAGTTGACAACAGACTTGGTTGAGAGATATTTTTTAACTGAGTTTTGGCATTTTTTTCCTGTGTTTTGCCTGATTTTTTTTTTTTTAATTCAGTGCCACAGGGAACCATTTAAGACAGCAAAATAATGTGTGATCCCTGATTTCCAAAGTAATTCAATTATTGTATAGAGGAAAAACTATATTAACATAGTTATTTTTTCATTTTGCCACCATAACTGGCTCCCTGAGGCAAAAGATACACATAAGAAACATTAGTATGAGCAGTGTTGCATTCAAGTTTATTCAGAAGGTAATTCCAGTCAAAACAATATTTGATTTATTCTGACTTAAATAAAATCTAAAACAATGTCTATCTGGGAGCTTTGCACTTTTACTATTAATTAGAAATGCAATATTGGTTCTATTGTACTACTAAAGAAGTGAGCAATTGTCTTCTTGTCTACTTTAAAACACCCACAGAACCAAAACAGCAGCAACAACAAAGCCATCAAATTAAAAACAGGAAGAAGCCAAAGATCCAGTGATAAACACATATACAGGTATTTGCATTTCTCCTTTCTAATCCCGTAACCAGAGAGGAAATGAGAAAAAAGCTTGCGTTGTACAAAATCTTCCTTTATAAGGGGAGAATAAATCTAGAGATCTATGAGTTTTTGAAGATTAATTTTACTTTATTTTCAATAATTGTGCATAAGAAATATCATTTAGAAACAAGTTCAGCATTTATTAAGAATCAGAAAGACTTTTCAGTAGGAAATGATTATTTTATTCCTTTATCAATATCATAATTATTTAAATTCTGAACAGAGTAAGACTGACAACATCCACCAATCAGATCTGTAGCATCACATTTCAGGAATACATAAGACATTTATATAAGCCATTGATATTGGGGAAAATAAAACAAACAAACACTACAAAACCCAAAACAAACAAACAAAAAAACACTAAAACAATCAACCAGCCAACCAAAAAAATTGCACAAAGCCAACCAAAGAAAAAATTAAACTAAATCAAAACCAAACAAACAATGCTCCACCTCCCCAATCTCAACCACAACAACACTTTAAAAATGCTTTCCTTCTTTCTGTACACAATACACTCTGAATACCAGTATAGCCTATCAGGTGCTAAAATGCTTCCATTCTAAATATGCTCTTATCTGCTTTGATGGAGATTTACTTCATCCCAACTGAATCTATGGACAAATAAAATGTCCTTTCTTCAGTTTTTCTGAGCAAAGATACTGAAAAGTATATCACTAAAATAAATCAATACAATTTAAAATTGTATTTACACAGGGGGGGCATGCACCTATGTTAAGGATTGGCAAAAACTGTCTCTGATCTGCAGATAGTGATGTGACTGCTAAACAAGACCCTGTTATTATGTATCTATATGTAACAACTGAAAGGAGGTTGTAGACAGGTGGATATTGGCCTCTACTCCCAGACAATCACAACAGAAAGAGGACACAGTCTAAAGCTGCACCGGGGGAAGTGTAGGCTCGAGGTCAGGAGAAAGTTCTTTACAGAAAGAGTGACTGGCCATTGGGATGAGCTGCCCAGGGATGTGATGGAGTCACCATCCCTGGAGGTGTTCAAAAAACGGATTGAACATAGCACTTGAAGCCATGGTTTATTTAATCATGAGGTGTTAGGAATTAGGTAATAGGTTGGACTTGATGGTCTCTGAGGTCTTTTCCAACCTGGTTGATTCTATGATTCTATGAGTTCCACCCAGGAGGCAAGGTAGAACGTGTGCAAAGATTGTGGGTGAGAATTAAGGGATGTGGAAAGGTAGGTAAAACTGTTGCCGGAATCTGCTGCAGACCAACAAATCAAGCAGAAGACACTGATGAGGCCTTCTACAGTCAACTGGAGGCAGCCTCTAGTATACACTCCTTGGTACTCATGGGTAATTTCAATCACTTTGACTTTTGCTGGAAAACCCACACGGTTAGGTACATCCAGTCCAAAAGGCTCTTGCAGTATGTCCATGATAATTTCTTGATGCATGTAGTGGAGGTGCCAACAAGGAGAGGGGCACTGCTCGACCTTGTGTTAACTAATAAAGAAGGACTGGTTGGGGACATTGAGGTTGGGGACAGCCTTGGTGACAGTAATCATAATGTGGTGGAGTTTAGTATTATACAAGGTAGAAGCAGGGCAATAAATAGTGTTACAACCCTGGACATAGTACTCCTCAGAGATATACTTGCAGGAATCCCATGGGTTAAGACTCTGGAGGGTAAAGAAGCCCAAGAAAGTGGGACTATTTTTAAATGCCACTTCCTCCAAACCCAGGATAGGTGTGTCCCATTGAATAAAAAATGGGGTAGACATGCCATGAGACCTGCATGGATGAGCAAGGAGCTTCTGAAAGAAGTCTTGTGGAAGAAAGATGCAGTTCGTGGAAGAAAGATGCAGTTCATGGAAGAAGGGAGATGTAATTTGGGAGAACTATGGTGTAATTGCCAGGGCATGTAGAAAGGCAACTAGGAAGGCCAAAGCCGTCTTGGAACTAAAACTGGCAAAAGAAGTATAAGAGAATAAGAAGGCTTCCTCAAATATATCAATAGGAAAAGGAAGAATAGGGAAGGTGTGGGCCCACTGCTGAACAAGGAGGCAGCCCTGATAACTGAGGATACAGATAAGGCAGAGTTGCTGCATGCTTTCTTCATTTTAGTCTTTACTCATAAGACTGAACTCCCCTATGAAATCCAGACCCTGGATGAAGGAGAAGATGACCGGAGGAGAGAGGACTATCCACTATAGTCAATGAAGGCTGGGTTAGGTGTCAGTTACATAAACTGAATATCACAAGTCCATGGGGCCTGATGAGATGCAGCCAAGAGTGCTGAGAGAGCTGGCTGATGTTGTTGCTATACCACTGTCCATCATTTTTACAAAATCCTGGCATACACGAAAGGACTGGAGGAGAGCCAATGTCCCTCCAGTCTCCAAAAAGAGCAAGAAAGAGGTTCCACGAAACTACAGACCAGTGACTCTCACCTCTATCCCTGGAAAAAATGATGAAGCAGATCATTCTGGAGGTCATCTCTAGGAACTTGGTAGAGAAGATGATGATCAGGAGTAGAGTAGTCAGCATGGATTTACCAAGGGAAAATCATGCTTGGCTGATCTGATTGCCTTTTCTGATGTTGTAACAGAATGGGTAGATGCAGGAAAAGTGGTGGATGTATTCTACCTTGACATTAGTAAGGCTTTTGACTCTGTCTCCCACAACATCCTTGTGAGTAATCTCAGGAGGTGTGGGATAGAAGAGAACAGACAGAACAGAAGAAGAACAGATTAACTGGATAAGGAACTGGTTACACAATAGAGTGCAGAGTCGTGGTCAATGGTGCCAAGTCCAGCTGGAGAGCTGTAACTAGTGGAGTCCCCCAGGAATCAGTTCTGGGTCTAGTTATGTTCAACATCTTCATCAGTGACATTAATGAAGGGACAGAGTGTCTGCTCAGCAAGTTTGATGATGGTGCCAAACTGGGAGATTTGGCTGATACACCTGAAGGCTGTGTGGCCATTCAGTGAGACCTGGAGAGCTGGGCAGAGAGGAATCTGAGGAGGTTCAGCAAAGAGAGTCCTGTATCTGGAAAGGAATAATTAACTGCACCAGTACAGGTTAGGAGGTGATCTGCTGGAGAGCAGCCCCTGTGGAGAAGGATCTGGGAGTGCTGGGGATAACAATTTATCCATAGGTCAGCAATGTTCCCTTGTGGCCATGCAGGCCAATGGGATCCTGCAGTACATTAAGAGGAGTGTGTCCAACAGACTGGGGGATATTCTCCTCCCCCTCTACTCTGCCCTGGTGAGACCTCACCTGGAATATTACATCCAGTTTTGGGTTCCCTGGTTCAAGAAGGACAGGGGTCTACTTGAAAAACTCCAACAGAAAATAACTAGGATGATTAAGGGACTGGAGCACGTGTATTATGAAGAGAGGCTAAGGGTCCTGGGGCATTTTAGTCTGGAGAAAAGAAGACTGAGAGGGAATTTGATAAATGTTTACAAGTATCTGAGGGCTAGGTGCCAAGAGGGAGGGGACAGGCTCTTCTAAGTTGTACCCTGCGATAGGAGCTGGCAGATGAGCTGGCCAGGCCACTCTCCATCATTTTTCAGCAGTCCTGGCTCACTGGAGAGGTCCCAGAAGACTGGAAGCTGGCCAACGTGGTGCCCATCCACAAGAAGAGCTGGACAGTTGGATGAGCCAGGGAATTATAGGCCTGTCAGCCTGACCTCAGTGCCAGGCAAGATTATGGAACAGGTCATCTTGAGTGCAATCACACAGCACTTCCAGGATGGCCAGGGGCTCAGGCCCAGCCAGCATAGATTTAGGAAGGACAGGTCCTGCCTCACCAACCTGACCAGGTGACCTGCCTGGTGGATGTGGGGAAGGCTGTGGATGTGATCTACCTGGACTTCAGCAAGGCCTTTGAAACCATCCCCCACAGCAAACTCCTGGCCAAGCTGGCAGCCCATGGCTTGGACAGGAGCACACTGCGATGGGGTAGGAACTGGCTGGAGGGCAGAGCCCAGAGAGTGGTGGTGAATGGTGCCACATCCAGCTGGCAGCCAGTCACTAGTGGTGTGCCTCAAGGATCAGTGCTGGGCCCCATGCTCTTCAACATCTTTATTGGTGATCTGGATGAGGGCATGGAGTCCATCATCAGTAAATTTGCAGACGACACCAAGCTGGGGGCAGGAGTTGATCTGCTGGAGTGCTGAGAGGCTTTGCAGAGGGACCTCGACAGGCTGGACAGATGGGCAGAATCCAACGGCATGAGATTGAACACATCCAAGTGCCGGGTTCTGCACATTGGCCACAACAACCCCATGCAGTGCTACAGGCTGGGGTCAGAGTGGCTGGAGAGTGACCAGGCAGAGAGGGACTTGGGGGTACTGGTTGATGGTAGGCTGAACATGAGGCTGCAGTGTGCCCAGGCAGCCAAGCGGGCCAATGGCATCCTAGCCTGCATCAGGAACAGTGTGGCCAGGAGGAGCAGGGAGCTCATTCTGCACTGATTAGGCCACACCTTGAGTCCTGTGTCCAGTTCTGGGCCCCTCAGTTTAGGAAGGATGTTGACTTGCTGGAACATGTCCAGAGAAGGGCAACAAAGTTGGTGAGGGGTTTGGAACACAAGCCCTATGAGGGAAGGCTGAGGGAGCTGGGGTTGCTTAGCCTGGTGTGACCGGTTGAGGCTGTGTCTTTAAGAAAGAGACAGTTGCTGAACACTCTGGCTGAATGTTTTTGATATTTGAACAAAAACAAGATAGTCTAAACTAATTTCATTGGTAGATTGTAGAATGCAATTTTAAGTTTGGGTTCTGTTAGTTCAGTCTGGTCTGGTCTGGGTTCAGGCTGGGTGCAGTCTGTGCTTCTCTGTCCTGTGTGCTGGACGGCTTCTCTCTTTCTGAAGCAGGAACGACCTTGAGTTAACAGCTAACCAGATAAGAAAGCTAATTCTTGCATGTGCTTTTGAGCTAACAGAATTTTTTCTTCCTTAATTGCCTTCTCTCTCTCTCTAACCCTTTTGGGAAAAAGGGGAGGTAGGGAGGGAGAGAGGGGGGTTCAGGGAACCCCCCTGGCCGGCTGGAGGGAAAAGGCTTTTCTGCATTGTGTTCATTGCTGTGTATTTCTGTATATATTGTAAATATTGTATATTTGTGTATATATTCATTGCATTCCATTTATGCCTGTAAATATAGCTTTCACCTGCTTTTCTGACTGAGCTAGCTGTGGTTTCTTTTTTTGTGTGTGGGGGGAACTTTCTCACCCCACCACACCTGGAGAGGAGGAAACTGAGGGGTGACCTTCTTGCTTTCTACAACTACCTGAAGGGAGGTTATAGACAGGCAGAGGTTGGTCTCTTTTCTCAGGCAGGGCAGCACCAGAACAAGAGGACACAGTCTCATGCTGCACAAGTGGAGGTTTAGGCTGGATGTTAGGAAGGAGTTCTATACAGAGAGAGTGACTGCCCATTGGAATGGACTGCCCATGGAGGTGGTGGAGTCACCATAATTGGAGGTGTTCACGTGGAGACTTGATAGGTTGCTTGGTTGCGTGGTTTAGTTGATTAGGTGGTGTTGAGTGATGGGTTGGACATGATGATTTGAAGGTCTCTTCCAACCTGCTCTGCTCTGCTCTGCTCTGCTCTGCTCTGCTCTGCTCTATTCTATTCTATTCTATTCTATTCTATTCTATGCCATGCTATGATATGCTATGCTATTCTATTCTACAGTTTTGTAGTGGGGTAGGGTGAGAAAATTCTCCCCCCACACACAAAGAAACCACAGCTAACTCAGTCGGAAAAGCAAAATGAAATAAGCTGTATTTACATGCATAAATGGAATGCAATGAATATGTACACAGATATACAATATTTACAATATATACAGAAATATACAGCAATGAATGTAATACAGAAGAACTTTTTCCCTCCAGCCAGCCAGGGGGGTTCCCTGAACCCCCCTTTCTCCCTCCCTACCTCCCTTTTTTCCCGAAAAGTGTTAGAGAGAGAGAGAGAAAGGCAATTAAGGAGAAAAAAATTCTGTTAGCTCAAAGCGTGTGCAAGAATTAGTTTTCTTATCTGGTTAGCTTTGTTAATTCAAGGTCGCTCCTGTCCAGCAAAGCTGTTGCTTCAGCGAGAGAAACAGTCCCACATGAACAGAGGGAGAAAAGTACAGACTGACCACAGCCTGAACCCAGACTGAACTGACAGAACTTAAAGTTGCATTCTACCAATCCACCAATGAAATTAGTTTAGACTATCTTGTTTTTGTTTAAATATCAAAAACATTCAGCCAGAGTGTTCAGCAACTGTCTCTTTCTTAAAGGCACAGCCTAAACCAGTCACCAATTTCTTAGTCCTTGGTGCCTATAGTTTACCATAGAATCAGCCATGCTCAGGAAGCCACTATAATGAAAATGTGGTGGCATATACAGGAGCATACAAAAGTGGGACCAAAAGGCATACATCAGTTACAAGAAATAGTAGCACAAGGGGTAAACACCCCAACTGAGATTGTGCCAGAAGTTAATTATCAGACAGGGAAGTGGGAAGTGTAATATGAGCACTTAACCTCTGCCCAAAAGCAAAATTCGTGGTTTACTGGTGGTAATGGAACCACAAAAGGAAAATGGAAAGCAGTTACTTTCACTTGTGTAAAACAACAAGAGTTACTACCAACTGGGGAAAACTGAAGTAGTCAACTGGCTGAACTGGCTGCTGCTTGGCAGGCACTGGATTCTGAAGCAGTAAATGAGATTTGATATTTATATACAGACAGATATTTATATACAGCACAAGGATTAGCTAATGGCATACTGACAAGTGGCATATATGTCTAAAATCTCTGTGGGGTAATAAATTTTTTAATTAATTTGGATAGCTCTACAAGATAGAGCTATCTGAGTATTTCATGTTGATGCTCATACTAAAGAAGAGACAGAGACGGCAAAATGGAATGTTCATGTAGATCAGTTGGCTAAAATACATAGACTAACACAAGAGGAAAAAGCCATGGCATGGTGGGCTCATGAGAAAAGCAGTCATGCAGGGAGAGATGCAACCATCTCTTGGGTTCATATGTCTGGAATACACCTTACCTGTAAAGCAACGTTAGTGACTGCTGCAGCATTTGAAGTATGCAAACTGTTAAAGCAGAATGATGTAATGTATCTACTAACATTCATAGTTTGGATACTATAGAATTATATTACCATACTCTCTAAGAAATCCAATCAGACAACATCTGTCATTTTAAAAATAAACAAGTCTTGCAGTGGGCTGAGGACTGCCAGATTGATTGTACACGGCACTTACCTTATCACATGCAAGGAGCAGGGTTGGTCGATTGGTTAAATGGGCTTTTAAAAAAATCACTATGATGACTGGGACAGGCTCACACAACCTGATGAAAGGTGGGCCTAAAGTAGGAGTAGTAGAAGCAAAACCAGATTTTAGTCTAATTCAAGA
This sequence comes from Colaptes auratus, assembly GCA_015227895.2. Classification (NCBI taxonomy): domain Eukaryota; kingdom Metazoa; phylum Chordata; class Aves; order Piciformes; family Picidae; genus Colaptes; species Colaptes auratus. The sequence continues at coordinate 46,342,914 of CM026897.1, read as the reverse complement.
AACTGATTTTTAAACAGTGAAAGTAAAAGAAGGATTTTTATTAAAAAATAATGAATCACACTTATGGGGAGCACAAGAAGTAAAATGGATTCAAACTGATAGAAAATTTAGATTACTGTCATTAGTAACATGAATCTGTTGTGTGCATTATATCTTGTTCCTAGATTGCAGCCTCGGGGATTAGTTTTATTAAATCCTGTACAATGCAACAATCAGACAAATATCAACGTAGGGCTTAAAAATACTTTGCAAAACCACTATCATTGTTACAGGGCCATGGATTTATTGTGCCATGCCTACAATGCATTATCCAAACTTTATGATGCTGTATCTTATTTGGGTACATAAGTATGGTATATTGATTCCAAAACTAAAACATGTGAACCTGCTGAAGTCTGATGATGATTCATGAGCAGTTGCCATTGCTTTGTCAGGCAATGATCAACGACTCCAAATACTCTCTGAGCAGTTGTTAAGACACAGCTAAAGTGTGAGGGGGTGGGGGCTAACCCATTGTCTTTTCTATTTTCTTCTTCTATGGAATTTCAGCTGTGGACCAAAGACAATGTGTAGGTGACAGTAGTGAACATCACAGGACAAGATCATCTATGCCTCAGTCTTGCTACACCTTCCAATCCTTTTACAACTTGTTTGGTCATTATGCTGTTGTCTGCAGCAGAGATAACCACTTTAGCCTGCAACAGATGAACTACTTCCACAATGAGGGAGCTGGCTATACACTGTAGGACCACCAGTAACAGCAGTGCAAGAACTGGAAATGATAGGAACTCTACTGGTGGATAACTGTACGTAGTTCAACTATACCTCCTCAAACCATACAGGCTGTTGGTGGGGGAGTATGGTGGTTTGAGCTTCAGCTGGGTGTCTCAATCCAGAGAGGGAAAGAGATTCAGGTTTTTAATGAATATTCCCGTGTTGTGAAATTAAAGGCACAAACGAGGCCAAAATATCAACAGCTAGACTATTTATTACATAAATACAGTGGATGGACATAAAATAAAGTGGATGGATCAGAAGGGGAGAGAGAGAGAGAAAATAGAGAGAGAAGAGAGAAAAGGAAAGGAATTATATTACCACACCCCTCACCCCCCAAGACAGTTTGAGTCTGTGGAGGATAGGTGCTGCAGGAGATGTCGGGTCTGTAGAGGAAGGGTGCTGAGGCTTTGGCTGTAGAAGGGCAGCTTCTGGGCAGCTTCTTCAGCTCCATGAGTTGCAGCAGGCGGAACTTAGGGCACGAAGAGAGGGTTTACAGAGTCCAAGATCCATTGTGTTGGCCCCGTGATGTTTCCAGAGTGTGGTGCTGCATTTTTCTTCTCCAGTTTTCTTCTTCAGTTTTCTTCTACTAAGCCAGTAGTTGCTCCAGTCTTTTATACAGTTTTTCAGTCCTCAGGCAAGTGTCCAGGTGTTGTTCCCCCCAGGATACCGTTCTGGGAAATCATCCTTAGGTAAGTGTCCAGGTGTTGTTCCCCAGGAAATCTTTCTGTGTACTCAGGTGAGTTTGGGCAGCCGTCTGGATGGAGGAGGGAGGAGGCCTCCGCCTCCTCCTCCTTCTCCATCTACCTACCCACACACTCATTACACATCAGAAAACAGGTGGTGATTCCATTGTCTCATCATCCTCCCTTCCCGGGGTATCTGATGGCTGGAAATGGTCCTGTCCTGAAGGCGTGATGGCTGGGCCCTTGGGCCATTGTTGTAGGCCAGCTGCAGTCCAGTGAGCAATGTTATCTTTGCACCTTCCAAGAGTCCTTCCAGTGGCTCTGCCCAACGCACATCAGCTATTGTCTGGGCAAGCAGCAAGTGATTTTATCTTTGTTGAGTCACACCAGGAGAGACAAGCTTTAGTCTCTCACACCACCCCATCAATCAAAGATAAAAGCAAGAAAGAAAGAAAAGAAAGGAAAGGAAAGAAGTTTTAAACCATTTTTTACAATAGACATAAGTTTTGATTGGCTAATGGCACAAATCCGTTGTACACCATCATTAGACACAAATTGCATATTGGACACATGTTGAATCACTGTATACAACAGGAACTTACACAAGGTGAAAGAGTAACAATACTAACAAAATAGAACAAAATTAAAACAGATAATTACACAAGGTGACAGCATCCTTGTTCCTTCTGGAAGCCAGGAGAGCAAACCCATACGCCCCCACCCCGTCAGTCCTTCAGTTTGGAATTGAAGTGAGAGCTTCCTTCCAGATCTGAATGCATCTGCGGGGCTATGGAAAGTACAGTCCTTGAAGAGATGTCTTCTGTGATGCAAAACTTGAGAGGTCTTCGATATTGTAACAAGACAAGTCCTTCTGACAATACATCAGGTAATCTTCAGCATTAGAACTTAAATAAGAAACACAACCTCAAAACATACAAAACTGGTATTTCCAGGTTCCCCACACACAGAGATGTTCTCTGAGCCACCCTCTCAGGTGATGTCTCTGAAAGAGTTGGATTAATTACTTTGAATGGGCCTGTAAGTACCGTTGATTGTTTCAGGTTCTCTCAAAGCCAATCTAAGCATAAACAAAAACTTTTACCCAAACCATGTACAATTTTTTGGTGATCTCCTGAATCATGCTTCACCCCCCACTCACCACTGAGAAGTGAAGCCCTTAGTTGCCCTGGGGGCATACCCCTCCCCTCACCAAATGGTCCCACCAAGAGAGGAGCAGTGGCCTCAGCCCTCTTTTTAGGCTCAGGCCAGCATTTCACAATGGTTTCTAATTGTCTCGTGGGTACCCCATCAACCACTTCTTTTGGAATACCTTTCTTCTGACCCACCCCCCACCAATATTGCCGGGTATTCAAGTGTTCCCTGCCCCTAGCCAGGTGCCTAGTAGGAATACGGTGCAACTGGCCCTGGGGCTTGGTGGGTGAATCATTTTCACATGTCTCAAGCCTCTAGTTTCAGGGTTTTTAATTTCTTTAGGAATGCTATACTGCCTGGCATAGTCTACTAACTCCCATCCCACTTCTTCCCATGTCCATGGCTTCAAGTCAGGCTGGCTCCCTCCGGGTGTTAAACTTTCCCTTAGAGCAGCTTGCATCCTGGAAGAGAGTGGGGTATCAGCTATTTCTTTTTGGAGCTGGATACCTCTTATTTTAAGCGAGTCAGGGAGATCCCTGATTCAATCCTCCTGGGGGTGCCATGTGTCCACAGGATGTGTCTCTCTAGGCCCAGAATGGTGTTACGAGCAGTGGCATGAGGTACTGGGTAGGTTTCCAGCCACCCTGTACTTGCCTCCACCATGGTCAGTACATACTGCTTGCTGCTGTGAGACTGAGGAAGGATGATGTAGTCGGTCTGCCAGGCCTCTCCATACTTATATTTCAACCATCTCCCCCCATACCACAGAGGCTTCATGCACTTGGCCTGTTTAATGGTAGCACAGATGTCACACTCAGGGATAACCTGTGAGATGGCCTCCATGGAGACGTCTGCTGATCTGTCATGAGTCCACCGGTATGTGGCATCTCTCCCTTGGTGGCCAGCAGTGTCACGGGCCCAGCAAGCTAAGAACAGCTTGCCCTTGTGTTCCCAGTCCAAGTCTATTTGGGAGATTTTAGCAGCCAGATCTGCTTGGTGGTTGTTCTTCATTGGCTCTGCTCTTGGGGATGTATGCATCGATGTGCTGTACCTTTACTGGCAGCCTGTCCAGGTGGGCAGTGATGTCTTGCCACAGGTCAGCAGCCCAAACAAGCTTCCCTTTGTTCTGCCACCTGTTCTTCCTCCATTCCTTCAGCCACCCCCACAAGGCATTGGCTACTCTCCAGGACTCAATGTAGAGGTGAAGCACTGGCCAGTTCTCTTGTTCTGCTACATCCAGGGCCAGCTGGACAGCATTTACCTCTGCATACTGACTGGATATGCCTTCTCCATCCCTTGCTTCCACACTTTTGGTCTCCAGACAGATGTCTTCCATCTCCTCTTGCTTCCTACAAGCTGGCAGGACCCATCTGTAAATACAGCATAGCTCTTCTCATTTTCAGGCAGGTCATTGTATGGGGGAGCCTCCTCAGCACAGGTCACTGTCTGCTCTGCAGCATTCCAAAGTCTGCACCCTCTGGCCAGTTGCTGATCAATTCCACTATGCCAGGGTGCTCAAAGCTCCCCATCCAAGCTTGCTGAGTTATCAGGGCCATCCACTTTCTCCAGGTGGCATCTGTGGCATGATGTGGGATTGAGTCTCTCCCTTTGAACATCCAGGTCAGGACTGGAAGCCTTGGAGCTAGAAATAGAGGTGACTCAGTCCCAGTTACCTCAGAGGCAGTCCAGACAGCCTCACAGGCAGATAGGATTTCCTTCTCTGTTGTGGTGTAGTTGGTCTCAGAGTCTTTGTACCCCTTACTCCAGAAACCTGGTGGCCTGCCCCTGGTTTCATCAGGAGCCTTCTGACACAAGCTCCACATAGGACCACTCTTACCAGCCACAGTGTACAGCACGTTCTTGATCTCTGGTCTTGTTCGAACAGGTCCCAGAGCCATAGCATGGACCACCTCTTGTTTTTATCTGTTCAAATGCTACCTGCTGCTCAGGTCCCGACACAAAATCATTTTTCTTCCCTGTTACATGGAAGAGAGGCTTCACAATCTGACTGTACCCGGGAATGTGCATTTTCCAGAAGCCCCAAAAGGGGCTGTGTCTCTTTCTTGTTCGTGGGTTGCACCATAGTGGCTACCCTGTTCACCACCTCCTGAGGGATGTGGCAACAGCCATCTTACCATTGAACACCCAGGAACTGGATCTCCCTGGCAGGCCCTTTTACCTTGCTTCTCTTGATGGCAAAACCAGACTCCAACAGGATATCATTTATCCTCTTACCCTTCTGGTAAACTTCCTCTCTGTCACAACCCCATACAATGATGTGATCGATAAACTGCAGATGGTCAGGAGCTCCAACTTTCTCTAAGGCAGTCTGGATCACCTCCAGGATGGGTGTAGCCCACCATAGGGATTAGTTCTCATCCCCTTTACCAGAACAACACAGTTCAGTATAATCATACATGAGTTAACTGGACACAGTCAGGGAAATCCAACATCTTGTTACCACAGGGAAAGTTTTTACTTTGTGGTGACCATGCTTAGCCAGGTATTCTTAAAGGTATTAAGGAGCGACCATGTACCTTTGGAAAATTGACTATTTAACAACCTAATATTTCTTCACTGTGGGCACATCATCATTGTTATGTATGGAGCATGACGCATGACGAATATTGTAACTCTGACACAGATTCTTGTGGACTGAAAAGATTATATTTAGTTCAGTGGTAGCACCAGGTGTAGCTGCTGCTCAAGCATTAGAAACATTGAAAAAATAAGGCTGTTGGCTAAGTAAATCAGGTAACAAGACTACTTTGGCTTTAAGGTCATTATTAGTAGATGTAGATTACACTAGACATGCTACCTTACAAAATAGAGCATGGCCTTAGCTGTGAAGATATTGATGGTGTGTGTTGTATGAATTTCAGTGACCATTCTGTCAACAACTGGAATAATTTTGGAACTTGGTCTTGCCATGCCTTTTATCACTTATTAGATGACTTTTGGTTAATGCATTATCAGAACCGTCTGTACAGATTGTTCAATATAATTGTTTACAGTCTATGAATCATGAGGTGGCATGTGTTAGTGATGGAAAACCAATCTTTGATCTGCAAACAGCAACTGATGGAATAACACTCTATTGTATTGTGATTTCATGTACGTGACTGCTAAACAAGGCCCTATTATTGTGTATCTATATGTAATGTAACAAGTGAAAGTTAAAGATTAGAGGAAGCAATTAACGAAACAGACATCTACTCCTGCTGTGAAACTGGGCTGTGTGCCACTGAAGCCACAAAGGACATTGTTGGGTGGGAGGAAGATCACTGGTAGGTGCTGAGGAGGAGGGAGGATGAAGTCACAGCCCTCACGGGTATAACCTTTCAGTTATAGCGCAAGTGCAGTGGTGCTTTTTAAGTATATAGCCAAGGGTCAAGGTTTGCCTGCCTCTTGGCATGTACCAGCCCTGTATGACAAGATGCATAAGGTATTTAATTGACCTGGAGCTGTGTTGTGGAGTGGCAACAGTTTCAATCAACCTTGTTGTCATGAGGACACTTGCTAAGTGTTAGTGCCTTGCTGGGTCAGAGTCCAGACTATGCTCCACTGCGTGTTACCATATCTACTGGGGCTGATGACGTGTGTAAATCTTACACTTTTGCAATAACTAAGCAATAAGTTGCTTTTGCTATAATAGTCAATAAATTGCTTTTCAAACATATAATAGCATATATATTTTTTCATTGTATCTCATCCTTACAAACCTTTAACTGTAACAGCACCTTTTTTCCCAGCGGCAACATTATAAAGAAAGCTTGTAAATAGTTTTTACAGTCAGGTAAGACAGACCTTGAGAATTTTATTGGGAAGCTTAAACTGGTTTTGTAGTTTGCATATGCTGACCCACTATTTTAAAGCATTGAAAACTGAATGACAGCAATAAACTTCCTCCTCTTGTACTAAAATAGAAGGAGGTATGGAATGTGAGCAGGTTAGTGTAGTGGTTTGAACCACATAATATTCCCCACTATCAGAATCATGACTTTACAACTATTGCATTTACAACAGTACTGCACTATGACCTTAAAAACACTGGAGAATCTCTGCCCCTCTCTCACCTTTTCAGTCCTTGAGCAGGCAGTTGCATTTTACACTTATTATGGGATACAGACAGGTATACTTTTCCCCTTTTCCTTCTGTTCTCTCTATATATACTGATGTAATCTGATACTTCAATAGAAGAAGAATAAAATATTCTGTGTAAATCAACTGAAAACTCACCTTCTGCTTTTATTTTCCTCCCTTTCTTATCTCCTAGTAAGGAAAGAGAGGGGAGAGGAGATGGGGAGGGAGGAGCTGGGGGAAGTGAAACTTTTACATTCTTTACTGGCACCCAATGTAGGGCAGCGAAAGCACCTGTCTAAATTAAGACAATTGGATGATGGCAGGAGATTGCCGAGTTGAAGTACACAAAGAATATATTTCCCTTCATGTTAAAACACTCACTTTCCTGGCTCTGATACTTCTGGATGTGTTATATAAGGTCTCATATAGGCTATCATGCATTTTTTGGTTTTCCACGACCTTTGATAACTGTAGTTTCTTTTATAATGCTTGTATTTTTCACCCTCATGAAATGGCATAAAATTACCCTGATGCTGTGTCTTCCATTTGCTGTTTTGATTTGGTGTAAGTGGAGTAACACACAAATTGTTTAGTTAGTAATTTTTTTTTGTATACTGTGTTATCATTTATGACAGTCTCACTCAGACGATGAATGGAACAGAAGGGGGCATTTATAGAATCATAACATCATAGAATCAATAAGGTTGGAAGAGACCTCAAGGATCATCAAGTCCAACCTGTCACCCAAGACCTCATGACTACTAAACCATGGCACCACGCATCCCATCCAGTCTCTTCCTAAACATCTCCAGTGATGCTGACTCCACTACCTCCCTGGGAAGCCCATTCCAATGGCTAACAACTCTCTCTGTGAAGAACTTTCTCCTCACCTGAGCCAAAACTTCCATTGGTGCAGCTTGAGACTTGTCCTCTTGTTCCAGTGATGGTTGCCTGGGAGAAGAGACCAACTCCCTCCTGGCTACAACCTCCCTTCAGGTAGTTCTAGACAGCAATAAGGTCTGCCCTCAGCCTCCTCTTCTCCAGGCTAAACAATCCCAGCTCCCTCAGCCTCTCCTCATAAGGCTTGCATTCAAGGCCTATCACCAGCCTAGTTGCCTATCTCTGTACATGCTCAAGAGTCTCAATATCCTTCTTACAATACAATACAATACACCAGGTTGAAAGAGACCTTCAAGATCATCGCGTCCAAGCCATCAACCAGTCCAACCCACCTAAACCATGGCACCAAGCACCCCATCAAGTCTCCTCCTGAACACCTCCAATGAAGGTGACTCCACCACCTCCACGGGTAGCCGATTCCAATGGGCAATCACTCTCTCTGTGTAGAACTTCTTCCTAACATCCAGCCTAAACCTCCCCTTGTGCAGCATGAGACTGTGTCCTCTTGTTCTGGTACTGGCTGCCTGGGAGAAGAGACCAACCTCTGCCTGTCTGCAACCTCCCGTCAGGTAGTTGTAGAGAGCAATAAGGTCACCCCACACTCTCCTCTTCTCCAGGCTAAGCAACCCCAGCTCCCTCAGCCTTCCCTCGTAGGGCTTGTGTTCCAAACCCCTCACCAACTTCATTGCCCTTCTCTGGACACGTTCCAGCAAGTCAACATCCTTCCTAAACTGAGGGGCCCAGAACTGGACACAGGACTCAAGGTGAGGCCTAACCAGTGCAGAATGACCTCCCTGCTCCTGCTGGCCACACTGTTCGTGATGCAGGCCAGGATGCCATTGGCCCTCTTGGCTGCCTGGGCACACTGCAGGCTCATGTTCAGCCTACAGTCAATCAGTACCCCCAAGTCCCTCTCTGCCTGGCCACTCTCCAGCCACTCTGACCCCAGCCTGTAGCACTGCTTGGGGTTGTTGTGGCCAATGTGCAGAACCCGGCACTTGGATGTGTTAAATCTCATGCCTTAAACTGAGGGGCCCAGAACTAGAGACAGGACTCAAGGTGTGGCCTAAGCAGTGCTGAGTGCAGGGGCACAATGACTTCCTTGCTCCTGCTGCCCACACTATTCTTGATGCTGGCCAGGATGCCATTGGCCTTCTTGGCCACCTGGGCGTACTGCTGGCTCATGTTTAGCGGGCCATCAATCAGAACCCCCAGGTCCCTTTCCATTTGGCTGCTCTCCAGCCACTCCAACCCCAGCCTATAGCACTGCATGGGGTTGTGTGGCCAAAGCACAGCACCCAGCACTTGGACATGTTGAATGTCATCATGTTGGACTCTGCCCATCTGTCCAGCCTGTCAGAGTCTCTCTGGAGAGCCCTTCTACCCTTTAATAAATCAACATCTGCTCCCAACTTGGTGTCACCTCCAAATTTACTGATGACTGACTCAATCCCCTTATCCAGATCATCAATAAAGATCTTGAACACTATGGGGCCCAACACTGATCCCTGGGGACACCACTAGTGACTAGCCACCAGCTGGATGTGGCACCATTCACCACCACTCTCTGGGCTCAGCTCTCCAGCCAGTTCCTTATCCAGTGCAGAGTGCTGCTGTCCAAGCCACAGGCTGACAGCATGGCCAGCAGTTTGCTGTGGGGGATGATATCAAAGGCCTTGCTGAAGTCCAGGTAGACTATATCCACAGCCTTCCCCACATCAACCAGGCAGGTCACCTGATTATAGAAGGAGATAAGATTAGTCAGCCAGGACCTGCCCTTCCTAAATCCATGTTGGCTACATATGATCCCTTGGCTATCCTGCAAGTACTCTGTGATTGTCCCCAAGATGATCTGCTCCAGAATTTTCCCTGGCACTGAGTTCAAGCTGACAGGCCTGCAGTTTCCAGTTTCCTCTGTCAGGCCGTTCTTGCAGATGGGCATCACATTGACCAGTTTCCAGTCATCTGGGACCGCACCAGTGATGCCGAACTGGTGGAAAATGATGGAGAGGGGCTTGGCCAGCTCATCTGCCAGCTCTCTCAGCGCCCTAGGATGGATCCATCTGGTCTCATGAACTTGTGAGTATCCAAGTGGCTCAGCAAGTCCCTAACTGCTTCCTCGTGGATTTCAGGTGGACTATACTGCTGCCTGACACCATCTACCAGTTCAGGAGGCCATTTATCCTGGAGTCCTCCTGCCTTATTGTTGAAAATGTAGGCAAAGAAGGTATTTAGAACCTCAGCATTTTCGTCATCTTTAGTTACAATGTTACCCTCCAAGTCCAATAAGGAGTGGAGGTTCTTCTTGCCTCTCTTTTTAGCATTAATATATTATAAAAATGCTTTTTATTATTTTTCACAGAAGTGGCCAGCTTAAGTTCTAACTGGGATTTTGCCTCTCTATTTTTTCTCCTACATGATCTAACAACATCCTTAACCATATCATGAGTTGCCTCCCCACCTTTCCAAACGTGATACAGCCTCTTTTTTTCCCTTAATTCCTTCAAGAGCTGCTTGCTCATCCAGGCCAGTCACCTTCCCCATCAGCTCATCTTTCAGCATGTGGGAACTGACGGTTTCTGTGCCTTCAAGAGCTCCTGTTCGAAGTAGGTCCAACCATCCTAGACCCCTTGGCTCTTAAGGGCTGCTACCCAGGGTAATTTCTGAATAAGTTGCTTAAACAAGCTGAAGTTTACCCTCGGGAAGTCCAAAATGAGAGTTCTGTTATTTCCCTGGATATTGAAAACGTCACTATCTCATGACTGCTGCACCCTAGACAACCTTCTACTATCACATCTCCCACCAGCCCTTCTCGATTTGAGAGCAGTAGGTCAAGCTGGGCCTGACCCCTGGTAGGCTCACTTAAGATCTGCATCAAGAAGCTGTCCTCCATGCGCTCCAGGAACCTTCTGGACTGTCTCTTCTCTGCTGAATTTATTCACCTTTAGAGATTTTAAATTATTATTGGGACAGAAACACCAGACTGCTTCTGACATTGTTTCTCTTAAACTTGTGCTTGGTCTTGTTCATAGCAAATTTCTTCCAAGAATGCTCTTTAGACACTATGGTGGGTTAACACCCTTTTTTGAAGACAAAAGAACAAAGCAGGGTGGAGGGCTTGCAGGTACTTAAAATACAATACAATACAATACACCATGTTGGAAGAGACCTTCAAGATCATCGCGTCCAACCTACCAACCCAATCCAACCCACCTAAATACTATACAATACAATACAATACAATACAATACAACCCACCTAAACAACCAAAAAAACTAAAACGTGGCACCAAGCACCCCATCAAGCCTCTTCTTGAACACCTCCAATGAAGGTGACTCCACCACCTCCACGGGCAGCCGATTCCAGTGGGCAATCACTCTCTCGGTATAGAACTTCTTCCTAAGATCCAGTCTAAACCTGCCCTGGCGCAGCCTGAGGCTGTGTCCTCTTGTTCTGGTACTGGCTGCCTGGGAGAAGAGACCAACCTCTGCCTGGCTACAACCTCCCTTCAGGTAGTTGTAGAGAGCAATAACGTCACCCCCTGAGTCTCCTCCTCTCCAGGCTAAGCAACCCCAGCTCACTCAGCCTCTCCTCATAGGGCTTGTCTTCCAAACCCCTCAACAACTTTGTTGCCCTTCTCTGCACACGATCCAGCAAGACAACATCTTTCCTAAACTGAGGGGCCCAGAACTGGACACAGGACTCAAGGTGTGGCCTAACCAGTGCAGTGTACAGGGGCAGAATGACCTCCCTGCTCCTGCTGGCCACACAGTTTCTGATGCAGGCCAGGATGCTATTGGCCTTCTTGGCTGCCTGGGCACACTGCAGGCTCATGTTCAGCCTACAATCAACCAGCACCCCCAAGTCCCTCTCAGCCTGGCCGCTCTCCAACCACTCTGACCCCAGCCTGTAGCACTGCATGGGGTTGTTGTGGCCAATGTGCAGAACCCGGCACTTGGATGTGTTCAATCTCATGCTGTTGGATTCTGCCCATCTGTCTAGCCTGTCGAGGTCCCTCTGCAAAGCCTCTCTGCCCTCCAGCAGATCAACTCCTGCCCCCAGCTTGGTGTCATCCACAAATTTACTGATGATGGACTCAATGCCCTCATCCAGATCATCAATAAAGATGTTGAAGAGCATGGGGCCCAGCACTGATCCCTGGGGCACACCACTAGTGACTGGCCGCCAGCCAGATGTGGCACCATTCACCACCACTCTCTGGGCTTGGCCCTCCAGCCAGTTCCTAACCCAATGCAGTGTGCTCCCATCCAAGCCATGGGCTGCCAGCTTGGCCAGGAGTTTGCTGTGGGGGACGGTGTCAAAGGCCTTGCTGAGGTCCAGGTAGACCACATCCACAGGCCTCCCCACATCAACCAGGCAGGTCACCTGATCCTAGAAGGAGATCAGGTTGGTCAGGCAGGATCTGCCCTTCCTAAAGCCATGCTGGCTAGGCCTGATCCCTTGGCCATCCTGTAAGTGCTGCATGATCGCACTCAAGATGACCTGTTCCATAATCTTGCCTGGCACTGAGGTCAGGCTGTCAGGCCTAGAATTCCCTGGCTCGTCCAATCGGCCCTTCTTGTGGATGGGCACCACATTGGCCAGCTTCCAGTCTTCTGGGACCTCTCCAGTGAGCCAGGACTGCTGAAAAATGACGGAGAGTGGCTTGGCCAGCTCATCTGCCAGCTCTCTCAGCACCCTAGGATGGATCCCATCCGGTCCCATGGCCTTGTGGGGGTCCAAGCGGCTCAGAAGGTCTCTAACTACCTCCTGGAGCAGTGGGAAACTATGCAGCTCCCTGGCTCCTTCTGCCAGCTCTGCAGGCCAGCTGTCTGGAAGATGTTCTGCCATGCTAGGATAGATTGAGGCAAAGAAGGCGTTAAGTACCTCTGCCTTTTCCTCATCCTTTGTTACAATGTTCCCCTCCGTGTCAACCAAGGAGTGGAGGTTGTCCTTGCCCTTCTTCTTGCTATTGCTGTATTTATAGAAGGACTTTTTGTTGTCCTTCACAGCAGAGGCCAGTCTAAGTTCTAAATGGGCTTTTGCCTCCCTAATTTTCTTCCTGCATGTCCTAGCAACATCCCTAAACATTCTGTAGGTTGCCTCACCTTTCTTCCAGAGATGGTACACCCTCTTTTTTTCCCTTAGTTCTAATAAAAGTTCATTACCCAACCAGGCTGGCCGTCTGCCCCGGCGGCTCATCTTCCGGGACACTGGCACAGCCTGTTCCTGAACCTTCAAGAGTTCTTCCTTGAAGCAGCTGCAGCTGTCCTGGACCCCTTTATTTTTAAGGGCTGTATCCCAGGGAACCTTCTGAGTTAGTTCCTTGAGTAGCCTGAAGTCTGCCCTCCTGAAGTCCAGAGTGGAGGTCTTCTTGCTACCCCTCTTGGCTTGGCTGAATACTGAAAACTCAATTATCTCCTTGTCACTGGTGCCTAAACACCCTCCGACCACCACATCCCCCACCAGCCCTTCCCTGTTGGTGAAGAGGAGGTCAAGCAGAGCCTTACCCCTGGTAGGCTCATGCAGCACCTGGGATAAGAAGCTGTCCTCCATGCACTCCAGAAACCTCCTAGACTGCCTTCTTTCTGCTGTGTTGAGATCCCAGCAGATATCAGGCAGGTTGAAGTTGCCCATGAGAATGAGGTCAGGTGATCTTGAGACAGCCTTAAGCTGCCTATAGAATGCTTCATTGACATCTTCCTCCTGGTTGGGTGCTCTATAACAGACTCCAACCAGGATGTCTGCCCTCCCGATCTTCCCTCTAATTCTCACCCAGAAGCACTCAACTTGATCATCCCTGATCTCCATCTCAACGGCATCTAGTGTCTCCCTGATGTACAGGGCCACCCCTCCATCCCTTCTTCCTTGCCTGTCTCTCCTGAACAGCCTATAGCCATCAATTGCAGCTCTCCAGTCATGTGAGTCATCCCACCACGTCTCTGTGATGGCAACTACATCATAACATTCCTGCTGCAACAAGGCTTCTAGCTCCTCTTGTTTGTTACCCATGCTTCGTGCATTAGTGTACATGCACTGCAGCTGGGCTGCTGGTTTCACCTCTAGCTCTAGCTTATCACCCCCAGACTCCTGCCTGAGGGGACTGGTTCCAGCCCCTTCCCCCTTCGAAGCTAGTTTAAAGCCCTGTCAATGAGACCTGCCAATTCTCTTCCCAGAATCTTTTTCCCTTTGGGGGACAGGCCATTCTCATATACTGTGACCTTCCCCCTCCTCTGGGACAGATGTACTCCATCTGTTACCAGCTGACCTGGTGCAGTAAAAAATTCTCCAAGATCGAAAAACCCAAAATTCTTTGAGTGCACCAGCCTCTAAGCCACTTGTTGACTACAGCTGCTGTCCTGTTCCTTATCGTATTCCCTCCTGCAGCTAACGGTATCAATGTAAAAATTATTTGTGCACCTGACCCCTCAACCAGATCTCCCAGGGCCCTGAGGTCATTTTTGATAGCCCTGGGAGTTCTGGTTACAACATCATCATTCCCTAACTGCATAACCAATAAGGGATAGTAGTCAGAGGTCTGTACCAGACTGGGCAGCCTTCTGGTAACATCCTTAACTTGTGCTCCTGCTAGGCTAATAACTTCCCTATGAGATGGGTCTGGCCGACATATGGGACTTACTGTTCCCCTCAGGAGGGAATCACCAATAACAATTACCCTCCTCTTTTTTTTGAGGGAGCAAGTTCTGATGCCAGGGGAAGGCTTTTTAACCTCAGGCTGCTTTGCCTTAGGCTGTTTAACCTTAGGCTGCTTTGCCTTAGGCTGTTTAACCTTAGGCTGTTTAGCCTCAGGAAAAACCCCAGTTGGTGTGTCCTCCGGCATCAGTATCACCTCACCCTCGATCTCTAGTGCCCCATACCTGTTTTCCAAGGGCAGCGAGGAAGCAGGGGGAGAAGGCAAGGAGGTTTTGATTTGTGTCTTTTGAGAGTAACCTGCGTCCATTCCCCTCTGCTTTTTGGATAACCAGTCTCTGCTGGGGGAGCCTGCAGAGCTTGCTTTCTCTGGCTCTTCTCTTTCCTGCTCTGGCTCGTCTCTTTTCTACATTCCCATACATCTCTAAGACTAGCAACCTCGTCCTTTAGTCTGGCCACCAGGTTGAGCAGATAGCCAGTCTGCTCACACCTAATGCAAGAGATGCTTCCACTACCCTGCATCTCAAGAGCAGGCTCAAGAGCCAGGCTCCAGCACTCATTACAGCCAGATACCTGGACAACTACCTGCTTGTGTTCTACCTCAGTCTGGGTGGAAACTGATTTTTTTAAGATTTTGCTGCGAGTTACAACCATGTTGCCCCTGGCCACAGCACCCACTGGACAAAAACAAAAACAACAAAAGAAATTTTTAGAGAAAAAAAAAAATTTAGAAAAAGTGCGGCGGCGCGCAAGAGTACCAGAGAAGGTGGCTGCGGCCGAGCGGAAGCCCCACGAGCCGCGCTGCGTCTGTTCAAATTCTGCTGCCGAAGACGCTGGGCTCACGAGCCGCGGGCACGTGAAATCAGGGCCGCTGCAAACCTCACAGCTTCTGCAGGAAGCGCCACGTCCCCAGCCGATCCCGTAGCGTGAAGGGGAGAAACCGCTCCCTGTAGGGCATTTTTCGCCTGGGAGGCTAAGTCTTCCACTCCCCCCTCCCTACCCAGCTAGGGTATAAAAAGCAGGTCATCATAACTGTTGGCACTTCTTCTCTGGCTCCTGCCTCTGCTGGATGAGAGCTACTGCAGCTGCCCTCCTGCTCCTCTACCATGTGGTTGGACCTAATCCTTTTTCCCTGCTAGCTCCATGCTTCCTCAGAGAAAGGCTGGTTTTGTATTATTCTCTTGTTTTTGTCCCCCTCCCATCCATCTTTGTTCCTTGCCCTTGTGAACCTTTTCCTGTTATTGTTATATATATAAATATATACTGCTTAAAGACAACTCTTTACCTCTCTACTTCCAAACCAACTCCAAATTATTGTTTGGTGAATTTGCTCCTTCCTTTTCTCCTCTCTCTGTTGGGAGGGAGGAGGGGGGAGTGGGGGAGAAATTCTCAGCCTTGCCCCCACCTGAGCTCTTAACTCCCAGTTAAGGCTCGAACCACCACAGACACCTACTCCAAGTCTGTATATCTATGAGTGGCTGGATATGTGGGAAACTCTGGGCCAGTATTTAACCTGCTGGTCACCTCCAGTGTTTTAGAACTTTACCCACGCTCACTTGCAAAACACAGATGAGCTGGTGAAATGTTTGATAAAATGATGCTGTCAGCCTGAAAATTCCTGGGAGACACAAATCACTGCAATGTGTTGGCATCTGGCTATTCAGCATGAAGAGGAAGAGGAGGTCTCTGGGCCTACAAACAAACCTAGAGAGACATCAATAGCATCAGAGAGCCAGTGTGTGTCAATATTGGTCAACCCTATGGAGAAAAATAAGTACAGAAGGAAAACAACTTGTTCTGCAAAAGATGAGGGTGAAACAGGGCTATCATGAGAACAAGAAGAAGAGTCAGAGACAATTACTTGATCTTTATCATTGGGTGAGTTACCTGGTATATAAAAAAGACCACAGCTGCTAGCTGAACAGGCCGACTGTCACCTTGCTGCTTCACTGCTGGGATATGGGACCTAGTGGTTTGGAATTTGAAGATAGGGAAGCCAAGCAGTTGGGATCCCTGCCTAGGGAAGCAGGCATTGAGAAGGTTTTTCGGGAAATCAGTACCCATCCTCAGTCTCTGGACACAGCTTCTAGCAGGTGTGAAGGGTATGTACCCCACCTAGGATGATATAAAGGATCATTTTTGGAGATGGATTACCATGGAGAAAGGCATCCAATACTTGAGGGAAGTAGATGTGCTGGAGAAGCTCTACAATGAGACAGATGACGGTCCCCAGAAAAAACTGACTTGTAAAGTGGACCAACTCCAAGAGGACTCAGCCTGTTCCCACCCTGTGCAGGCTAGGGTTTCAGCTATTAAACACAGGTATCTCCCTGTAAAAGAGAGGGAATCTGGGAAATCAGATAACTCCAAGCATCTTCTGGTTTTACTTACTTGACCAGGGGGAGGATATGAAAAGTGGGATGGAAAACCCACTTCAGCTCTAGCTGTTCGAGTCTGTGGATTTCAAGGAAACTCTTCTCAGAACAGGTCATCTTGAATGCAATCACACAGCACTTGCAGGATGGCCAAGGGATCAGGTCCAGCCAGCATGGATTTAGGAAGGGCAGGTCCTGCCTCACCAATCTGATCTCCTTCTAGGATCAGGTGACCTGCCTGGTGGATGTGGGGAAGGCTGTGGATGTAGTCTACCTGGACTTCACCAAAGCCTTTGATACCATCCCCCACAGCAAACTCTTGGCCAAGATGTCAGCCCGTGGCTTGGACAGCAGCACTCTGTGCTGGGTTAGGAACTGGCTGGAGGGCCAAGCCCAGAGAGTGGTGGTGAATGGTGCCACATCCAGCTGGCAGCAAGTCACTAGTGGTATTCCCCAGGGATCAGTGTTGGGCCCCATGCTCTTTATTATCTTTATCAATGATCTGGATGAAGGTATTGAGTCCATCATCAATAAGATTGCAGATGATACCAAGCTGGGGGCAGGTGTTGATCTGTTAGAGGGTAGGAGAGCTCTGCAGAGGGACCATGACAGGATGGACAGATGGGCAGAGTCCAATGGCACAAGATTTAACACCTCTAAGTGCCGAGTTCTACACATTGGCCACAATAACCCCATGCAGTGCTACAGGCTGGGGTCAGAGTGGCTGGAGAGTGGCCAAGCAGAAAAGGACCTAGGGGTACTGATTGATGGCCAGCTGAACATGAGCCAGCAATATGCCCAGATGGCCAAGAAGGCCAATGGCATCCTGGCCTGTATCAGGAATAGTGTGGGCCAGCAGGAGTAAGGAAGTCGTTGTGTCCCTGTACACAGCACTGGTTAGGCCACACCTTGATTACTGTGTTCTGTTCTGGGCCCCACAGTTTAATAAGGACATTGAGACACTTGAACATGTCCAGAGCAGGGCAGCAAGGCTGGTGAGAGGTCTCAAGTGCAAGCCTTATGAGGAGAGGCTGAGGGAGCTGGGATTGTTTAGCCTGGAGAAGGGAGGCTAAGGGCAGACCTTATTGCTGTCTAGAACTACCTGAAGGGACGTTGTAGCCAGGACAGGGGTGGTCTTTTCTCCCAGACAACCAGCACCAGCACAAGAGTCTCAAGATGCACCTGGGGAAGTTTAGGCTGGATGTTAGGAAGAATTTCTTCACAGAAAGAGTGATTTGCCATTGGAATAGGCTTCCCAGGGAGGTGGTGGAGTCAGCATCACTGGAGGTGTTTAGGAAGAGACTGGATGGGGTGCTTGTTGCCATGGTTTAGTTGATTAGATAGTGTTGGATGATCGGTTGGACTTGATGATGTCAAAGGTCTTTTCCAACCTGGTCCTATTCATTCTATTCTATTCTATTGTATTCTATTGTATTCTATTCTATTCTATTCTATTCTATTCTATTCTATTCTATTCTTAGAAACAACACTGTCCCTGTTTCCAGTGGGAAATCCTTCAAAAAGTATAAACTAATTGATACTAACTCTGACCCCCTTGAAGGGACCTCTGAGGTATTCTTAGAAGTGATTCATATCAGGATTAGAGGGACCATGCCTCCAACCAGGTGGAGGAGAGGGACAACTGAGTGTATTGGACTTTGTGGATCAGGTGGCCTGGTACATCAAACCCACAGAATGTACATGATGTATTTTGACACCATCAAACTGTGAGGGGGTACTACCTATCTACATTTCTGGTATGACAGGGGAATCACAACAGCTGTGTTAGAAGATGAGGTGAGCCTAACTGAGAGTGAATGGCACAAACCCCCCATTGTGACTGGCCCAAGAGTCCCATGCATTCTTGGTATCGACTATTTTAAGAAAGCGTACTTCAAGGATCCAAAAGGATACCAGTGAGCATTTGGTATAGCAGCCTTAGAAATAGAAGAGGAGGAACAATTAACTGCCTTGTCTAGTCTTTCAAAGGACTTCTTGAGGGTAAGGTTGTTAGATGTTAAAGACCAACAAATACCAATTGCCACTGCAATGGTGCACCAGAAGCAATATCACACTAACTGGGACTCTGTGATACCCGTCTATAAACTAGTTTGACAACTAGAGTGATAATTGCTGATCCCTAAGACTCACTTGCCCTTCAACAGCACTGTATGGCTGGTAAAGAAGTCAAATGGTGAACAGAGACTGGCAATGAATTTCTGCACTCTAAACAAAGTGACACTAACAATGAGTGCTGCTGTGCCAGACGTGCTGGAGCTCCTGTACGAGCTGGAGTTTAAGGCAGCCAAATGCTATGCCACAACTGATACTACTTATGTATTCTTCTCCTTACAATACAATACAATAAAATACAATACACCAGGTTGGAAGAGACCTTCAAGATCATCACGTCCAACCCATCAACCAATCCAACCCACCTAAATACAATACAGTACAATACAGTACAATACAACCCACCTAAACAACTAAACAACTAAACCGTGGCACCAAGCACCCCATCAAGCCTCCTCCTGAACACCTCCAATGAAGGTGACTCCACCACCTCCACAGGCAGCTGATTCCAGTGGGCAATCACTCTCTCGGTATAGAACTTCTTCCTAAGATCCAGCCTAAACCTGCCCTGGCGCAGCCTGAGACTGTGTCCTCTTGTTCTGGTACTGGCTGCCTGGGAGAAGAGACCAACCTCTGCCTGGCTACAACCTCCCTTCAGGTAGTTGTAGAGAGCAATAACGTCACCCCTGAGTCTCCTCTTCTCCAGGCTAAGCAACCCCAGCTCCCTCAGCCTCTCCTCATAGGGCTTGTGTTCCAAACCCCTCACCAGCTTTGTTGCCCTTCTCTGCACACGATCCAGCAAGACAACATCTTTCCTAAACTGAGGGGCCCAGAACTGGACACAGGACTCAAGGTGCAGCCTAACCAGTGCAGTGTACAGGGGCAGAATGACCTCCCTGCTCCTGCTGGCCACACTGTTTCTGATGCAGGCTAGGATGCCATTGGCCCTCTTGGCTGCCTGGGCACACTGCAGGCTCATGTTCAGCCTACAATCAACCAGCACCACCAGGTCCCTCTCTGCCTGGCCGCTCTCCAACCACTCTGACCCCAGCCTGTAGCACTGCATGGGGTTGTGTGTGGCCAATGTGCAGAACCCGGCACTTGGATGTGTTCAATCTCATGCCGTTGGATTCTGCCCATCTGTCTAGCCTGTCCAGGTCCCTCTGCAAAGCCTCTCTGCCCTCCAGCAGATCAACTCCTGTCCCCAGCTTGGTGTCATCCACAAATTTACTGATGATGGACTCAATGCCCTCATCCAGATCATCAATAAAGACGTTGAAGAGCATGGGGCCCAGCACTGATCCCTGGGGCACACCACTAGTGACTGGCCGCCAGCCAGATGTGGCACCATTCACCACCACTCTCTGGGCTTGGCCCTCCAGCCAGTTCCTAACCCAATGCAGTGTGCTCCCATCCAAGCCATGGGCTGCCAGCTTGGCCAGGAGTTTGCTGTGGGGGACGGTGTCAAAGGCCTTGCTGAGGTCCAGGTAGACCACATCCACAGGCCTCCCCACATCAACCAGGCAGGTCACCTGATCCTAGAAGGAGATCAGGTTGGTCAGGCAGGACCTGCCCTTCCTAAAGCCATGCTGGCTAGGCCTGATCCCTTGGCCATCCTGTAAGTGCTGATCGCACTCAAGATGACCTGTTCCATAATCTTGCCTGGCACTGAGGTCAGGCTGACAGGCCTAGAATTCCCTGGCTCTTCCAACTGGCCCTTCTTGTGGATGGGCACCACATTGGCCAGCTTCCAGTCTTCTGGGACCTCTCCAGTGAGCCAGGACTGTTGAAAAATGACAGAGAGTGGCTTGACCAGCTCATCTGCCAGCTCTCTCAGCACCCTAGGATGGATCCCATCCGGTCCCATGGCCTTGTGGGGGTCCAAGCGGCTCAGAAGGTCTCTAACTGCCTCCTGGAGCAGCAGGAAACCATGCAGCTCCCTGGCTCCTTCTGCCAGCTCTGCAGGCCAGCTGTCTGGAAGATGTTCTGCCATGCTAGGATAGATTGAGGCAAAGAAGGTGTTAAGTACCTCTGCCTTTTCCTCATCCTTTGTTACAACGTTCCCCTCCGTGTCAACCAAGGAGTGGAGGTTGTCCTTGCCCTTCCTCTTGCTATTGCTGTATTTATAGAAGGACTTTTTGTTGTCCTTCACAGCAGAGGCCAGTCTAAGTTCTAAATGGGCTTTTGCCTCCTTTCCCATAGCAACAGAATGCAGGCCACAATCTTCCTTCACCTGGAGATGTGTCCAATATACCTGGAATCAAATGCCCCAGGGGTGAAAACACAGCCCCACCATTTGTCATGGACTGGTCCAAACTGTACTGGAAAAGGGTGGAGCTCCACAACACTTGCAATACATTGAAGACATCACTGACACAGTAGGGGAAGTTTATGAGAAAGGGAGGAAAATAATCCAGATTATTCTGAGGGCTGGGTTTACCATATGCAAAGTAAGATCAAGGGACCTGCAAGAGAGATTCAGTTTTTAGGGATAAAATGGCAGGACAGATATTGCCAGATCCTGATGGGTGTCATCAACAAGATCACAACTGTCTTCACCCACCAATAAGGAGGAAACCCAGGCTTTCTTGGGTGTTGTGGGTTTCTGGAGGATGCATATCCCAAACTACATTTTGGTTGCAAGCCCTCTATACCAAGTGGCTGAGAAGAAGTATGATTTCCAATGGGGCCTGGAACAGCAACAAGATCAAATGGGAAATTGTGCATGCAGTAGCCCTTGGACCAGTTCAGACAGGACAAGAGGTTACAGATGTGCTTTACACTGCAGCCAGGAAGAACATGGAGCTTTTGAGAGAAAACATCTGGGGAAATGTGAGGCTAACCTCTGTGGTTTTGGAGTCAGAGCTACAAGGCAGCTGAGGCCAACTACTCCAAATGAAAAAGAAATACAGCATATGAAGCAGTTTGAGCTGCCTTGGAGGTGATTGGTACTGAAACACAACGTCTCCTGGCATCCCGACTACCAGTGCTGGATGTTCAAAGGCAGAGTCTGTCATGCAGCTGATGTCACACGGAGCAAGTGGATTGCATTAGTAATGCAAAGGGCTCTAATAGGGACCCCAGATCACCCAGGAATTTTAGAAGTTGTCACAAACTGGCCAGAAAGCAGAGATTTTGAAAAGTCACCAGAAGAGGTGGAGATGACACATGCTGAGATGGCTCCACCATAAAATAAACTGCCAGATAATGAAAAGCAATGTGCTTTGTTCACTGATGGGTCATGCCACATTGTGGGAAAGCACCAAAATTGGAAGGCTGCTGTGTGGAGTACCACCTGATGGGTTTCAGACGTTTCTGAGAGAGAAGGTGAATCAAATCAGTTCAGAGAGTTGAAAACAATCCAAATAGCTTTGAATATTGCTGAGTGAGAAAAATGGCCAATGCTCTGTCTTTATACAGACTCTTGGATGGTGGCAAATGCTTTGCAGGGATGTCTGTGGCTGTGGAAGAGAAACAACTGGCATCACGGAGGTAAACCCATCTGACCAGCTGAACTGTGTCTAGATTTTGGTGCTCAGAGAACTTCATCCACATCATGTGGATGTCCATGTGTCCAAGAGCAGAGCCCTTGAAGAACGTTACAACAACCAGCATGTAGATCAAGCTGCTAAGATTAAAGTGGCTTGAATAGATCTGGACTGGCAACATGAAAGTGAACAATTTCTAGCTCAGTGGGACCACAATGCCTCAGGACACCAAGAAAGAGATGCAACATACAGATGGGCTCAGGATCAAGAGGTGGACTTAACCATGGACACTATAGTACAGGTTATCCATGAATGTGAAGTGTGTGATACAATAAAACAGGCCAAATGGATAAAGACTTTATGATATGGTGGGGTGATGGCTGAAATATAAATATGGGGAAGTCTGGCATATTGGTTACATCACACTGCCACAAACACTACATGCTTACAATGGTAGTAGCAACCACTGGATAGCTGGAAACATAGCCAGTGTCACATGCCACCTCTAGGAACACCATCCTAGGGCTTGAAAAACAAGTGCTGTGTTGACACGGCACCCCAGAAAAAGCTGAGTCATAATGGAACTAATTTTTGAAACAGCCTCATAGATACTTGGGCCAAGGAGCATGGCAACAACTGGGTGTATCACATCCCTTACCACACTCCAGCTGCTGGAAGGTCAAGCATTGCAATGGTCTGCCAAAAAAAACTCTGAAAGCAATGGTAGGAGGGATCTTCAAACACTGGGGTGCACATTTAACACAAACCACTTGGCTGGTTAACACCAGAGGATCTACTAACCAGGCTGGTCCTGCCCAGTCCAAACTGCCATATGCTGTAGAAGCTGATAAAGTTCCTGTGGTAAACATAAAGAATATCTTAGTGAAAAAGGATTGGGTTAATCCTGCACCAGGTAAAAGAAAACCCATTCATGGGAATGCTTTCCCCCAAGGACCAGGATGCACCTGGCAGGTAATGCAGGAAGATGGAGAATTTTATTGTGTGCCACAGAATAATCTCACTCTCAGTGAGAATGCACACTACGTTGTATATATATTATGATGTTAACTATTGCTGAGCATGATACAGAATAGTGTGGAATAAGAGGTGGAGAATGTAGTGGTTTGAACCACCTAGTAATTCCTACTATCAGAATCGTGAATTTACAACTACTGTATTAACAGCTGTACTGCATTACATCTTTAAAAAAAACAACAAACAAGAGTCACAGCTGCTCTCTCACTGTTCTGGTCTTGAGCGGTGTGACCATTTTAGGCTGTGCCTTTAAGAAAAGGACAGCTGCTGGAACACTCTGGCTGAATGTTTTGAAAACATTCAGATATTCTAAACTAATTTCATTGGTAGATTGGTAGAATGCAACTTTTAAGTTTTAGTTCAGTTTGAGTCTCAGCTCAGTTTGTTCTCGCTGTTCCTCTCGGCCTGTCTGTTTCTCTCTCTGAAGCAACAGCTGCTGGATGGAGTCAACCTTTAATTAAGAAAGCTAACCAGAAAAGATAACTAATTCTTGCACACGCTTTGAGCTAACAGAGTTTTCTCCTTAATTGCCTTTCTCTCTCTCTCTAACCCTTTCTGGGAAAAAAGGGAGGTAGGGAGGGAGAGGGGGTACAGGGGGGAACCATCCTGGCTGGAGGAAGTCTTCTGTATTACGTTCATTGCTGTATATTTCTGCATATATTGTAAATACTGTATATTGTGTACATATTCATTGCATTTCATTCCTGCTTGTAAATACAGCTTATTTAATCTGCTTCTCCCACTGAGTTAGCTGGGGTTTCTTTGTGTGTGTGGGGAGAACTTTCTCTCATCCTGCCACAAGTGGGCAGCTGCATTTTTGCTTGTTACAGGATTTTGGTGCGTATTCCTTCCCCTTTTCCTTCTGTTCTCTCTATATATACTGATGTAATCTGATACTTCAGTACAAGAAGAGTAAAATATTCTGTGAAAATCAACTGAAAACTCCCCCTCTGCCTTTTATTTCCCTCCCTTTCTTATCTCCTAATAAGGAGACAGAGGAGAAAATCTGGGGGGGGAGGAGGAGGCAGGGGAAGTGGAGGAGTTTAGCCCTCACACTGGAACTACTACAGTGAGGAAAGGGAAAAGGAAAGTAAAAGCTGCAATCCTAACCGGAGAAAAAAGTACTTATAAGAGAAAAAGAGGAATAACAAAGATGAATAATTAAAGGACAATAAAGACAGAAAATTGATAGCTCTGGAAGCAAGATGTATATCTTTTAGCTCTAGAAAAATCATAGTATGAAGTCTATATCGTGTTTAGTCTGACTTCCTATGTTATTTTTTAAAATTAAGTTTATACTATCTTTCTTAACACTATTGACTTCTTTAACCATTCCATTTGAAATGGAAAAAGAGAAACTTTTTCCCCCCTTACAGTACAAATGAGTGTATCAAGTCTTCATCCTCTTGTCCCTATTCTCCATTGCCATATTTCACAACACTTCAATTCTATTCTTATTGAAATCTGAATCTCAAACTGTGACTCTCATTTCATTCAAGGTAAAACGCAGACCTAACTGTTTATTAACAGAGAGCATATCTACCAATGTAAGTTCTCTAAAATATCCTGTGTTGACTTATGCAGCTGTATAATGGTAACATTCTCCAGCAATTTGTGCAGGAAGCTTTGGTGCTGGAATTAAAAAATCAGTTTTCAATTCTCAAAACTTTTGATGTCTTCTGGTACACACCATGCATCAAATCTGGTTGTGTTGTGCTTTGGCAAATGTTTAATTACACCACAGAAATAGGTGAGGCTTTTTCCTTTATTCAAATGGCTGCTCATTTACTATTTTTATTAACTAAAGTTGTCAAAACAATAATACATTTTTTGTATATAAATGCTTCTTAAACTTTCTTTAAACTACAGTAATCACAACTAGTATCATAGCCACATACACATCCTTCACTCACACATGACCCTATCTACAGTCCACTACAGGACTGCCTAGCAGAGGCCTCTGACACATTTTCTCCAACAGGTGATGGACTCAAATCAGCTGTAACAATGGGGTGGTACAATGGGGTGATCCCAGCATCATCAGTGGCAGATTTTAAAAGAGACAGCGGTGGCTTGCAGGGCTTCTGTTTGGCGAGAAGTCCTCTCAGAACCGCGCCAGGACCAGCAACCGCTCGGGGGGCATCCGTGGTTCTCCTTTTCAGGCTACAGGAACTGCTGGGACTGCGGAGATTCCTGCACACGCTGCAAGGCTTGAAGCACTTCTCTTTTCACGTGCCTGCAGCTCGTGATCCCAGTGTCATTTGCAGCAGATTTTAAAAGAGACCGCCGTGGCTCGCAGGGCTTACATTTCTACGGAAATCTCTCCCATCACCTCTCGTACTCTTGTACTCTCTCTCGTACTCTCTTCTTCTCCCGTCTTCTCTTGTACTCTCACACGCCACCGCACTTTTTCTAAATACTTTGTCCAGTAGGTGCTGTGGCCAGGGGCAACATGGTTGTAACTCACAGCAAAAACTCCTTAAAAAAATCAGTGTCGACCCAGACTGAGGTAGAACACTACCAGGTAGCTGTCCAGGTATCTGGCTGTAGTGAGTGCTGGAGCCTGGCTCTTGAGATGCAGGGTAGCAGAAGCAACTCTTGCATTAGGTGTGAGCAGATCGGCTATCTGCTTAACCTGGTGGCCAGATTGAAGGATGAGGTTGCTAGTCTTACAGATATAAGGGAATGTAGAAAAGAGATGAGCCAGAGGAGGAAAGAGATGAACCAGAGTAAGCAGGCTCCGCAGGCTCCCCCAGCAGAGGCTGGTTATCCAAAAAGCAGGGGGGAATGGGTGCAGGTTCCTCTCAAAAGACACCAATTAAAACCTCCTGGCCTCCCCCCACCTTCCTCGCAGCCCTTGGAAAACAGGTATGGGGCACTGGAGATTGAGGGTGAGGTGATACTGATGCCGGAGGACACACCATCTGGGGTTTTCCCTGACACTAAACAGCCTGAGGTTAAACAGCCTAAGGCACAGCAGCCTTCCCCTGGAATCAGGACTTGCTCCCTCAAACAAAAGAGGAAGGTAATTGTTACTGGTGATTCCCTCCTGAGGGGAACAGAGGGCCCCATATGTCGGCCAGACCCATCTCATAGGGAAGTTTGTTGCCTCACAGGAGCCCAAATTAGAGATGTTACCAGAAGGCTGCCCGGTCTGGTACAGCCCTCTCACTACTATCCCTTATTAGTTATGCAGTTAGGGAATGATGATGTTGCAACCAGAACTCCCAGGGCTATCAAAGATGACTTCAGGGCCCCGGGGAGATCTGGTTGAGGGGTCAGGTGCACAAATACTTTTTACATCAATACTGTTAGTTGCAGGAGGGAATACGATAAGGAACAGGTCAGCAGCTGTAGTCAACAAGTGGCTTAGAGGCTGGTGCAGTCAAAAGAATTTTGGGTTTTTCAATCTTGAAGAACTTTCTACTGCACCAGGTCAGCTGGCAACAGATGGAGTACATGTGTCCCAGAGGGGAAAGGTCACAGTGTACAAGAATGGCCTATCCCCCAAAGGTAAAAATATCCTAGGAAGGGAATTGGCAGGTCTCATTGGTAGGGCTTTAAAGTAGCCTCGAAGGGGGAAGGGGCTGAAACCAGCCCCCTCAGGCAGGTGTCTGGGGGTGATAAGCTAGAGCTAGAGGTGAAACCAGCAGCCCAGCTGCAGTGCATGTACACTAATGCACGAAGCATGGGTAACAAACAAGAGGAGTGAGAGAAAAGAATCTGTTAGGTAAAACTGTTGGGTATTTTCTCCCTCAGGAGAGGCTAAACCTATCCGAGGGATGGTTTCAGCTGAAGGTCCGGGTCACACATATTGGGTAATGCAAGACAATGGTGAAATTCAGTGTATTCCACAAAGAAATTTAACTTTACCTGAAAGAGTTTAATTTCAGAGTGTTGTACAGCTACATTGTGCCCAAAGGAAGAATCCATGAGGAATCTACAGTGCACAAACCCTGAGAACCCTGAAAGCCCAGAGTCAGCTGAGAGTCCCTGTTTCCCTGTTTCCCCATTTCCTTTTTCTTCACTTTGTCTGTGAAGAGACAAACTGTTTTCCATTTTTTCTCATTTCCTGATTTTCTTAGACTTCTGAATCATCTATAGTTTCATAGTTTCATAGTTTCAGTTAGGGTTGGAAGGGACCACAAGGATCATCTAGTTCCAACCCCCCTGCCATGGGCAGGGACACTCTACCCTAGATCAGGCTGGACAGAGCCTCATCCAGCCTGGTTTTAAACACCTCAAGGGACGGGGCCTCAACCACCTCCCTCGACAACCCATTCCAGGGCCTCATCACCCTCACAGTGAAGAACTTCCTCCTCACATCTAGCCTGAATCTCCCCACCTCCAGCTTCATTCCATTCCCCCTAGTCCTATCACTCCCTGATAGCCCGAAAAGTCCCTCCCCAGCCTTCTTGGAGGCCCCCTTCAGATACTGGAAGGCCACAATGAGGTCACCTCGGAGCCTTCTCTTCTCCAGGCTGAACAGCCCCAACTCCTTCAGTCTGTCCTCATAGGAGAGGTGCTCCAGCCCTCTGATCACCCTTGTGGCCCTTCTCTGGACACCTTCCAGCACATCCATATCCCTCTTGTAATAGGGGCTCCAGAACTGGAGGCAGTACTCCAGGTGGGGTCTCAGCAGAGCTGAGTAGAGGGGGAGAATCCCCTCCCTTGACCTGCTGGCCACACTTCTCCTGATGCAGCCCAGGATCTGATTGGCTTTCTGGGCTGCAAGTGCACACTGAGAGCTCCTGTTGAGCTTCTCGTCCACCAGCACCCCCAAGTCTCTCTCCTCTGGGCTGCTCTCCAGCCAGTCACTGCCCAGCCTGGATTTGTGCCTGGGATTGCCTCCACCCAGATGCAGGACCCTGCACTTGGTCTTGTTGAAGCTCATGAGTTTGGCTTGTGCCCACCTCTCCAGCCTCTCAAGGTCCCTCTGGATGGCATCCCTTCCCTCCAGCGTGTCTGCTGCACCACACAGCTTGGTGTCATCAGCAAACTTGCTGAGGGTGCACTCAATGCCACTGTCCATGTCACCCACAAAGATGTTGAACAAGACTGGTCCCAGGACTGATCCCTGAGGGACTCCGCTTGTCACTGGCCTCCACTGGGACATGGACCCGTTGACAGCCACTCTTTGGGTGCGGCCATCAAGCCAGTTCTTTATCCATCTAGTGGTCCACCCATCAAACCCGTGTGTCACCAGCTTGGAGACCAGGATGTGGTGCGGGACAGTGTCAAAGGCATCTGAGGATAGCCGGAATGGACTATGAACTTTACTTACAAAATTGTAGATATTGTTTTAGATTGGATGGACAGTATGAACAGCCAATGAAATTGTTTAGAAGGGGTGGATTGTGACCGGTTTAGGCTGTGCCTTTAAGAAAGGGACAGTTGCTGGAACAATCTGGCTGAATGTTTTGGGGATAATAATGAAAACAAGATATTCTAACCTAATTTCATTTGTAGATTGGTAGAATGCAACTTTCAAGTTTTAGCTCAGTCTGTCTGAGTCAGAGTTCAGTCTGTTCTCTCTTCTCTTGTGGGCTTGTCGGCTTCTCTCTCGCTGAAGCAACAGCTGCTGGAGAGAGCGACCTTGAATTAACAAAGCTAACCAGATAAGAAAACTAATTTTTGCACACGCTTTGAGCTAACAGAATTTTCTCCTTAATTGCCTTTCTCTCTCTCTCTCCCCCCTTTTTGGGAAAAAGGGAGGTAGGGAGGGAGCGGGGGGACAGGAGGGAGAACCCTCCTCACTGGGGGGTCTTCTGTATTACATTCATTGCTGTATATTTCTGTATTTATTGTAAATATTGTATATTGTATACATAATCATCTGCATTCCATCCCTGCTCGTAAATACAACTTATTTCATTTGCCTCTCTGACTGAGTTAGTTGCAGTTTCTGTGGGGAGGGGGACTCACTCACCCTGCCACAAGGAGCTAGAAGCCTTGTTGCAGCAGGAAAGTTATAATGTAGTTGCCATCACAGAGATGTGGTGGGACTACTCATATGACTGGAGCACTGGCTACAGG
Organism: Colaptes auratus; assembly: GCA_015227895.2. Lineage (NCBI taxonomy): Eukaryota > Metazoa > Chordata > Aves > Piciformes > Picidae > Colaptes > Colaptes auratus. Next base: position 46,313,661 of record CM026897.1, on the reverse strand, counting down.
CTCTTCAAGAGAGACAGGCAAGGAAGAAGGGATGAAGGGGTGGCCCTGTACATCAGGGAGGCACTAGATGCCATTGAGCTAGAGATCAGGGACAATTGGGTTGAGTGCTTGTGGGAGAGAATTAGAGGGAAGATCGGGAGGGCAGACATCCTGGTTGGAGTCTGTTATAGACCACCCAACCAGGAGGAAGATGTTGATGAAGCATTCTATAGGCAGCTTAAGGTTGTTGCAAGATCGTCTGACCTTGTTCTCATGGGCAACTTCAACCTGCCTGATATCTGCTGGGATCTCAACACAGCAGAGAGGAGGCAGTTTAGGAGCTTCTTAGAGTGCATGGAGGACAGCTTCTTATCCCAGGGTGCTGCACAAGCCTGCCAGGGGTAAGGCTGTGCTTGACCTCCTCTTCACCAACAGGGAAGGGCTGGTGGGTGATGTGGTGGTCGGAGGGTGTTTAGGCGCCAGTGACAAGGAGATAATTGAATTTTCTGTATTTAGCCAAGCTAAGAGGGGCAGGAAGAAGACCTCCACTCTGGACTTCCAGAGGGCAGACTTCAGGCTACTCAAGGAACTAACTCAGTGGGTTCCTTGGGAAACATCCCTCAAAAATAAAAGGGTCCAGGAGAGCTGGACGTGCTTCAAGGCAGAACTCTTGAAGGTGCAGGAACAGGCTGTGCCAATGTGCTGGAAGATGAGCCGCCGGGGCAGACGGCCAGCCTGGATGGGTAATGAAATTTGAATAGAATTAAGGGAAAAAAAGAGGGTGTATCATCTTTGGAAGAAAGGAGAGGCAACCAATGGAATGTTTAAGGATGTTGTTAGGTCTTGTAGGAAGAAAATTAGAGAGGCAAAAGCACATTTGGAGCTCAGACTGGCCTCTGATGTGAAGGACAAGGAAAAGTCCTTCTATAAATACATAAATAGTAAGAAGAAGGGCAAGGACACTCCACTCCTTGGAGGACACGGAGGGGAATGTTGTAACAAAGGATGTGGAAAAGGCAGAGGTGCTTAACACCTTCTTTGCCTCAATTTTCACAAGCAGGACAGAATGTCTTCCAGACAGCTGGCCTGCAGAGCTGGCAGAAGGAGCCAGGGAGCTGCATAGTTCTCCTCTGTTCCAGGATGGGTTTGACCTTGAGTCTTGTGTCCAGTTCTGGGCCCCTCAGTTTAGGAAGGATGTTGTCTTGCTGGAACATGTCCAGAGAAGGGCAACGAAGTTGGTGAGGGGTTTGGCAGACAAGCCCTATGAGGAGAGGCTGAGGGAGCTGGGGTTGCTTAGCCTGGAGAGGAGGAGACTCAGGGGTGACCTTATTGCTCTCTACAACTACCTGATGGGAGGTTGTGGACAGGCAGAGGCTGGTCTCTTCTCCCAGGCAGCCAGTACCAGAACAAGAGGACACAGTCTCAGGCTGCGCCAGGGCAGGTTTAGGCTGGATGTTAGGAAGAAGTTCTATACAGAGAGAGTGATTGCCCATTGGAATGGTCTGCCTGTGAAGGTGGTGGAGTCACCTTCATCGGTGGTGTTCAGGAGGAGACTTAATGGGGTACTTGGTGCCGTGATCTAGTTGTTTGGGTGGCTTGGATTGGTTGATGGCTTGGACGCGATGATCTTGAAGGTCTCTTCCATCCTGGTTTATTGTATTGTATTGTACTGTTAATGTCTAAATCTGTACATTACATTTTGGTTATTGTGTCTGGGCTTCCGTGAAGATGTGAGGAAAAGGTCACTCCAATGCTTTCCTGCTCCTCTTCTTCCATTCTGCCATCATGCCTGCACCACTGGCAGGTAGTCCTCTGTGGTCTTCAGTGTACTTTCCCCTGCCCACCACCCCTAAAGTTTTATCATCTAGGGTTTATAGTGTTAGTTGCCTGACCTCAGCTTTATGTGGCTGTCCAATGAAGCATCACTTTTTTTCTGATGTAATTCCATCAATAGCCAGTTTAGCTACTTTTCCTAGCTATTTCCCTAGGTTACTTTTATTACACTTGAAATTCTGTTATGATGTCACTTTTGCATGTTTGCTAACATACTTTCAGATCTTATTTGTTTTCCCTTACAATACAATACAATACAATACAATACAATACATCAGGTTGGAAGAGACCTTCAAGATCATCGCGTCCAACCTATCAACCAATCCAACCCACCTAAATACAATACAATACAATGCAATACAATACAATACAATACAATACAATACAATACAACCCACCTAAACAACTAAACAACTAAACAGTGGCACCAAGCACCCATCAAGCCTCTTCTTGAACACCTCCAATGAAGGTGACTCCACCACCTCCACGGACAGCCGATTACAACGGGTACTCTCTGTATAGAACTTCTTCCTGACATCCAGTCTAAACCTGCCCTGGCGCAGCCTGAGACTGTGTCCTCTTGTTCTGGTACTGGCTGCCTGGGAGAAGAGACCAATCTCTGCCTGGCTACAACCTCCCTTCAGGTAGTTGTAGAGAGCAATAACATCACCCCTGAGTCTCCTCCTCTCCAGGCTAAGCAACCCCAGCTCCCTCAGCCTCTCCTCATAGGGCTTGTGTGCCAAACCCCTCACCAACTTCGTTGCCCTTCTCTGGACATGCTCCAGCAAGTCAACATCCTTCCTAAACTGAGGGGCCCAGAACTGGACACAGGACTCAAGGTGCAGCCTAACCAGTGCAGTGTACAGGGGCAGAATGACCTCCCTGCTCCTGCTGGTCACACTGTTTCTGATGCAGGCCAGGATGCCATTGGCCCTCTTGACTGCCTGGGCACACTGCAGGCTCATGTTCAGCCTCCCATCAACCAGCACCCCCAGGTCCCTCTCTGCCTGGCCGCTCTCCAGCCATTCTGACCCCAGCCTGTAGCACTGCATGGGGGTTGCTGTGGCCAATGTGCAGAACCCGGCACTTGGATGTGTTCAATCTCATGCTGTTGGATTCTGCCCATCTGTCCAGCCTGTCCAGGTCCCTCTGCAAAGCCTCTCAGCACTCCAGCTGATCAACTCCTGCCCCCAGCTTGGTGTCATCCACAAATTTACTGATGATGGACTCGATGCCCTCATCCAGATCATCAATAAAGATGTTGAAGAGCATGGGGCCCAGCACTGATCCCTGGGGCACACCACTAGTGACTGGCCGCCAGCCAGATGTGGCACAATTCACCACCATTCTCTGGGCTCGGTTCTCCAGCCAGTTCCTGATCCAATGCAGTGTGCTCCCATCCAAGCCATGGGCTGCCAGCTTGGCCAGGAGTTTGCTGTGGGGGACGGTGTCAAAGGCCTTGCTGAGGTCCAGGTAGACCACATCCACACTTGTTCTACAAGTTCATGTTACCTCTGATTTTACTGTATGTCATGCCTTTTACTTTTTGCCTGAACTTGATGTTTTCCAGACCTAGCCTGCAGTTCTTTATCAGAGTACCAGAACACTGTTTTTAGCCATAAGGTCTCCTTTGTTTACCAGCTTGTGATCCCATATACCACGTTTTGTCTCCTCAGAGCCATAGCCTCTGTAAATTCATCTAGGTGCTGCTAGGTAAACTTCTTTGACCTATTGTTCATGGTGTAATTGCTGCCTCAAGAAACACAGAGAATTATATGGAGGTGTGTTTGTCAGTGAATTATTCAGTCTCAATTATATAATATTCTACATTAGTATGAGATGTGAACTAATTCCTGTACTAAACTTTTAGCATTATCAAACATCAAAGCTCTCTTTAACTGACTTATGACATTAGAATCCATATGCAATTTAGTTCTCTGCACTGAAATTAAAGATGCCTATGTGGCAAAATGTATTTTGTTTTTAAAGGATAAAAATTATACTGGTTCAAAATTTCATCAGTTCCATAGGAATGTATTTTTTGTTATTATTTTTAACTACTTTCATGGGATGCAAAAAAAGTCTTCAAGGATAGTCTCCCCAAGCTTATAGCACAATTATTTACATTTGGATAACATTTTATTTTTTGCAATGCCTGCAAAAATATAATCAAATGTTCTTGATCCAGTTCAACATTTTAATTCTGTGTATATTGACTCTGCTGACCTGTAAAAAATAGATTAAATACACCACAGCTGTCATCTTCTTTACCACCTGATTATGAAGATGACGTTCTAATTTTGTTGTCTTTTGCTCACATTACACTGTTGCAATACATCTTGTGAGGAGATAAAGTTCTAACTTTAAATAATTTTAGCTATTTTGTGCTAAAATAAATTTCTAACTATATATGTTTGCTATGTGCAATCAATAACATCCAAGATATTGGGCAACCTAGTCACGTTTAATTTATCTTTATTTTCTCAGTAGAATTTGTGGGATGTCTGAAAAATGAAAGCATGACAGGTGCTGCCTCACATTTTTCAAACTAAGCAGTGTAGACATCATCATTTGGCTACATGATGGGAATATTTCTTGACAGCGTCTCAAATGATTCGTTACTTTGAAAAATTAATCAGTCTTATCTTTTTTTGATGCAAGATTAGGATACTAAATAATAACAAATGCATTTGCAGGGTATCAAATTCAAGACTGTAAGAACTTGGTGTTTTGCTTGTGCAAAAATAAAAGGAACTCCATTTTTCTATTAGAAGAGGAAAAAGTACCATATTGTTCAAAGCCAGCAAATATGTCTAACCTCAGGAATAGTAATTTTAAAATCTTATGCAGTATGATAGAAGATAAGGTAAAAAAGATAGTGGAAAAATCTATATCCTTCTGTAAATCTTAGTCTACAGATTTTAGTTTACAGATTTTATTAGAGAATGTTATTCCTTTTTTTATGGTTTTGTGATTATATATTTTTCCCTAGCTGTGATTGACAAATGAAAAACTTGTGTGCTGATACAACCATCCTTATTAAAAAAGAAAAACTATTTTTAAAAAATCTATATGCCAGCTATTAGTGAAATGTTAGGCATTTGTATAGTATTTAAATGTTTGAAATATCAACCACAGTACTGTTGACATATGAATTTTCACAGGGTAAATCAAAACAAAACTGAAAACTGACAAAATGTAAAATTAAGTCACCAAATCAAATAATGTGAGAGAGAACAGGGGTAAGACATGTAGACACCCTTTGAGACAAATGAAGAATTGGCCTCCTGCTAGATATGTAGCTATCAAAACCATTATGGAAAGTTGTCCACAATTATTTCTTTTTCTTTTTTTTCCTTTATTTTCTTTTAGATTTGCTGAATTCTACATATGGACTTCTCACTCAGTTCAGTCAATTCATTTGTGGTTCTGTGTGTCAGCATAACAGCGGAAGCATATTGTAACCATGCAATGTTGTCTGATACTCACCAAGCATGAAAATATCATCCTGAAGACCAATCAAGGTTTCTATGATAGTGTTGTGGGTTTAGGAGTGTGGTTTTCATATACATGTGGGTTTTATATACATTCATATATATATTCAGTTTCCTGAACAGCCAAAACACTGTTTAAGCAACTAACAACTCAAAATAGATGTCTGAATGTCTCTAACTTGTTCTTCTGAGTCCACCAGTTGTGCATATTGCACACAGTTTCTCCTTGAACTGTGTGTTGTATTTAGTCCAGATATTTTTTGCTGTATATATAAAAACCCAAAAAAATTCACACTTGCCAGTCCTTCAGCATATAGAAATAGCTTTTTGTAAAGGTATGATTTGAAAGGCAAGGCTGACTTTATTTTTTATATTGTTGCTTCTGTTATTGTTGTGCTGTTGGTATCAGTTTTTCTAGCTATGAACAACAGAACATTGTTTTCTATCTTGTTAGGCAGCATAAAGAAAGTTTGCCTAAATGTTAGTGAGAGGTGTACTAACATCATTAGAAAAATCATAGAATCATAGAATTGTTTCAGTTGAGAAAGACCTTTAAGGCCAAGTCCAACAGTTTTCTTACTCTACCAAGTCTGGTTATAAAACGTGTCCTTTAGCATCACATGCTTGGGTCTTTTGGAATCCTCCAGGGATGATGATTCAACTACCTCCCTGGGGAAGCTGTTTCATTGTTTGATAACCCTTTCAGTGAAGAAGTTTCTTCTCATATTCAATCTAAACCTGCTCTCATTCAACTTAAAGGCCATTTCCTCTCACCATTTATTACTAGGGAGAAAAGGCTGACATGTCTTAATATAACTACCTTCCAGACAGTTGCAGACAGTGATAAGGACTCCCCTCAGCCTCTTCTCCAGACTAAAAGACCACAGTTCCTGCAGTGGCTTCTCAGAAGACCTGTTCCCCAGGTCTTTCGCCAGCTTTGTTGTCCTTTTCTAGAGCCTCTCCAGCAACGACTGGTAATGAGGGCACTGAAACTGAAACAGTATTCAAGGTGTGGCCTCCTCAATAATGAATATCGAGGGGGGACAGTCACTCCCTTGGTGCTGCTCATCACACAAGTTCTGATACAGGCCAGGATTCTGCTGGCCAGTTTTTTTACCCAGCATAGTGTCCACCTATCCAATCCATGAACAAGTTTCTCCAGGTAAATGCTGTGGAAAAATGTCAAAGGCTTTTCTAAAGCCCAGTAAATAACATCCACAGACTTCCCATCATCCACTAAGCAGGTCATCCTGTTGTAGAAGCAGATCAGGTCTGTCAGTCAGGGCTTGCCCTTCATGAACCCATGCTGAACAGGTGTGATCAGCTGGTTGCCCTGCACATGCTGTGGTGAAGGCACCATATTCCCAGAATTATGCCCCAGATACTGAAACTTGTCCCAGCATGTGTGGACACATCCTTCTCTTTTCCTGAGAGGAACGAAGGCCAAGGTAGGTGGCACAAACAACTGCCTGCACCCATTGCATGGGATGCTTGTGCTAATACCAAGTATGGGCATAATTCTAACTTTATGCTTTCTATAGGCTAAAGCTGGTTGTTTACAAGAGTGCCCATTGGCCAATTCCGGCCTCAAGAAACTTAGAAGTATTACCCCAGCTTGTAAACAAGTTGCCTTCTTTCTCTTTGTTCTCTTTCTCTTTGCTCAAGCTACCAAGCTCTCTGCCTACGTGCCATAGCCTTTGCTATTAAGCTCATTACTAGTAAGTCTTCTCACTCCCACATGCAAGCAGACTAGCAGCCTCCGCAAGATGAGGAGAAGCCAGCATCTGGGCAGGCCTTTCAAGCCTCAGCCCATGAGTGTCCAGAGGAGGGACCCTCACTGAAAGCCTGAGAAGCCACATCATTTTATTGCCACTCCCACTGGTCAGAAGAGCCTGCCATGTCTTTGGAAAGACTGGATGCCCAAGGGTAAGACTGCCCACTTGAAGGGACTAGCCAAGTCCGGCAGTCCACACATCTGCTACAGCCTTAAGTAGCAGACTAACAAGCCTTAACTGGGACTTCAGAGCTCAGACAGAGGCAAGGCTGAGAATCCCTCCCCCGCTCCCCCCTCCTCCATCCCAACAGAGAGGAAAATAGAAAGGGAAGGAGCAAATCCACCAAGAAATAATTTGGAGTCATTTTTGAAGTAGAGAGGTTAAGAATTTTCTTTAAACAATACACACACATACACACATATATATATAAAAACACAACAAGTAAGGTTCACAAGGGCTAGGAACAAGGATAGATGGGAGGGGAAAAAAAAAACCAAGAGTACAAAACCAGTCTCTCTGAAGAGGCATGGAAGCAGCAGGGAGAAGGATCAGGCCCAAGTATGTGGCAGAGAAGCAGGGAGCCACCAGCAGTCCTCATCCAAGCAAGGGCAGGGCCCAAGAGATTATGGCTGCAGTCTCCTCCCCCTTATACCCTTGCTGGACCAGGCAGGGGGAGTGGAACAGATTAACTGTTTCCAGAGGGGAAACGTCCTGCAGGGAGGGCAATGCTCTTACAAGCCCTCCCCCCCTGCTTCCAGGATGGGCATTAACCCATCACAAAGCTGCACAACTCTGTGTGTCAGCTCAGAAAGCAGGACCAGCACCTAACTGCATGACTGCATGACCCCGCTGTTGTGGGAGAGAAGAGAAGCTGCCAGTTCTGCCACTCCTGCCACTCCGTGCCCCATGAACCCCAGGGAAATCCAGAGCACCATCCGTGTCCTGTGCTCCACAGCTGGAACCACTCCAAGAGGGTCCGGCCCACTCCTTCAAGCCAAGCAAAGGGGAAGCCACCATTCCGTGCAGCTGCACCTCTTCCCTGGAGCCATCCTCACCGGCCTCAAAGGTTGTTGCCACAAGGGGCTGACCCCATTCAGGGACCAGCCCTACAGGCCCTGCTGGGTCAACCCTGCAGGACTGCTCCTTGCTGGCTGGAGGGAGCCACCTGAGTCCTGCAAAGGGGCTAGCCTACATTCTCCTCTCTGCTGCCACAGGAGGGAGAAGGTTGCCCCCACCATAGCCGTCCAGAACAGCCCAGGAGCCATCCCTGGCGACTGTAGCCTCCTGCAGCCTAGCACCTAACCTTGCTACACTCAAAGGATACAGTGTACCTTCCACATACTTTCCACTCATTAACATTCAGTTCAAAGCACTCACGCCTAGCAGCATAAAATTTCAAGTTCAAGCCTCTGACACATTGTAATACTCTCTGTATATTGTTAAGCAGCCACCAGCATCCTGTCAAGTTGCTGCCTGGTGGACAAGTTTTGGAATTGCACCTTTTGTTCCTTTAATAGAAATTAATTCTGTAAATATTCTAATTGGGTCCAAATTATAAATACTAAACCATTTATGGGATGTATTTAACAATTATGCTGTAGAATCTGTGTAGAAAATAGTGATTAATCAGTTATTGATAATTTCTATATTTAATAAAATTAAAATTCATATAATTCATATTTTGTATTCATAAATGAATAACCTGTTCAGCACATATACATAATGTCACTCAAGAGCTGTCCCAAAATGTTTCCCTGCACTGAGGTCAGACTGACAATTCTGTAGCTCCCCAGGTCCTTTTCCCAGCCCTTCTTTGTAGATGGGCATCATGTTTGCCAATCCCCAGTAGCTAGGACTACTGTTAAAGGATGAAAAACAGTTTGGTGAGCACTTCTGCAGCTTTCTTTGTACCCTGAAGTATATGCCATTTGGCCTTAGAGAATTCTGTGTCTAAGTGGTGCAGCAGGTTGCTAACCAGCTGTATCATAGAATCATAGAATCAATAATCATAGAATCATAGAATCATAGAATCAATAATGTTGGAAAAGACCTCAGAGATCATCAAGTCCAACCTATTACCCAATATCTAACACTTCATGACAACTAAAGCATGACTCTAAGTGCCACATACTAACCTTTTTTGAACAACTCCACGGATGGTGACTCCACCATCTCCCTGGGCAGCCTATTGCAGTGGCCAAATACTCTTTTTGTGAAGAACTCTCCTCACCTCAAGCCTAAACCTCCCCTGGTCCATCTTGAGACTGTGTCCTTTAGTTCTGGTGCTGGTTGCCTGGGAGAAGAGACCAAACCCCACCTGGCTACAATCTCCCTTTAGCTAGTTATAGAGAGCAATGAGGTCTCCCCTAAGCCTCGTTTTCTCCAGGCTAAACAACCCCAACTCCCTCAACCTCTCCTCATAAGGCTTGTGCTCGGGGCTTCTCACCAGCCTTACTGCCCTTCTCTGGACACATTCAAGTATTTCAAAGTCCTTCTTAAATTGAGGAGCCTGGACAAAGTACTCAAAGTACAGCCTAACCAGTACTGAGTAAAGGGGCAGAATGTCTTTCCTGTTTCTGCCACACTATTTCTGCTGCAGGCTAGGATGCCACTGGCTTTCTTGGGCACCTGGGCACACTGCTGGCTCATGTTCAGCCAACTACCAACCAGTACCCCCAGGTCCCTTTCTGCCTGGCTACTCTCCAGACACTCTGACCCCAGCCTGTAGTGCTGCATGGGGTTGTTGTGGCCAATGTGTAGAACCCGGCACTTATTAGATGCCATCATGTTGGACTCCACCCATCTATCCAGACTGTCATGGTCCCTCTGGAGAGCCCTTCTACCCTCAACGTATTGACACCTGCTCCCAAATAGTGTCATCTACAAACTTATTAATGGTGGACTCAATTCCTTTGTCCAGATCATCAATAAAGATATTGAAGAAGATAGGGCCCCACACTGATCCCTGGGATGCACCACTAGTGACTGGCCACCAGCTGGATGTGGCACCATTCACCACCACTCCCTAACTTTGCTTTTGAGGGAGCAGCAGTGCAAAAGATCCCAAAAATTCACACTATACTATGACAGTGACCAATAGTTTGTTCTACAAAGATTTTACAGTCAAACTACAGGAAACAAGCAATGTTAATGAGAGAGAGGAAGATGGAAGGGGCAAAGGGAGAAGGTTGCATGGTCAATAACAGAGCTGAGTATCAACTGCAGGTTTCCTACCCACTACTATACCCACTCAGCCATTTTCTTTCTCTTTCTTTTTAATTTTACTTTTAGCTCCATGTTTTAACTTAACTCCATGTTAAATTTAACTCCATGTTAAACTAGATTTAACTCCATATTAAAATAGACACCAAGAATTTGCTCTCTTTCTCTCCTACAGTACACTGTACAACATGTGCCATTACAACTAATAACAAACTATATGTCAATATAGTAAGAAAAAAAATAGATAACAATCCCTGGTTCACCTGGAGTCACCTCTCCAGCTTGTTCAGGTTCCTCTGGATGGCATCCCATCTTTCTGGCATATTGACAGTGCCACTTAGCTTGGTGTCATCTGCAAAGTTGCTGATGGTGCCCTTGATCTCAGTCTATATTGTTGATAAAAATATTAAATAGTACAGGTCCCAGTATGGACCCCTAAAGGACACCACTTGTCACCGGTCTCCATCTGGACTTAAAGCCATTGAGCACTACTTTCTGGATGTGACCATCCAGCCAATTCCTTACCTACTTGTAGCAGTTTGGTCTGGGTGTCCTCTGCTGCATTCATATGAGGAGCGCTTTCTGTGTCCAGAAGTCCAGCCCAGTGGGTGGACACAGGAAGCCAGGTATTTCATCCCATAATACCCTGCTCTCCTAAAAGATCTCAGCAGGGGGTCTGGCACTTTCTCTTTCTTCCTTCACTGCCACCTGGTAACTTGGGGGAAGTGTGTCCAAGCCTTTTGGGCCTGGTTAGGCCTAAGGCTGAGGGGATGGGCAGTCTCAGATCTGGCCATCTGAGACTAGCTTAGCAGTGGAGTGGGGGGGGGAGGAGCCCTGGGGGTCTTGGGTGTACCCTCAGGTGGGGATGGGATATTTCTGGGTGTGCTTTGGGATTTCTTCTGTCACTGCATTTCTGCCTCTCTGTAAACATTCACTGCTTTCCATTTAAACTTTCCACCACTTTTGCAATCCTTTTGTCTGAGTCATTACTTTTGCCTTTGGTGGGGAGGAGGTCTGCCTGAACCCTTCACACTAATGAACAGTACATGCATCAAATCTGTATCTCTCCAACTTGGTGAGCAGGATGTTGTGGGGGACCATGTCAAAGGCACTGCTGTAGTACACATAGATCACATCCATAGGTCATCCTTTGTCCACTGACAGAGTCACTTTTTCACAGAAAGCCCCTACATTGATCAGGCAGGATTTGCTCCTAGTAAAGCCATACTGGCTGCCTCAAATCACCTTCCTGTCTTCCATGTGCCTCAGCATGGAGAAGGACTTGTTCCATGATCTTCCCAGCCACAGAGCTGAGGCCGACAGGTTGGTAATTCCCAGGTTCCTCCTTTCTACCCTTTATAAAAATGTTTTCTTTTTTCCAGTCATCAGGGACTTCACCTGACTGCCACGACTTTTCAAATATCATGGAGAGTGGCTTGGCAACTACATCAGCTAATTCCTTTGGGACTTTGGGATGTATCTCATCAGGTCCCATGGACTTGTATATCTTCAGGTTCCTCAGACAGTCATGAAGCTTATCTTTGCTTACATTGGGAAGAACTTTCATCTTCTTTGTCTGTATCTTGTGGGTCATCAACATGAGAGCTATGAGGAGAGGGGTCTGCCAGTGAAGACTGAGGCAAAAAAAATACTGAGAATCTCAGCCTTCTCCTTGTCTGTTGTTATTAGTTCACCACTGTCGCTCACCAAGGTGGGTACACTTTCTCTAATCTTTTTTTCTGGTTTACATACCTGTAAAAGCCTTTCTTGTTTTTCTTTACATCCCTTACCACGTTCTGTTCTACCTGTGGCTTGGCTTTCCTGACCTCATCCATATACAACCAGACAATGACCCTATACTCTTCCCAGAATGCCTGTCCCTTCTTCCATTTCCTGTGCAGTCTCTGCTTGCCCTTTAGTTTGACCATTATGACTTGACTCAGACATGGTGGTCTCTTGCCTTCCTTGCCTGATTGATTACATGCAGGGATTGAAATCTCTTCTGCTCTATGCAAGATCTCTTGTCCTTCACATTAAAGAGGCTTCCATGTTAGGAACTAACTGCAGCTTCACAGTCAATTTATTTTCTGTGGCCACAAGGAAAAGTGTAAAATACAAGACTTAGTCCTGAAAATATAAATTAATTAAGTACTAGGGTGTAGTTATAATCCAAAAGATTAATAGACAGCTGTGCCAGTTCTGCACCAGATAGAATTTGGGATTTACCTCAAAAGACTAAATAACAACACTTGCACAGAATTTGGAAATGAAATGAAAATTATATTTGCAAAAGATAAAATTATATTTGCAAAATACAAAAGGTAATAAATATATGTATATATTTATTATATGTATACATGTATATATTTATTGGGCCTGTCCCCCCCACACCCCAATCCAAGCCCAAAGGCCATGTTGTGCAGCTTAGATCTTTCTCTCTGTGTCTCCACCGCACTAAGACTTACCTCCCACACAGCAAACCCAAACAAAGTTAAGCAGAAGAAGGGAAGAAGCAAGAGAGAAAAAGCAAAATGCAGAAGAGCAAAGACCAAAAAGAGAGAGAACAAGCTGTTGTTGTCTGATTATTTAGCGATTTGGAGGAGGGTGTGATGGGATAAAAATATTTCATAATGTCTTATGTCCACCCCACTGGGGACTGTCCAGATGCCTGGGATTCTCTAGTACTCTGGAAGACTTTTATTTATGATAGGACACTAGTCCTCAATCTATAACAATATAAAAGAATATTTTTCTTTCTTCCAAAAATCACTGCTTTCTCACTATCCAGATGTATTTGCACATCTGTGCTTCACAAGTTGGAGAGAATTCTTGTAATTTGTATTGTGCTTATTATACAGTACAGTTCTAAATAAGATTTTTTTTTTTTATTGTTTTATCCTTTTTCCTTGGAAATCAGAATTACTTGGAAAAATAATATTTTTACAGGCATTTTCAAATTCCTAGCCTTTTCTTAGATTATTCACACATGTATGATATGTATGTTTATAAGTGGACTGATTTATTTGGGGTTTTTTTGTATCTCAGGATCATAAATTGAATCAGGAGTTTTTATACAAAATGGAAAAAATAATTCTTATTCAATAAGGCACAGACTAATTGTCAACTTCTAGTAGCCCTAAAAGAAGCTCAGGAAGAGTTATTCATATGCTTTAACATCTAAAATATACATGATTCTTACAGAAAAATAGACTAAGGCACTAGGAAAATGTAATTTTCTCAAGTCACTATGACAAATGGCCATATATTTGAGTTGGCTGTCACTCTCAGCTTCAACTATATTATTCACATGTGATGGGTTACACCCAACCTGAAAGTGGGGGTAGGATGGGTTGTGATAGTCCTGCTCTCCCTGGAGGGGGGATTTCCCGCTGGGAAACTGAGTTAGTCTGTTCCACTCCCCCTCCTTATCCAGCAAGCCTATAAAAAGGAAGACACTGCAGCCATTTGCTCTCTTTTGCTTTCTGCCTCTCTGGGACAAAAGGACTAAGAGAGTTGCTGCTGGCTTCCTGCTTCTCTGCCACATGGGTCAGGCCTGGTCTTTTCTCCCTGCTGCATCTTCAAAGGACTGTTGGTTTTGTATATTCTTCCTATCCATCCTTGATCCTTACCCTTGTGAACCCTTTCTGTTATTGTTTTTATATATATATATACATATATATATTTTAAAGAAAATTTTACCTTTATACTTCTAAACCAATTCCAAATTATTTCTCTGTAGATTTACCTCCTCCTTTTTTTTCCTTATCCCCCGTTCTTTCCTTTTTTTTTTCTTCCCTTATTTTTCCCTGTTCTTTCCTCTTCCTTTTTTTCTCTCAATCCGGAGAGAGGAGGTGGGGGAGACAGGGAGGAATTCTCAGTCTTGCTTGCCCATCAGAATTCTTAAATCCTAGTTAAGGCTCAAGCCACCACAGTATTTTTGGCACTCCAACGTGGGGACTGGAAATTAATATTCTATTTGGAAAGTAATACTTTGTTTGAAAAAAAAAAGGATTGGAAGTAGAGATGTTAATTTTGAAGAACTTGATGTTCCAAGCTTTTGCATGGGTGTTTGGCTGGATCTTTTGGACCCATATTTTACAAATTAATAATTTACCATGTGGTGTGGTTAATGGTAGAGACGCTGATTAACTGTACCTCTTGAATTCTTTCAATTTTACTGGCAGTGGTAATTTCTCTAACATAGGAAATTTTCCTGAAGTGAGCTATGAAACTAATGGTGTAGATACAAATGTCTGTGTTGGAAAATTGCCTTGCATTAGAATATGCTCTATATGCTTAAATATAATCTTTATAGGGGCATTTGCTGTGACCATGGTGGGTGGGCATAATGCTAACCCTTTAAGAGCTCTTTGCAGGGGGTAAGGCAGTCTTTTGTAAGCTCAAACGACCAGGGACATGTCTGCTGTGAGCAATTAAAGCATTGTGTAAACACAAGGAGGGAGGGGTTGGATTGTAGTGAGTGCTGCCCAGCAGAAAGGGCCACCTGATCTCAGCCTGAGCCCCAAGCACAACGGTTTGCCCCACCACCAGCACTTCCACACTTAGCCCCTGATGCTCCTGCCAACACCATTTCTCTAGCACCTGTCACCATGTGCAGGAAAAGGAGGTAAAAATCATCTCCAAACATGGATGGTGAAGAAGGCATGTTGGCGGGGCGTAGCATTTCACAGAATCCAGTGGTGGATGAGGATGACTCAGGCCAGGAAATGATAACTATTACATCTCTGCCCAGTTAAGGAATTAAGACAAACTCATCTGGATTATGCACAGAAAGAGGGTGAGCAAATACTAATCGGGGCCCTGAGATGTTGGGATGAGGGGGTTGACATGGTGGACCTGGATAAGAGGGGGGTGAAGCTGTTTGGCTCCCTGACTCATGATGCCGGTGTTGTGAAGAGGTTATTTAAATTTATTAATATGAAATATGAAAATATTTTTTATTAATTATAAAATTATTAATAACGATGAATCAACGACTTATAAACATGTTCTAGTGCACGTTCATGAAATACATTTCATAAGTGGCTAAGTGTTATGATTAGAACTTAATTAAACTATATACAGACTATTTCTAGATTTTATATAATGAAGGTTGCAGTTCCACCGCTTGGCCACTAGATGGCGACTCGGCAGAACGTGGGCGGCTTCTGGCTATATACAGCAATATTACAATCTTTCTGTGCATCAGTGATTACTCTGCTACACATGGATACTTTGAACTGAGTGCTAGTGGATGGAAAGCATGTGGAAGATACTCTGTAGCTGTTGCTTGTAGCAAGGTGGGGGTCCAGCCGGCTACTGCCACTGGACCGGTTCCTAGTCGAGTTGGATGGTGGTGTCTGACAGTACTGTCTCCTCTCTCTGCAGCAGTGGAGAGGGAATGCTGGAACCTGGGCTTAGCTCAGAAGCAGGTTCCCTTCAGGACTCGGTCGGTTCCCTCCAGACAATAGGGATAGGTCCTGGTCGGGTTCGGCCCATGGGGTTGGCCCTGGGAGTCAGCTTGCATGGCAGGGCGGGGCAACAGTTGCCAGTTACTGGCCTTAAAGGAACAGCAGCACTCTCGGGATGGTCCTGGGTTCAGTGCAGCATAGGCACAAACAATGGTTTAGTATTCCCTGAGGTTACAGGGCTCAGAGCGGCACATGTGGCGGCTCTTCTCCCGCTATGGCGGGGCTAGGTATGTGTGGACTTAGTCTCAATCAAGTCCCTTCTCCCCGACAGCTGGGCAGATCTTACCCTCGGGGGCTGGTCCAGTCCTCCGGTAGCACGGTGGGCTTTCCCGGTCGGTACGACTGGCTGTGGCGACGCTGGCTTCTCGGGCTCAGCGAAGGTCCTCCCTTTAGGGTGATCCTCATGATCAGAGTGCTTCCCATGATGCAGAGGCTTCAGTATGCGTGCATGTATGATAGAAGCTAACAACAACAAGCTCAATGGCAGAGGCTGTGGCTCGAGAGCTGCTCTCTCGAGCAAGTACAGAGACAAAGTGAAAGAGGCAGCAACTTGTTTACCAACAGGGGTAATACTTATAGATTCCTTGAGGCTGGGTTTGACCAATGGGCACTCTCACAGACAACTGGCTTCAGCCTATAGAAAGTGTGAAGCTGGAATTGTGCCCATACTTGGTGTTTTCACAAGCACTGCATGCGCTGGGTGCGTGCTGGCCTGGCTAATGCCTTGGCTTTTGTCTTCCTCCTGAAGGAGGGGAAACCTGTCCACATGCTGGGACCAGATCTAGTATCTGGGCAGAATGTGCCTTCACCACAGCTGGCCAGGACAAAGAGTTAGCCAAACTCGATGGAACACACACTCTCTGAGCCCGGATCCTCAATGCCATAAAGAGCCAGTACTGATCAAAAGATGACCTACCCTGGGCCCCAGTTAGATGGACAGCTATGGAACAGGGCATTCAGGATCTGAGACAGACGGCTGTGCTGTAAATACTTTATGGGGATGGACACCTCCCATTGGACCCAAATGAGGTGCCTATGAGAAAGTCCTTCATAAAGAAACTCAACCATGGTGCTCCTCAGAAATATGCTCACACATTAGGAGGGATACTCCTGAGTGGACAGGATAGAAGTCCTAAAACTGTCTGTGAGTTTGTTAATGATTTACAGGAATATGAAGACACAGCAAATCAGAAACTCGTAATCTTGGCCATAGAAGCTATGACTAACAACAATGTCAAAGAGATTAAGGCCTCCATATCTGAACTGAAAAAGGGAAACGATACTTCTTTTTCCCCTTCTCCTTCAGAATGAGTCCATGTTTCAGCAATCAGGAATAGGTGACCTTCCCCTAGGAGATGACCCCAAGCCAATTGAGGGATGTCAAGGGGGGTCTCTGTGGAGGATCCTCTGTGACCATGGAGAGAACATGGACACCTAGCATCACCAACCCACCTCTGCCCTCTGGAATAGAGTGTGGGAACATCAAGGTGGCCACAATGGGGACAACTTGTCCAGGAAAAGGGCTGCCACGGTTTCCAGGAGTGGTCCCTTGTGGCAATGCCAGCACGAGCAGTGTGAGCAATCTGGCAGTGTAGGCTTAGAGCCTGACATGGTGGTAGGCCATGCTCAGCATAAGTGCAAGAGTTGCTAGCAGTGTAGCAAAACAGTGCTGTGCCTGCACCATGTAACTAAAGCAGGACACTGGTAGCTATAAACACAGCAAGTTATCTGGGAATAACAGGACACGCACCTGCATCAACAACCTCGTGTGTTAGTAGTAGCTTGACCAATAATCTATAATAGTGTGATGTGTGGTCACTCGTGGGGAACCAATGAAGCTATGCCAAACGATGGTCCCCGAGTTTATATAAGTTGTAGAAGTTCCCTTAATACGCACTTCTTTTTACTTTCCTTTCAATTCACTTTACTTTACTGTGCTATACTCACTATGCTTGCACTATGCCGTACAATATTTGAACAATAAAGGAACAATACTAGATCACATTGATTGTCCATATTGATTCTCCAGTCTCCATCGCCAATAGTCCCTCTCACTCAAGAGACACTTCCCCTCGTAACACAGGACTCTGTGACAAGTGTGAGCATCACCACCAACATTAGAGGTGCCCTACTTCCAGCCAGATGGAGGCCAGGGACAACAGAGTGTACTGGGATAACTATGTGCAATGGCCTGGCACTTCAGAAGCCCTGAAATACCGAGCTCTGGTGGACACAGGGGCCCAATGCACCCTGATACCATCGAGGTACAAAGGGGTTGAGCCCATAAGCATTCAGGGAGTCACAGGGGACTCACAATATTTGACTGTACTGCAAGCTGAGATAAGCCTGACTGGGAATGGATGGGGAAAGCACAACATAGAGACGGGTCCAGATGCACCTTGCATTCTTGGCATTGACTTTCTGCAGGAGGGATGTTTCAAGGACCCTAGGGGCCACAAGTGGACATTTGGGGTAGCAGCTGTGGAGACTGCAGGCAAAGAACAGCTGTCTACCATGCCTGAGCTGTCAGATGACCCCTCCATAGTTAGCAGCCACAAGATGCAGGATTTGAAGTTATCCCTTGCTTCTCGCATAGTACATCGCAGGCAATACAGGACCAACAGAGACTCTCTGCACCCCATACACCAACTGATTTGACAACTGGAGAGCCAGAAGGTGATCAGCAAAGCTCACTCCCCCTTCAACAGCCCGATATGGCCAGTGTGGAAGGCAAATGGGGAATGGAGGCTGACTGTGGAATACTGTAGCTTGAATGAAGTGACTCCTCTGATCAGGAGTGCTGTGACAGACATGTTGGAGATCCAGTACAAGCTGTAATCAAAGGCGGTGAATTGGTTTGCCACAACTAGCATTGCTAATGGCTTTCTCTTCATTCCCATTGCAGAAGAAGGCAGGCCACAGTTTGCTTTCACCTGGAGGGGAGTACAGTACCAATGGAATTGGTTACCTCAAAGCTAGGTCCATAGCTCAACCATCTGCCATGAGGTGATCCAAGCTGCCTTAGAGAAAGGTGGAGCCCCTGACCATCTGCAGTCTATCGATCACATCATTGTATGGGCTGACAAGGCAAAGGAAGTTTACCAGAAAGGTAAGAGGATAATTGATGTCCTGTTGGAGGTTGGTTTTGCCATAAGGAGAAACAAGGTAAAACTTCTTGCCAGGGAGATCCAGTTCCTGGGTGTTCAATGGTAAGACGGCTGTTGCCACATCCCTCAGGAGGTGGTGAACAGAGTAGCCAGTATGGTGCAACCCACGAACAAGAAAGAGACACAGTCCTTTTTGGGGCTTCTGGGCATCTGGAAAATGCACATTCTTGGGTACAGTCAAATTGTGAAACCTCTCTTCCATATAACAAGGAAGAAGAATGATTTTGTGTGGGGACTTGAGCAGTAGGTAACATTTGACCAGACAAAACAAGAGGTGGTCCATGCTATGGCTCTGGGACCTTTTTGAGCTGGAACAGAGCTGGAACAGACCTTTCTGGGACCTTTTCGAGCTGCTCCAGCAGGAATCTTGCTCGGGAGCACACCACGACCAGCAGCCTCGGGAACACTAGCTGCTTTCCTTTTCAACCTACGGGATTGGCGGGGCACCCCCGGGCTCTCGGCACTCGGCTGGATTCGGCGCGGCCGTTTCTCCACATGCTTGCTGCTCGGGATCGCTCAGGCTTCCCGCGTCACTGCCGGTGCTTTAAAAGCCGAAGGCACCTCGCGGCAGCCTCTGTTCCAGCCCGTCTCTCTCTCTCGGCATGTGCCGCCGCACTTCTTCTAAATCTTGTCCAGCAGGTCAGGCGGGCAGGGCAGGCATGGTGGTAACGCGCCGCAATTACTCCTTCAAAAAATCAGTCTCAACTCAGACTGAGGGGGAATACAAGCAGGTAGGCAAGTGTCATAAGCAAGAGGTGGGTGTCCAGGCATATGGCTGCAGAGAGTGCTGGAGCCTGGCACTTGAGATGCAGGGTAGTGGGGACAACTCCTGCATCAGGTTTGAGCATATCAACTATCTGCTTAACCTGGTGGCCAGATTGAAGGATGAGGTGACTAGACTTAGAGTTGTCAGAGATTGTAGAAGGGAGACCAACTTGAGTAACCAGGCTCTGCAGGCTCCCCCTGCAGAAGCTGGTTATCCAAAAACCAGAGGGGAATGGATGAAGGTTCCTCTCAAAAGACTCAAATTAAAACCTCCTCGCCTCCCCTCACCTTCCCCACTGCCCTTGGAAAACAAGTAGGGGGCACTGGAGGTCGAGGGGAATGTGATTCTGATGCCAGAGGAGACACCATCTGGGGTTTTCCCTGAGGCAAAACAGCCTGAGGTGAAGCAGCCTTCCCCTGGCATCAAGACTTGCTCTCTTAAAAAAAAGAGAAGGGTAATTGTTATTGGTGATACTCTTCTGAGGGGAACAGAAGGCCCCATATGTCGGCCAGACCCTACTCACAGGGAGCTTTGTTGCCTCCCAGGAGCTCAAGTTAGTGATGTTACCAGAAGGCTGCCTAGTCTGGTACAGCCCTCTGACTATTATCCCATAATAGTTATGCAGTTAGGGAATGATGATGTTGCAACCAGAACTCCCAGGGCTCTCAAAAATGACTTCAAGGCCCCGGGAGATCTGGTGGAGGAGTCAGGTGCACAAATAATTTTTTTGTCTATGCTCTTAGTTGCAGGAGGGATTTCAAGAAGGAACAGGACAGCAGCTGTAGTCAACAAATGGCTTAGAGGCTGGTGCAGTCAGAAGAATTTTGGGTTTTTTGATCTTGAAAAACTTTCTACTGCAGCAGGTCAGCGGGTAACAGATGGAGTACATCTGTCCCAGAGGAGGGGAAAGGTCACAGTACATGAGAATAGCCTGTCCCCCAAAGGTAAAAAGATTCTGGGAAGGGAATTAGCAGGTCTCATTGACAGGGCTTTAAACTAGCTTCGAAGGGGGAAGGGGCTGAAACCAGTTTCCCCCGAAAGGGGTCTGAGGGTGGTAAGCTGGAGTCAGGGGTGAAACCAGCAGCCCAGCTGCAATGCATGTGTACTAATGCATGAAGTATGGGCAACAAACATGAGGAGCAGGAAGCCTTGTTGCAACAGAAAAGATATGAAGTAGTTGCCATCACAGAGACGTGGTGGGATGACTCACATGACTGGAGCACTGTGATTGATGGCTACAGGCTCTTCAGGAGAGACAGGCAAGGAAGAAGGGATGGAGGGGTGGCCCTGTACATCAGGGAGGCACTTGATGCCATTGAGCTAGAGATCAGGGACAATCGGCTTGAGTGCTTGTGGGGGAGAATTAGAGGGAAGACTAGCAGGGCAGACATCCTGGTTGTAGTCTGTTATAGAGCACCCAACCAGGAGGAAGATGTCAATGAAGCATTCTATAGGCAGCTTAAGGCTGTCTCAAGATCACCTGACCTTGTTCTCATGGGCAACTTCAACCTGCCTGATATCTGCTGGGATCTCAACACAGCAGAAAGAAGGCAGTCTAGGAGGTTTCTGGAGTGCATGGAGGACAGCTTCTTATCCCAGGTGCTGCACAAGTCTACCAGGGGTAATGCTGTGCTTGACCTCCTCTTCACCAACAGGGAAGGGCTGGTGGGTGATGTGGTGGTCGGAGGGTGTTTAGGCACCAGTGACCATGAGATAATTGAATTTTCAGTATTCAGCCAAGCTAAGAGGGGTAGCAAGAAAACCTCCACTCTGGACTTCAGGAGGGCAGACTTCAGGCTACTCAAGGAACTTACTCAGAAGGTTCCTTGGGAAACAGCCCTTAAAAATAAAAGGGTCCAGGAGAGCTGGACCTTCTTCAAGGAAGAGCTCTTGAAGGCGAAGGAACAGGCTGTGCCAATGTGCTGGAAGATGAGCCGCCGGGGCAGACGGCCAGCCTGGATGGTCAATGAACTTCTAAAAGAACTAAGGGGAAAAAAAAGGGTGTATCATCTTTGGAAGAAAGGGGAGGCAACCCATGGAATGTTTAGGGAAGTTGCTAGGTCTTGTAGGAAGAAAATTAGGGAGGCAAAAGTACATTTGGAGCTCAGACTGGCCTCTGCTGTGAAGGACAACAAAAAGTCCTTCTATAAATGTATTAATAGCAAGAGGAAGGGCAGGGACAACCTCCACTCCTTGGTGGGCACAGAGGGGAACGTTGTAACAAAGGATGAGGAGAAGGCAGAGGTACTTAACACCTTCTTTGCCTCAATTTTTACTAGCAGGACAGAACGTCTTCCAGACAGCTGGCCTGCAGAGCTGGCAGAAGGAGCCAGGGAGCAGCCTAGTTCTCCTCTGTTCCAGGATGGGATGCTTAGAGATCTTCTCAGCCGATTGGACCCCCACAAGTCACTGAGGCCGGATGGGATCCATCCTAGGGTGCTGAGAGAGCTGGCAGATGAGCTGGCCAAGCCACTCTCCATCATTTTTCAGCAGTCCTGGCTCACTGGAGAGGTCCCAGAAGACTGGAAGCTGGCCAATGTGGTGCCCATCCACAAGAAGGGCCAGTTGGACGAGCCAGGGAATTCTAGGCCTGTCAGCCTGACCTCAGTGCCAGGCAAGATTATGGAGCGGGTCATCTTGAGTGTGATCACACAGCACTTACAGGATGGCCAGGGCCTCAGGCCTAGCCAGCACGGATTTAGGAAGGGCAGGCCCTGCCTGACCAACCTGATCTCCTTCTAGGATCAGGTGACCCGCCTGCTGGATGTGGGGAGGCCTGTGGATGTGGTCTACCTGAACCTCAGCAAGGCCTTTGACACTGTCCCCCACAGCAAACTCCTGGCCAAGCTGGCAGCCCATGGCTTGGACAGAAGCACACTGCGTTGGGTTAGCAACTGGCTGGAGGGCAGAGCCCAGAGAGTGGTGGTGAATGGTGCCACATCCAGCTGGCGGCCAGTCACTAGTGGTGTGCCCCAGGGATCAGTGCTGGGCCCCATGCTCTTCAACATCTTTATTGATGATCTGGATGAGGGCATCGAGTCCATCATCAGTAAATTTGTGGACGACACCAAAGCTTGGGCAGGAGTTTATCTGCTGGAGGGTAGAGAGGCTTTGCAGAGGGACCTGGACAGGCTGGACAGGTGGGCAGAATCCAACGGCATGAGATTGAACACATCCAAGTGCCGGGTTCTGCACATTGGCCACTGCAACCCCATGCAGTGCTACAGGCTGGGGTCAGAGTGGCTGGAGAGCAGCCAGGCAGAGAGGAACTTGGGGGGTGCTGGTTGATGGGAGGCTGAACATGAGCCTGCAGTGTGCCCAGGCAGCCAAGAGGGCCAATGGCATCCTGGCCTGCATCAGGAACAGTGTGGCCAGGAGGAGCAGGGAGGTCATTCTGCCCCTGTACACAGCACCAGTTAGGCCACACCTTGAGTCCTGTGTCCAGTTCTGGGCCCCTCAGTTTAGGAAGGATGTTGACTTGCTGGAACGTATCCAGAGAAGGGCAACAAGGTTGTTGAGGGGTTTGAAACACAAGCCTTGTGAGGAGAGGCTTAGTGAACTGGGGTTGCTTAGCCTGGAGAGGAGGAAACTCATGGGTGACGTTATTGCTCTCTACAACTACCTGAAGGGAGGTTGTAGCCAGGCAGAGGTTGGTCTCTTCTCCCAGGCAGGCAGCACCAGAACAAGAGGACACAGTCTCAAGGTGCTCCAGGGGAGGTTCAGACTGGATGTTAGGAGGAAGTTCTATACAGAGAGAGTGATTGCCCATTGGAATGGTCTGCCCGGGGAGGTGGTGAAGTCACCATCATTGGAGGTATTCAGGAGGAGACTTGATGGGGTGCTTGGTGCCATGATCTATTTGTTTGGGTGGGTTGGATTGGTTGATAGGTTGGACGCAATGATCTTGAAGGTCTCTTCCAACCTGGTTTATTGTATTGTATTGTATTGTATTGTAATGTGCTATACACTGTGGCTGGTGAGATTAGTTCTACGTGAAGCTTGTGGCAGAAGGCTCCTGATGAAACCAGAGGCAGGCCACTAGGTTTCTGGAGTAAGGGGTACAAAGGCTCTGAGGCCAACTACACCACAACAGAGAAGGAAATCCTAGCTGCCTATGTGGGTGTCCAGGTTGCTTCTGAGGTAATTGGGACTGAGTCACCTCTATTTCTAGCTCCAAGGCTTCCAGTCCTGACCTGGATGTTCAAAGGGAGAGGCTCAACCCCACATCATGCCACAGATGCCACCTGGAGTAAGTGGATGGCTCTGATAACTCAGTGAACTCAGACAGGGATCTTAAAACATCCTGGCATAGTGGAAGTGATCATCACCTGTCAGAGACTGTTGACTTTGGAATGCTCCAGAGCGAACATGATGTGTGCTGAGGAGGCTCCCCCATATAATGATCCCCCTGACAATGAGAAAGGCTATGTTGTATTTACAGATGCGTCCTGCTAGCATGCAGGAAGCAAGTGGAGATGGAAGGCTTCTGTCTGGAGCCCAACTCTCCTGGTTGGGCATGACCAGGCCCAAACAGGTTTCAGTAAGAGCCCCTAAGAAACAGGGGGAGATAAACAAAAGAGAACATGCACAGAGATTTGTCCAGACTTGCGGGCAACATAAAGTCAGCAAACCTGTTTGGCAGGTACCTTGACCACTCACCACTGTGCTGATGCTCAGAAGGTGATTGGCTAAGTTTAAAATCACTTTTCTGCCAGTGGTCAGTTTGTTTCAAAAGCAGATAAATAGAGGGCTTCTTCCATAACCCTTTCCTTTTTGTCTCCTGCCCATCTCCTGGCCTGCTGGCTGTGAGCTACTCGCCCATCCCCTTCCGGCACGCACCACATGGTTCCAGTTTTACTTTCAGTTTTGGAAAACATGCTTGGATCCTATTTTACTTTTCCTTGGCTTTACAAAATTATACCAAGAACAGAATTCTGGATTATAAATTTTCCTGCCTGCTGCTTTCAACACCACCTCTTGGACTGATCAGAATTTTCCAGACTAAATGTTGCTTCCATAAGTGATCCTGATTATTGACTTCATAAAAGCATATTGGACATTTATTTCCTTCTTTCTGCCTTTGCTCCATCAGGGAGCAAAGAGACCCACCTCGTTACCGAGTCAGGAATTATGGCTTCTCGCTCTGCCTTCAACTTTGAGTTTGATATCAGAAGTGTAGTTACTTTAATTGAATCCTTCCTCTACCTACAGTGTTCATATCATTAGTATTACCAACGTTTTGTGTAAGAAATTCCCCACCAGATACCCGAACCTAAACAAATTGTAAATAAGTATATTGATGTTTGGCATGGAAATTTATTATTAATAAATGTATTAATTTTCTTTATTAATCATCCCATTTATCGTCCCATTAGTAGCCTTATTTTCTGATCATTTCACCAACAAGGCAAGTGATGGAAGCAAGGGATGGAGAAGGTGAATCCAGTCAGTATGCAGAGGTAAAAGCTGTCCAGGTGGCCCTGAATATAGCAGAATGAGAGAACTGGCCAGTGCTGTACCTCTACACTGACTCCTGGATGGTAGCCAATGCCTTGTGGGGGTGGCTGAAGGAATGGAGGAAGAACGGGTGGCAAAGAAAAGGGAAGGCTGCTGACCTGTGGCAAGACATCACTGCCCACCTGGACAGGCTGCCAATAAAGGTACGGCACATCGATGCACACATCCCCAAGAGCAGAGCCAATGAAGAACACCAGCAAAAACACCAAGCAGATCTGGCTGCTAAAATCTCCCAAAATAGACTTGGACTGGAAACACAAGGGCAAGCTGTTCTTAGCTTGCTGGGCCCATGACACTGCTGGCCACAAAGGGAGAGATGCCACATACTGGTGGGCTAGGGACAGATCAGTGGACATATCTATGGAGGCCATCTCACAGGTTGTCCATGATTGTGAAACCTGTGCTGCCATTAAGCAGGCTAAGCTCATGAAGCCTCTGTGGGTATGGGGGGAGATGGTTGAAATATAAGTATGGAGAGGCCTGGCAGATCGATTACATCACCCTTCCTTGATCTCACAGTGGCAAACAGCATGTACTGACCATAGTGGAGGCAAGTACAGGGTAGCTGGAAACCTACCCAGTACCTCATGCCACTGCTTGCAACACCGTTTTGGGCCTACAGAGACATGTCCTGTGGAGACACAGCACCCCTGGAAGGATTGAATTGGACAATGGAAGCCATTTCAAGAGCCATCTCATAATGGACTGGGCAAAGGAACATGGCATTGAGTGGATTTACCACATCCCATACCATGCACCAGCTGCCAGGAAGGTTGAGCACTACAATTGCTTGCTAAAGACTGCTCTAAAAGCCATGGGGGTGGAACCTCTAGGAACTGGGAAAGACACCTAGCTCAAGCCACTTGGTTAGTGTACAGCAGAGGATCTGTAAACTGAGCTTGTCCTGCCCGGTCTGACCTGCTGCAAACAGTGGATGGAGATGGAGTTCCTGTGATTGCTGAGAAGAACCTGCTGGAGAAGTCAGTGTGGGTTTTTCCTGCTGCTGGTGGGGGAAAACCAACTCAAGGGGTGGTCTCTGCTGATGGCCCTGGTCACACATACTGGTTCACTGTAGAAACTGGGGATATTAAGTATATCTCACAGCAGAACATGACTCTGGCTGAGAGGGGATAAACTCAGAGGGGACAATGCAGATCAATGTAATATAGTCAGTGTATAACAGTTATAAGTTGTTCTAAGTTTTTTCTTTCCTGGTTTAATACCAGCCTAGTGTCCAGGACTCAACATGAACACACCGCACACCAATCCAGAGAGCTCCTGCATCATCTCACCTGCACCTGTTCCTGATGCCCCACATCAAAACACTGTTCCTGTTTCCCTACAGTAATGGACTGTTCCCAAATTTTTTTCTTTCCCTTTCTAATACAGACTGTTTTCCTGGTTTCTGAGTCATCTCCACATCGCTGCCCAGTTCAAGTACTACCTACAGACCTCGGAGCACTACTTACAGACCTCGGCTGACTGGACAGATGGGCGGAGTCCAATGGGATGGCATTCAACAAGTCCAAGTGCTGGGTGCTGCACTTTGGCCACAGCAACCCCATGCAGAGCTACAGGCTGGGGTCGGAGTGGCTGGAGAGCTCCCAAACAGAGGGACCTGGGGGGTGCTGATCAACAGCCATCTGAACATGAGCCAGCAATGTGCCCAGGTGGCCAAGAAGGCCAATGGCATCCTGGCCTGCATTAGGAATAGTGTGGCCAGCAGGAGCAGGGAGGTCATTGTGCCCCTATACTCTGCATTGGTTAGGCCACACCTTGAGTACTGTGTCCAGTTCTGGAGCCCTCAGTTTAAGAAGGACATCGAGACACTTGAATGTGTCCAGAGAAGGGCAACAAGGCTGGTGAGAGGCCTTGAGCACAAGCCGTATGAGGAGAGGCTGAGGGAGCTGGGATTGTTTAGCCTGGAGAAGAGGAGGCTCAGGGGAGACCTCATCGCTCTCTACAACTACCTGAAAGGTGGTTGTAGCCAGGAAGGGGTTGGCCTCTTCTCCCTAGCAACCAGCACCAGAACAAGGGGACACAGTCTCAAGCTGCACCAGGGGAAGTTTAGGCTGGAGGTGAGGAGAAAGTTCTTCACGGAGAGAGTCATTTGTCATTGGAATGGGCTGCCCGGGGAGGTGATGGAGTCACCATCCCTGGATGTGTTCAAGAGGGGATTGGACGTGGCACTTGGTGCCATGGTCTAGTCATGGGGTCTGTGGTGACAGGTTGGACTCAATGATCTTCGAGGTCTCTTCCAACCTTAGTGATACTGTGATACTGTGATACATTGACCAGCACCAGAGAGAGATAGACTGCCCTAAGAGAGAGACAGCCAGGATAAGGAACAACTTGCATCAAGGATTCTGATACCACATGTCACAATTGGATAAAGGGACTGACAGGAGAGTGGAAGTGGAACAGAAGGGTGGAGGAGAGCCCAGCTCTCCCCAGAGGGGTGTTTCCCGCTGGGAAACTGAGTTAGTCTGTTCCACTCCCCCTCCTTATCCAGCAAGCCTATAAAAAGGAAGATACTGCAGCCATTTGCTCTCTTTTTGCTTTCTGCCTCTCTGGGACGAAAGGACTAAGAGAGTTGCTGCTGGTTTCCTGGTTCTCTGCCACATGGTCAGGCCTGGTCTTTTCTCCCTGCTGCATCTTCAAAGGACTGTTGGTTTTGTATATTCTCCCTATCCATCCTCGTTCCTTACCTTTCTGAACCCTTCCTGTTATTGTTATATGTATATATACACACATATTGTTTAAAGAAAATTTTAACTTTATACTTCCAAACCAAGCCAAATTAAGGCTCAAACCACTACATCACACTACATTAGGAATTAAAAGGACATTTCTAATGTGAAGGACATTCAGCAAATTATATTAGTTTAGAGCTGCCCAGAGATCTAGGTAATTAATGACATAGGGTTAACACTACAATAGACTACATGCGAACTCAAACAAAAACTGATCATCTCTTCTCAGAATATACTTTCTAACAAAAATTAATCTGAGATAATATTCCTTTTATAAATAACTCCATAGCTATTCCTACTAGTTAGTAAACATTTACATTGTTATATTGTAACAGTCAAAACTAGGATTCCCCTAAGTTACCCAGGAACCTGAGGATGCTTTCTTGAAGTATATATTTGCTATAAAATGTGGATATGAATCTGCCTTTTCATTGGAATTTGCAGTGTTGTGAGGCTATGAACATGAGACCAATTAAAAGCAAAGATATAATGCAGCAGAAAATATGTAGTGCTGATTATAGAAAAATTGCACTTAGAAATATTTGTATATTTTGTTTCTTTCTCCAGGTTAGGTTTTTAAGAAATCCTGCGGCAATCAACTAAAACAATTTTGTACTAGTAAATGAAACAAATGTATAGAACCATAGCATCATAGAATCAATAAAGTTGGAAGGGACCTCACGGCTCATCGAGTCCAACCCAAGACCTCATGACTACTAGACCATGGCATCAAGTGCCACATCCAATCCCCTCTTGAACACCTCCAGGGACGGCGACTCCATCAACTCCCTGGGCAGCCCATTCCAATCGCTAACAACTCATTCTGTGAAGAACTTTCTTCTCACCTCCAGCCTAAGCTTCACCTGGCACAGCTTGAGACTATGTCCTCTTGTTCTAGTGCTGCTAGTGCAGTCACTAGTGGTGTGCCCCAGGAATCAGTGCTGGGCCCCATGCTCTTCAACATCTTTATTGATGATCATGATGAGGGCATCGAGTCCATCATCAGTAAATTTGTGGACGACACCAAGCTGGGGGCAGGAGTTGATCTGATGGAGGGCAGAGAGGCTTTGCAGAGGGACCTCGACAGGCTGGACAGATGGGCAGAATCCAAGGGCATGAGATTGAACACATCCAAGTGCCGGGTTCTGGACATTGGCCACAACAACCCCATGCAGTGCTACAGGCTGGGGTCAGAGTGGCTGGAGAGCGGCCAGGCAGAGAGGGACCTGGGGGTGCTGGTTGATGGTAGGCTGAACATGAGCCTGCAGTGTGCCCAGGCAGCCAAGAAGGCCAATAGCATCCTGGCCTGCATCAGAAACAGTGTGGCCAGCAGGAGCAGGGAGGTCATTCTGCCCCTGTACACTGCACTGGTTAGGCCGCACCTTGACTCCTGTGTCCAGTTCTGGGCCCCTCAGTTTAGGAAAGATGTTGTCTTGCTGGAGCGTGTCCAGAGAAGGGCAACAAAGTTGGTGAGGGGTTTGGAAGACAAGCCCTATGAGGAGAGGCTGAGGGAGCTGGGGTTGCTTAGCCTGGAGAGGAGGAGACTCAGGGGTGACGTTATTGCTCTCTACAACTACCTGAAGGGAGGTTGTAGCCAGGCAGAGGTTGGTCTCTTCTCCCAGGCAGCCAGTACCAGAACAAGAGGACACAGTCTCAGGCTGCGCCAGGGCAGGTTTAGACTGGATCTTAGGAAGAAGTTCTATACCGAGAGAGTGATTGCCCACTGGAATCGGCTGCCCGTGGAGGTGGTTGAGTCACCTTCATTGGAGGTGTTCAAGAAGAGGCTTGATGGGGTGCTTGGTGCCACAGTTTAGTTTTTTAGTTGTTTAGGTGGGTTGTATTGTACTGTATTGTACTGTATTGTATTTAGGTGGGTTGGACTGGTTGATGGGTTGGACGTGATGATCTTGAAGGTCTCTTCCAACCTGGTGTATTGTATTGCATTATTGTATTGTATTGTATTGCATTGTATTGTATTGTATTGTATTGGTTGCCTGGGATAAGAGACCAATCTCTCCTGGCTACAACCACCTTTCAGGTATTTGGAGACTACCTCAAGTCTCCCCTGAGCCTCCTCTTCTCCAGGCTAAACAATCCCAGCTCCCTCAACCTCTCCTCATACGGCTTGTGCTCAAGGCCTCTCACCAGCCTTCTTGCCCTTCTCTGGACACATTCAAGTGTCTCGATCTCCTTCCTAAACTGAGGTGCCCAGAACTGGACACAGGACTCAAGGTGTGGCCTAACCAATGCAGAGTACAGGGGCAAAATGACTGCTCTACTCCTGCTGGCCACACTATTCCTAATGCAGGCCAGGATGCCATTTGCCTTCTTGGCCACCTGGGCACACTGCTGACTCATGTTCAGATGGCTGTTGATCAGCACCCCCAGGTCCCTTTCTGTTTGGGAGCTCTCCAGCCACTCCGACCCCAGCCTGTAGCTCTGCATGGGGTTGCTGTGGCCAAAGTGCAGCACATGGCGCTTGGACTTGTTGAATGCCATCCCATTGGACTCCGCCTATCTGTCCACCCTGTCAAGGTCCCTCTGCAGAGCCCTTCTGCCCTCTAACTGATCAAGATCTGCTCCCAACTTGGTGTCATCTGCAAATTTGCTGATGACTGTCTCAATCCCCTCATCCAGATCATCAATGAAGATATTAAAGAGGATGGGGCCCAGCACTGATCCTTGGGGGACACCACTGGTGACTGGCCTCCAGCTGGATGTGGCACCATACACCACCACTCTCTGGGCTCAGCCCTCCAGACAGTTCCTAACCCAGCACAGAGTGTTGCGGTCCAAGCCACAAGCTGACAGCTTAGCCAGCAGTTTGCTGTGGGGGACAGTGTCAAGGGCCTTGCTGATGTCCAGGTAGATCACATCCACAGACCTCCCCACATCCACCAGGTGGGTCACCTGATCATAGAAGGAGATCAGGTTGGAGAGGCAGGATCTGCCCTTCCTGAATCCATGTTGGCTGGGCCTGATCCCTTGGCCATCCTGTAGGTGCGCAGTTATTGCCACCAGGATAATCTGCTCCATCATTTTCCCAGGCGCTGAGGTCAGGCTGACTGGCCTGGAGTTTCCAGGCTCCTCCGTCAGACCCTTCTTGTGGATGGGGATCACATTGGCCAGTTTCCAGTCATCTGGGACCTCACCGGTGAGCCAGGACTGGAGGAAAATGATGGAGAGCAGCTTAGCCAGCTCATCTGCCAGCTCTCTCAGCACCCTAGGATGGATCCCATCTGGTCCCATGGACTTGTGAGTGTCCAAGTGGTTCAGCAGGTCCCAAACTAATTCCTCATGGATATCCAGGGAATTACTCTGCTCCCTGACCCTATCACCCAACTCAGGAGGCCACTCGTCCTGAACTCCTCCTGCCTTGCTGTTAAAAATTGAGGCAAAGAAGGTGTTCAGGACCTCAGCCTTTTCCTCATCTTCAGTCACTGTGTTCCCCTGCAGGTCCAATAATG
Organism: Colaptes auratus; assembly: GCA_015227895.2. Lineage (NCBI taxonomy): Eukaryota > Metazoa > Chordata > Aves > Piciformes > Picidae > Colaptes > Colaptes auratus. Next base: position 46,282,217 of record CM026897.1, on the reverse strand, counting down.
AGTGGAGGTTCTTGTCCCTCTTTTTGGCATTAATATATTTGTAAAAATGTTTTTTTTATGTTTCACAGAGGTGGCCAGCTTAAGTTCAAACTGGGCCTTTGCCTCTCTAATTTTTTTCCAACATAATATAACAACTTCCTTGAACATACCTCGAGAAGCCTTCCCCTCCTTCCAAAGGTGATAAATTTTTGTAAGTATGATCAATATATTTCACTGCAGTTAGTTGTTGAATGTTGAAGGACAAGCATCAATGCACACCACAGTGAACACTGGAGACGATGTCAGGCCCAAGAGAGCTGACACAGGAGAAACAGTGGTTCAACTTTCAGATTTCATAGTGTGTCACCTCTGGTGGCTTTTTATTGGGGTCTCCTCCTCTCTCCAGGAACAGGTCATTGAAGGGGTATTGCTTCGTTCCCACAGGCCTGTAAGATGGATAGAGCTCTCCAAGAACAAACATGATCAGCATGGTACCCAAAAAGAGAAGGAAGTGATTGCGCATGGTGTGCCAGGGAACTGGAGTGGGGGATGTATCAACATGGGTCCGAAAATACATGTCAAAGTCCCAGTGCATCAGCTCTCCCCAATTATGCCTCATATCTGGCTGGTCCCACTGGTACCAAGGGTCTCTCTCATGAAGAGACTTATTAGGGAGCTTGGGATTCAAGAGTCTCAATGTCCTTCTTAAATTGTGGGGCCCAGAACTGGACACAGGACTCAAGGTGTGACCTAACCAGTGCTGAGTACAGGAGCACAATGACTTCCCTGCTCCTCCTGCCCACACTATTCTTGATGCAGGTCAGGATGCCATTGGTCTTCTTGGCCACCTGGGCACAAAGCTGGCTCATGTTCAGCCTACTATTGACCAGAACCCCAGGTCTCTTTCTGTTTGGCTCTTCTCCAGCCACTCCAACCCCAGCCTATAACACTGCATGGGGGTTGTGTGGCCAAAGTGCAGCATCCAACACTTGGACTTCATGAATGTCATCAAGTTGGATTCTGCCTGTCTGTCCAGCCTGTCAAGGTCCCTCTGGAGAGCTCTTCTACCCTCTAACAGATCAACATCTGCTCCCAACTTGGTGTCATCTGCAAATTTACTGATGACTGACTCAATCCTCTCATCCAGATCATCAATAAAGATCTTGACCTGGATCAGGCCCAACACTGATCCCTGGGGGACACCACTAGTGACTGGCTGCCAGCTGGATGTGCACCATTCACTACCACTCTCTGCACATGGCCCTCTGTTGGAGAATTGCTTAAAATCTAAGGGACATGACTGTGGAACAGCTACTTGAGCAGAATGTGTAGGCCTTACTCCATCTTCTTGTTTACTGCTCATAGTTAGCTGACTTGCTGAAGCAGCAAGGTCACTATAGCCTCGTAGATGTTCTCGCAGCTCTGTGTTTGTAAGATAACTGGATGGGAAAGGAAGAGCTAGGTAAGATAATTGGATGGGAAAGGAAGAGCTAGTGAGAAGGGAGTTTTCTGAGAATGTACACAGAGCCTTTGATATTGTACACTGACCTAATTGCAAGTGGGCTGGATATTATAATGTTGCCTTCAGTCAGAGACCAATAAAATAGTGATGCTTGTGCGTATTTAGCTGAGATGCTATATAAGCTGTGTATCCTGGCAATAAAGTTGAAGCGTGCTTATCAATCACATTGATTGCTGCTGTCTTCCCTCGCCGCTCTCCGATAGCCCTCCTAACCCAGCACAGAGTGCTGCTGTCCAAGCCACAGGCTGACAGCTTGGCCAGCAGTTTACTGTGGGGAAAGGTGTCAAAGACCTTACTGAAGTCCAGGTAGACTACAACAACAGCCTTCCCCACATCCACCAGGCAGGTCACCTGATTATAGAAGGAGATAAGATTAGTCAGCCAGGACCTGCCCTTCCTAAATCCATGTTGGCTACATATGATCCCTTGGCTATCCTGCAAGTACTCTGTGATTGCCCCCAAGATGGTCTGCTCCAGAATTTTCCCTGGCACTGAGTTCAAGCTGACAGGCCTGCAGTTTCCAGTTTCCTCCGTCTGGCCGTTCTTGCAGATGGGCATCACATTGACCAGTTTCCAGTCATCTGAGACCTCACCAGTGATGCAGAACTGGTGGAAAATGATGGAGAGGGGTTTGGCCAGCTCATCTGCCAGCTCTCTCAGCACCCTAGGATGGATCCCATCTGGTCTCGTGGACTTGTGAGTATCCAAGTGGCTCAGCAAGTCCCTAACTGCTTCCTCGTGGATTTCAGGTGGACTATACTGCTGCCTGACACCATCTACCAGTTCAGACCATTTATCCTGGAGTCCTCCTGCCTTATTGTTGAAAATGTAGGCAAAGAAGGTATTTAGAACCTCAGCATTTTCCCCATCATTCGTTACAACGTTACCTTCCAGGTCCAATAAGGAGTGGAGGTTCTTGTTGCCCCTCTTTTTAGCATTAGTATATTTATAAAAATGCTTTTTATTATTTTTCACAGAAGTGGCCAGCTTAAGTTCTAACTGGGATTTTGCCTCTCTAATTTTTCTCCTACATAATCTAACAACATCCTTAACCATATCATGAGTTGCTTCCCCACCTTTCCAAAAGTGAAACAGCCTTAATTCCTTCAAGAGCTGCTTGCTCATCCAGGCCAGTCACCTTCCCCATCAGCTCATCTTTCATCATGTGGGAACTGCCAGTTCCTGTACTTTCAAGAGCTCCTGTTTGAACTAGGTCCAACCATCCTAGACCCCTTGGCTCTTAAGGGCTGCTACCCAGGGTACTTTCTGAATAGGTCACTTAAGCTGAAGTTTACCCTCGGGAAGTCCAAAGTGAGTGTTCTGTTACTGCTCCTCCTTATTTCCCTGGATATCAAAAACTCCACTATCTCATGATCACTGCACCCTAGACAGCCTCCTACCATCATATCTCCCACCAGCCCTTCTTTATTTGAGAACAGCAGGTCAAGCAGAGCCTGACCCCTGGTAGGCTCTCTTAACAGCTGCATCAGGAAGCTGTCCTCCATGCACTCCAGGAATCTTCTGGACTGCCTCCTCTCTGCTGAATAAAGTTCCCAGCAGATGTCTGGCAGGTTAAAGTCACCCACTAGGACAAGGGCTGATGATCTTGAGACAGCCTTCAGTTGCTTATAGAATATTTAATCTGCCTCCTTATCCTGTCTGGGTAGTCTATAAGACTCCAATCAGGATGTCAGTTTTGTTAAACCTCCCTCTGATTTTAACCCACAGGAACTCAATCCTTTCATCCCAAACCTCAAATTCTGAGGCAACTAGCGATTCCCTAATGTACAGGTCACCCCTCCTCCTCTTCTCCCTTGTCTGTCTCTCTTAAAGAGCTTGTAATCACCGAGTGCAGTACTACAATTATGTGAATCATTCCACCATACTTCGGTAATAGCAACTATATCCTAGTCTTCCTGGTGGACCAAGACTTCCTGTTCCTCTTGTTTGTTACCAATACTGCCTGCATTGGTGTACATGCACTTCATCTGGGCTGCTGATTTCTCAAATAACCCTAATTTATGTCCCACTCTTTCCTATCTGGAGAGACTGGTTTCGTCACCCACATGCTTCAGAAATAGTTTAAAGCCCTCCCAATGAGCCCTGCCAACTCCAGTACTAGTACCATCTTGCCCTTTCTAGATAAATTCACCCCATCAAGGTCCAGCAGATCAGGTGCAGTGAATAGTTCCCCTTGATCAAAGAACCAAAAATTCCATTGCTGGCACCATCTCTTGAGCCAGTTGTACGGTGTGGGTTCTCCTGTTCCTCTCAGTGTACACCCCTGCCACTGAGGGAACTGAGCAGAACACCACTTGACCTCCAGCCCCCATCAATCAATTGACAAGGGCCTTGAATTCCTTTTTAATCATCCTGATGCTCTTCTTATCAATCTCATCACTTCCATCTTGGATTACCAGCAATGGGTAATAGTCAGAGGGCTGTATTACCTTTGGGAGTCTCCTTGTGATGTCCCTTATCTGGGCCCTGGGTAGGCAGCAGACTTCCCTATGGGATGGGTCAGGAGGACATATGGGTCCCTCTGTTCCCCTCAGGAGAGAGTCTCCAACAACTATAATCTTTCACTTGTTCTTTATGGTGCTGGTCCTTATAGCTGGTGAGGCACATTTAGCTTCAGATGTACAGGTAACATATTCATGTGCCTATGGGCAGATGCAAGCATCTTACAGAAATGATTTCTAATTATCACTGCCTGCTGCAACATGGCATATAGCATCTGTGAAGATAATAAAGATTGCCCATAGTTATATATGTCTGAAGTGTTTAATACCTAGATTTTGTAGCTATATCTATGAATCATAGCTGAAGTAGAGATTTATGGGTTTTAGCATTGAAATGGTCTAGTTTGAGTTCTTACCTGCAAGAAACACAGATTGTTTGTGTGGTGGTTTAGGATGGGTGTTGGCCTGGATGCCACTGCACAGACCACACCTGCGAGGTCCCAAAGGGTGGGCCCAGCCCAGGGGGGTGGCCACAGGAAACCAGGTATTCCATTTCACATAATGCCCTGCTCCCTTATAATACATCAGTGTGGGGTCTTCACTTCCTCTTTCATCCCTCACCAGTGCCTAGGTAAAATGGCATGAGCTGCCTCCCTCGGGCCTGCCCAGGCCCCAAGGCTGGGCTGGGGGGGGAAGAAAGAGCCCTGGGGGGGGGGTTGGGTGCACCCCCACGTGGGGATGGGACATTCTTGGGTATGTTTTGGCATCTCTCTCTTTTGTAACGGTGCTTGTGGTTTTTCTGTAAAACTTTCATAGTTTCATAGTTTCAGTTAGGGTTGGAAGGGACCACAAGGATCATCTAGTTCCAACCCCCCCTGCCATGGGCAGGGACACTCTACCCTAGATCAGGCTGGACAGAGCCTCGTCCAGCCTGGTCTTAAACACCTCAAGGGACGGGGCCTCAACCACCTCCCTCGACAACCCATTCCAGGCCTTCACCACCCTCACGGTGAAGGACTTCCTCCTCATGTCCAGCCTGAATCTCCCCACCTCCAGCTTCATGCCATTCCCCCTAGTCCTATCACTCCCTGATAGCCTGAAAAGTCCCTCCCCAGCCTTCTTGTAGGCCCCCCTTCAGATACTGGAAGGCCACAATGAGGTCACCTCGGAGCCTTCTCTTCTCCAGACTGAACAGTCCCAACTCCTTCAGTCTGTCCTCATAGGAGAGGTGCTCCAGCCCTCTGATCATCCTCGTGGCCCTTCTCTGGACACGCTCCAGCACCTCCAGATCCCTCTTGTAATAGGGGCTCCAGAACTGGACGCAGTACTCCAGGTGGGGTCTCACCAGAGCTGAGTAGAGGGGGAGAATCACCTCCCTTGACCTGCTGGCCACACTTCTCCTGATGCAGCCCAGGATCTGATTGGCTTTCCGGGCTGCAAGTGCACATTGAGAGCTCACGTTGAGCTTCTCGTCCACCAGCACCCCCAAATCTCTCTCCTCTGGGCTGCTCCCCAGCCATTCACTGCCCAACCTGTATTTGTGCCTGGGATTGCCTCGACCCAGATGCAGGACCCTGCACTTGGTCTTGTTGAAGCTCATGAGGTTGGCCTGTGCCCACCTCTCCAGCCTGTCAAGGTCCCTCTGGATGGCATCCCTTCCCTCCAGCGTGTCTGCTGCACCACACAGCTTGGTGTCATCAGCAAACTTGCTGAGGGTGCACTCAATGCCACTGTCCATGTCACCCACAAAGATGTTGAACAAGACTGGTCCCAGGACTGATCCCTGAGGGACTCCGCTTGTCACTGGCCTCCACTGGGACATGGACCCATTGACAGCCACTCTTTGGGTGCGGCCATCAAGCCAGTTCCTTATCCATCTGGTGGTCCATCCATCAAACCCGTGTGTCACCAGCTTGGAGACCAGGATGTGGTGTGGGACAGTGTCAAAGGCTTTGCTCAGGTCCAGGTAAACGACATCAGTTGCTCGCCCCTCATCTATTAATGCTGTCACCTGTTCATAGAAGGCCACGAGGTTTGTCAGGCAGGATTTGCCCTTGGCAAAGCCATGCTGACTGCTCCCAATCACCTCTTCACTACTCTTCTGAATCAGTAGTGCCTCCAGGAGGATCTGCTCCATGATCTTTCCGGGCACAGAGGTGAGACTGACCGGCCTGTAGTTCCCTGCTTCCTCCTTCTTACCCTTTTTGAAAATGGGAGCAATGTTTGCCCTTTTCCAATCTGTGGGGACTGCCCCAGTCTGCCATGACTTTTGGAATAGAATAGAGAGGGGCTTAGCAACCTCATCTGCCAGTTCTCTCAGCACCTGTGGGTGTATCCCGTCGGGTCCCATGGACTTGAACACTTTCAGGTTCTTCAGGTGATCACGAACCTGAGCTTCACTTATGAAGGGCAGTTCTTCCTCCCCATCCCTGGCATCGTCTGCCATGACACCAGGAGTGTGGCTGGAGGCCCTTGCAGTGAAGACTGAGATAAAGAAGTTATTGAGTACCTCAGCCTTTTCCACATCACTTGTGACCAATTCACCACTTTCCTTTCTGAGGGGGCCCACACCTTCCCTACTCTTCTTCTTACCATTAATATACCTGTAGAAGTTCTTAGTGCTCCCTTTGACCTCCCTGGCTAGATTCAATTCAAACTCTGCTTTGGCTTTCCTAACCAGGCCTCTTGCTGCTCGGGCAGCTTCCTTATATACCCCCTGTTCTATCTGTCCTTCCCTCCACTTCCTGTAGAGTTTCTTTTTAAGTAATAGTGTGTCCAGGAGCTCCTTGTTCATCCAGGCAGGCCTCCTAGCGTTCTTCCCTGTTTTTCTCTTTGTTGGTATACATATCTCCTGGACACAGAGGAGGTGGTCCTTGAACACTGACCAGCTGTCCTGGGTCCCTCTTCCCTCCAGGGCTTTGTCCCATGACACTGTGGCTAGCAGATTCCTGAAGAGATCGAAGTCTGCACGCCTAAAGTCTAGGGTCATAAGCTTAGAATAGGTCCTCCTGGTAGCCCTGAGGATATTAAATTCAACTGCTTCATGGTCACTGCAGCCAAGGCAGTCTCTGAGCCTCACATTGGTTACCAGCCCTTCCCTGTTGGTGAGAACAAGGTCCAGCAGAGCACCTTTCTTGTTGGTTCCTCTACCATTTGGAGGAGGAGGAAGTTGTCTTCTATGCAGTCCAGGAACATCCTGGATTGCTGGTGCCTTGCTGTGTTGTCCCTCCAGCAGATGTCAGGGTGGTTGAAATCAACCATGAGGACCAGGGCTTGTGACCTGGAAGCCGCTTCAATTTGCCTGTGGAGGGCCTCATCTGCTTGGTTCTGCTGGTCAGGTGGCCTGTAGGAGACCCCCACAGTAATATCTCCTTCCCCTGTCTTGCCTTTAATTCTAACCCATATACTCTCAACCATCTCATCATCCCTCCCAGGTGGAGTTCTGCTGACTCCAGCTGGTTCTTGACATAGAGGGCAACACCTCCTCCTCTCCTTCCCTGCCTGTCCTTCCTAAAAAGCTTGTACCCGTCTATCCCTACATTCCAGTCATGGGAATCATCCCACCAAGTTTCAGTAATGCCCACTATGTCATGGCCTCCCAGCAGCACGGTGGCCATTAATTCATCCTGTTTGTTGCCCAAGCTGTGTGCATTTGCATAGAAGCACTTCAGGTGGGCTGGCCCTGTTGTCCTCTTCTGCCAATTCCCCTTGGTTTTCACAGGGTGTCCTGGTGTGTCATCTGTGTCTCGCCTCAGGGCAGCAAGTTGAGAGCCCTTAGCAGCTCTCCATCCCACTGCCTCTGGTGAGCTGCCCCTCTGCTTCTCACAGGCCAGAGGAGACTATTACCCCCTTCCCCCTTCAAATCTAGTTTAAAGCCCTATCAATGAGCCCTGCCAATTCCTGCCCCAGGATCCTTTTCCCCCTCTGGGACAAGTGTGCCCCATTAGTTGTTTGCAGCTCTGGTGCCTTGTAAACCAAGCCATGATTGTAGAACCCAAATCCCTGTCGATGGCACCAGCCCCGGAGCCATGAATTGACCTGTTGGCTCTTCCTCAGTGTTCCTTCATCCATCGCTGACATTAGAGGGATAGCAGAGAACACAACCTGAGCTCCTGATCCCTTTAGCAGGTGCCCCAAGGTTCTGAATCACTTTAATTGACTGCGAGCCTCTTGTTGTTGCATCGTCACTACCCACCTGAAAGACCAGCAGTGGGTAGTAGTCTGAAGGACTCACGAGTTTGGGAATTTTGCCTATAATGTCCTTTACTTGGGCACCAGGGAGGCAGCAGATCTCCCTATGAAATGGGTCTGGTCTGCATATTGGACCCTCTGCTCCCTTCAGTAGGGAGTCTCCTATAACGATGACCCTGCGAGGTTTCTTTTCCGGTCTAGTTTTGATAGCTGGCCTGAGGCAACCTGTCATTGGTGCAGCTTCTGCCTTCCTTGAGTCCTCGTCCTCACCTATGAGCTGTTCCTCCTGCAGAGCCTCATACCTATTCTGAACCTGCACCGCAGGCAGTGTGTTGCTCAAAGCAGCAGGCTTGCTCCGTCTGCGTTTCTTCCGTCGGACAGAGACCTGCACCCATTGGCCCTGCCCTTGTGGGTTACTGCAGGGAGGCTGAGAGGCTTGCTGATGGGAAGGTACCAAACTCCCTGTTCCACTAAGAGTCACCCCCTGTTCTAGTTTAGCAGAGGTTAGATTTTGGAAATAGTCAATGTTCCTTTTGCTGTCTCTTACAGCTCTTAGCCTTTCTACCTCTTCTTTTAGTTCAGCCACCATGCTCATCAGATCACTGATCTGCTCACATCTGACACAGGAGTTGTTCCTTCCATCCTCCATGTCGAGTGCCAGATCCCAGCACTCACTGCATCCACCCACCTGAACACCTGCATGCTTGTGAGTGGCCTCTGTTTGGGTGCCCACTGTTCTTCTACTAGCCTTACTTCTAGTAGTAACCATGTTGGTGTAATGCTGCTGTAACCACCCTCTTAACCACCCTCTCCACCGGCGCTTTTTTTTTTTTTTTTTTTTTTTTTTTTTTTTCCCTCCCCTCCCTCAGTGAGAAGGCTCTCAGAGCCGAGTGCCTCGCCGCTGCCTGCTCTCTCAGCCACGCGCTGGGGTCTGTTTGGTTTGCGCGCGGTTTCCGCGGCAACCCCTCCCCCTGCTACGTCACTGCCCTGTTGTTCTTTTGTTTTTCCATTTAAACTTTCCACCATCTTTTGCAGTCCGTTTGTCTGAGTCGTTATTTTTGACCGTGGTGGGACAATACGTCTCCCAAACCACAACAGTTGCTCTATGATTTTGACTTCTAGGGGTTTTTCCCACCTAGATTTATTCCCTACTTCTGTCCCAAATATATACATATAAGCAAATTTAACAATCTCAAAAAATAAAATGAGAAAACAAAGGTCTGCAGAGTGCAGATTTTCCTTGATAGTATTTCTTTTTTGTTGTTTGTTTTCCAGTTGTTCCCCTTCCTTACCCTCCTGCCCTAGTTTCTCCTACTTTACAATTTCTGTCTTATGATCACATAGGGAAATTCTGCCAGACTGTATTTTACCTTTACAAAATACTGATGATTATAATCTATTTTATGAAAAGTCGTACCAGTTAAACCATTATACATAAGCACAACATATGTCATGAATTAATTTTTTTAATAGTAGTTTGTATTAAAATTAGTAATTTGCATTTCTGATCCTTTAGCCTGTATGTAGCATTTACACAGAAACTGAAAAATAAATATAAAAAAATTACCACTTCAGTCAGGTTACAGAGAATTCTATTTATGTCATTTTAAACTTCATCTTTTACATCAAGGATACCATGGTTAAACTAAAGAAGATTTCAAGAGGTTTTTCCTAATTTTATTCAGTTTCTTCTAGTCACTAAAATTCTGTCTTCTTCTACTCATTAAAATTACATTTTTAACACGTGCCCTTGTTATTCACATCTTCTAATATTATTCACAACACCCACTCAATTACCCATACTTAGCAAATCTAAATGAAATCAATATCTATCAAATGGAATCATGCTCTTCCTGCACTTTATTTCTCAGTCTTAATTACATTATTTTTATTCCTCCTGTAAAAGCAATATTTTATGCATTTTCAGTACCTTTTTTATTAACAGTAGTTTTAAAACTACAGAAATTTCTTCCTACTGTGCATTCTAAAAATGTTCTTAGTGAGTTCATGCTACTCAAGTTGTCACCTAAACCCACTTCTTCATACTAAACCAGATAGCTGGTGTCCCATAGAAAATAGTGGATGAACTTCTATCTATAGACCTGGTCTGCGCTGTTTCTAGCCACTTTGCTAAGAGATGTACTTTGTGTGGCAGAGCATTCCTACTGTCTTCACAAGAATCATTATCAAAAATAATAATTTACACTCTCCCACATAATTAGGCCATGCCATTTCAAAAGGAAGAAGGTAAAGGAATCAGTGCTCCAATCTTGCATGACACATGAAGATCTCTGTGAGCTTGTGTTGTGTTTTATGCCTGGTAATTAGCCAACATGTACCAGCAAGATGGATTTATCACAGAATCACACAGAATGTTAGAGGCAGGAAGGGACCTTGGAAGATCATCTAGTCTAACTCCTCTGACAGACCAGGATCACCTATACCAGATTGCACACAAATGCATCCAGGCATGCTTTGAATATCTCCAGGAAGGGGGAATCCACAACCCCCCTGGGCAGCCTATTGCAATGTCCTATCACCCTCACAGTGAAAAAGATTTTCCTCATGTTTACATGGAACTTCCTATGCCTCAGCTTCCCCCATTGCCCCTTGTCCTGACATTGGGCATCACCAAGAAGAGCCTGGCTCCATCCTCTTGGCACTCACCCTTTACATATTTATAAACACTCTTCTTCTACAAGCTAAAGAGACCCAGCTCCTTCAGTATCTCCTCATAAAGTAGATCTTCCACTCTCTTAAGTTATTTTTGTGGCTCTGAAATGGACTCTTTCAAGCAGTTCCCTGTCCTTCTTGAACTGAGAGGCCCAGAACTGGATGTAGTATTCCAGATGTGGCCTCACCATAGCAGAGTAGAGGGGGAGAAGAACCTCTCTTGGCCTAGAAAACACACCCCTTTTATTACACCCCAGAATGACATTGGTCTTCTTGGCCACAAGAGCACATTGCTGGCTCATGGTCAACCTTCCATCCACTAGAACCCCAGGACCTTTTCCCCTTCACTGCTCTCCAACATGTCAGCCCCCAACCTATATGATACATGGGATTGTTCTTTCCCAGGTGCAAGACTCTATACTTGCATTTGTTGAATTTCATCACATTTCTCCCTGCCCAACTCTCCGGCTTGTCTAAGTCTTGCTGAATGGCATCACAACCTTTCGATATGTCAGCCACTTCACCCAGTTTTGTGTCATCAGCAAAATTGCTGACCATGCACTCTGTGTCCTCAGGTTGCTGATGAATAAATTAAACAGCACTGGTCCCAGTACTGACTGCTGAGAGACTTCACTGGATACAGGCCTCCAAATAGATTGCATCCCACTGACCACAACTCTCTGACTTCTTTCTTTCAACTGTAGCACCACAGGGTCAATGTTTGTGGTGACATGAGCACAATTCCAAGCCAAAATGTTCCCAAGCAAAGAACTTATTGCGAAGACCAGAGAAGTCCTTTCTTGCGTTACATAGTTGTCTCGATCCAGAGAGGGAAAGAGATTCAGGTTTTTAATGAATATTCCCATGTTGTGAAATTAGAGGCACAAACGAGGCCAAAATATCAACAGCTAGACTATTTATTACATAAATACAGTGGATGGACATAAATAAAGTGGATGGATCAGAAGGGGAGAGAGAGAAAATAGAGGGAGAAGAGAGAAGAGGAAAGGAATTATATTACCACACCCCTCACCCCCCAAGACAGTTTGAGTCTGTGGAGGAAAGGTGCTGCAGGAGATGTTGGGTCTGTAGAGAAACAGTGCTGCAGGAGATGTTGGGTCTGTAGAGGAAGGGTGCTGAGGCTTTGTCTGTAGAAGGGATGTGGTCCTCTGAGCAGCTTCTTCAGCTCCATGAGTTGCAGCAGGCGAAACTTAGGGCACGGAGAGAGGGTTTTCAGAGTCCAGGATCCGTTGTGTTCGCCCGTGATCTTTCCAGTGTGTGGTGCTGCATTTTGCTTCTCCAGTTTTCTTCACCTGTTTTCTTCTCCAATTTTCTTCTCTAAGCCAGTAGTTGCTCCAGTCTTTTATACAGTTTTTTAGTCCTCAGGCAAGTGTCCAGGTGTTGTTCCCCAGGATATCGATATGGGAAATCATCCTTAGGTAAGTGTCCAGGTATCGTTCCCCAGGAAATCTTTCTGTGTACTCAGGTGAGTTTGGGCAGCTGTCTAGATGGAGAGGAGGAGGCCTCCACCTCCTCCTTCTCCATCTACCTACCCACACACTCATTACACATCAGGAAACAGGTGGTGATTCCATTGTCTCACCATCCTCCCTCCCTGGAGTATCTGATAGCTGGAAATGATCCTGTCCTGAAGGTGTGAATGCTGGGCCCTTGGACCATTGTTGTAGGCCAGCTGCAGTCCAGTGAGCAATGTTATCTTTGCACCTTCCAAGAGTCCTTCCAGTGGCTCTGCCCAACGCACATCAGCTATTGTCTGGGCAAGCAGCAAGTGATTTTATCTTTGTTGAGTCACACCAGGAGAGACAAGCTTTAGTCTCTCACAACAGTTAACTTGCTTCTTTCTCTAATGTAGTATTGTCACACTCTAATTGGTTACATTTCTACTGACATGCACTCAAGCAAAGTATACAATAGGTTAATGCTAGCAAACAAGCTTCTTAACATATCCAGCCAAATCCTGCCTGGTCTCTCTCTCAGTTACTGATAAGATGTACATTTCTAACTCAAAGACAAAATATAGCTGCTCCAAAGCTATCCAAATACAAACCTTCCCCTACATTCAACCACTTCACAATTCACCTCACTACCTGATTATCCAGACCAGACTTCCTCAGCTTAGCCATAAAGACACTGTGGGAGCCAATGTCAAATACTTTACTGAAGATAAATTAAGATTAATGGTAGGAATTACTGGGGGAAATCCTGCTCTTAGCACAAGAGTCCACTTGGATGACATGGTAAAGGAAAGCGCAGCAAGCAGTTCCAGAGAATTTTCTGTCAACAGGAGTCATTAGGGGCAGTAAACATGGTTTCACCAAGGGGAAGTTGTGCTTGATCAACTCAAAGCCTTTCATGAGGCCATAAACAGGTAGACAGACTACAATAGAGCAGTGGATGTGGTTTATGTTGATTTCAGTAAAGCATTTGACACTGCCTCCCACAGCATCCTTGCAGCTACAGTGTGTTCTGGATGATCAGGTAGTGAGGGGGATTGTGAACTGGTTGAAAGAATCAAAGTGTTTTGGTCAGTGGGACAGAGTCTAGTTTCAGGCTACCTAGTTTCCTAACTACCTACAACTTTTAAAAAAAGAAAGAAACTTTTTCAAAGAAGGTGATAGTTACATGGACACAACTGATGACTGATAATAATAAAGGATGCTGCTGGGGAAAGGCAAGAAGTACATTTGCATATGTTTTTGAAAAGAGATTTCTGATAATGTTTGCACTGACTTACAGCAATCATTTAACTTATCTATGTGTTTTGCTTTGACAGGGAGATAAACTTACTTCATACTCTTGATGGTAATGCAAAAAAAAACCCCAAACTATACTGAACCAAAACGAAACACAAAATCTAGCAATATCTAAAGATGAGTAGTTTGGTTCTAGTTACTTTAGGTAATTATACTGGTTTTGCTTAGTTTTGGTTTTCTGGGATTGTTTCCTGCAAATACTCATTTATAAGTCATACAGAATGATTAAACAGATGGATTAGACTTGACTGTTTATGTCCTTTACACTGAAACAACTGAGAATAGGTTTACCTGCATGGCAGGGAAAAAAAATCCAACCAAACAAAAACCCCTATGGATGGTAAAAAATAAGTTTTCTAAGGCAACAAACACTTTATTAGTGCTCTTACTGAAAAACAATTTGGGTTAATGTCTCAATCCGGAGAGGGAAAGAGATTCAGGTTTTTTAATGAATATTCCCATGTTGTGAAATTAGAGGCACAAACGAGGCCAAAATATCAACAGCTAGACTATTTATTACATAAATACAGTGGATGGACATAAATAAAGTGGATGGATCAGAAGGGGAGAGAGAGAAAATAGAGGGAGAAGAGAGAAGAGGAAAGGAATTATATTACCACACCCCTCACCCCCCAAGACAGTTTGAGTCTGTGGAGGAAAGGTGCTGCAGGAGATGTTGGGTCTGTAGAGAAATGGTGCTGAGGCTTTGGCTGTAGAAGGGATGTGGTCCTCTGGGCAGCTTCTTCAGCTCCATGAGTTGCAGCAGGCGGAACTTAGGGCACGGAGAGAGGGTTTTCAGAGTCCAGGATCCGTTGTGTTGGCCTGTGATCTTTCCAGTGTGTGGTGCTGCATTTTGCTTCTCCAGTTTTCTTCCCTAGTTTTCTTCTTCTAAGCCAGTAGTTGCTCCAGTCTTTTATACAGTTTTTTAGTCCTCAGGCAAGTGTCCAGGTGTTGTTCCCCAGGATATCGATATGGGAAATCATCCTTAGGTAAGTGTCCAGGTATCGTTCCCCAGGAAATCTTTCTGTGTACTCAGGTGAGTTTGGGCAGGGTCTGGATGGAGGGTGGAGGCCTCCACCTCCTCCTTCTCCATCTACCTACCCACACACTCATTACACATCAGGAAACAGGTGGTGATTCCATTGTCCTTTCCTGGGATATCTGATGGCTGGAAATGATCTTGTCCTGAAGGTGTGAATGCTGGGCCCTTGGACCATTGTTGTAGGCCAGCTGCAGTCCAGTGAGCAATGTTATCTTTGCACCTTCCAAGAGTCCTTCCAGTGGCTCTGCCCAACGCGCATCAGCTATTGTCTGGGCAAGCAGCAAGTGATTTTATCTTTGTTGAGTCACACCAGGAGAGACAAGCTTTAGTCTCTCACAGTTAAGTAGACCATGCCCAGTGATAAGGCTTTGATACTCTCTGATGACTTTCTTACAGAAGGCACTAATGATTTAAGAATTCATTATTGAACAGACACCTCAAGAAACTTGAGATCCTGGCTCTATCTGTTCACATCTGTTATACTATTCTTTTATTGATTGTAGAATCAAAAGATATTTTGAGTTGTGAGGAAGATCTCTTAAGAAGGCCTCTAGTCTCAGACAGTGCCCAGGGAAGGCTTAGCCATGGGGCCAGACCAGACTGCTCCACTGCCGGTCTGTCTTCATGGATAAAAATCTTCTCCTTCTTTCGAGGCTGAGCTTCTTGTACTGCCTCCTACCTTCCTGCCATGCACTGCTGTGTAAAGACTAGTTGAGTCTCCTCCATGCCTAAGCACCAGTGCTGGGGACATTGTTGGATGCTCAAAAACAGTCCTTTGTCATGTCTGAATGAGTCCCACTCTCATAGCTGCTCCTTGCAAGGCAAGGGCTCTAGCCCTACCTTCTCAAGGGTCTTATCCTCAACACAGTATATTTATTCCCATCCTTCCTCTATTGGAGGCCTCAGACTGGAGGTGTGTGGTTTGTCCAGATGGAATTAAATCTGGTGAGGGATATCAAAGACAACAAGAAAGGTTTCAACAAGTACATAGGCAACAAAAGGAAGACTAGAGAAAATGTGGGCCCACTGCTGTGTAAGTTGAGAAACCCAGATATGCAGGACATAGAGAAAGATAAGCTGCATAATACCTTTCATTTTTCACTCTTTTACCAGCAAGACTTCAAAAATCATAGATGGCAGAAACACTGGAGAATGTCTGGAAGAAGAGGACCAAATCAAGTGACACTTAAGCAGAATGGACTCTGCCCATCTGTCCAGCCTGTCAAGGTCCCTCTGCACAGCTCTCCTACCCTCTAACAGATAAACACCTGCCTCCAGCTTGGTGTCATCTGCAAACTTACTGATGATGGACTCAATACTCTTTTCCAGATCATTGATAAAGATAATAAAGAGCATGGGGCCCAACACTGATCCCTTGGGGACACCACTAGTGACTGGCTGCCAACTGGAGGTGGCACCATTCACCACCACTCTCTGGGCTTGGCCCTACAGCCAGTTCCTAACCCAACGCAGAGTGCTGCTGTCCAAGCCACAGGCTGACAGCTTGGCCAAGAGTTTGCTATGGGGGACGGTATCAAAGGCCTTGGTGAAGTCCAGGTAGACGACATCAACAGCCTTCCCCACATCCACCAGGCGGGTCACCTGATCATAGAAGGAGATCAGGTTGGTCAGGCAGGACCTGCCCTTCCTAAATCCATGCTGGCTGGGCCCTATCCCTTGGCCATCCTGTAAGTGCTGCGTGATTGCACTCAAGATGACCTGTTCCATAATCTTGCCTGGCACTGAGGTCAGGCTGACATGCCTATAATTCCCCGGTTCCCCTTCCAGTCCTTCTTCTAGATGGACATCACTTTGGCCAGCTTCCAGTCATCTGGGACTGTTCCCGTGAGCCAGATGGAGAGCAGCTTGCCCAGCTCATCTGCCAGCTCTCTCAGTATCCTAGGATGGCCAGGAGGCCTGCCTGGATGAACAAGGAGCTCCTGGACACACTATTACTTAAAAAGAAACTCTACAGGAAGTGGAGGGAAGGACAGATAGAACAGGGGGTATATAAGGAAGCTGCCCGAGCAGCAAGAGGCCTGGTTAGGAAAGCCAAAGCAGAGTTTGAATTGAATCTAGCCAGGGAGGTCAAAGGGAGCACTAAGAACTTCTACAGGTATATTAATGGTAAGAAGAAGAGTAGGGAAGGTGTGGGCCCCCTCAGAAAGGAAAGTGGTGAATTGGTCACAAGTGATGTGGAAAAGGCTGAGGTTCTCAATAACTTCTTTACCTCAGTCTTCACTGCAAGGGCCTCCAGCCACACTCCTGGAGTCATGGCAGATGATGCCAGGGATGGGGAGGAAGAACTGCCCTTCATAAGTGAAGCTCAGGTTCGTGATCACCTGAAGAACCTGAAAGTGTTCAAGTCCATGGGACCCGACGGGATACACCCACGGGTGCTGAGAGAACTGGCAGATGAGGTTGCTAAGCCCCTCTCTATTCTATTCCAAAAGTCATGGCAGACTGGGGCAGTCCCCACAGATTGGAAAAGGGCAAATATTGCTCCCATTTTCAAAAAGGGTAAGAAGGAGGAACCAGGGAACTACAGGCTGGTCAGTCTCACCTCTGTGCCCGAAAAGATCATGGAGCAGATCCTCCTGGAGGCACTACTGACTCGGAAGAGTAGTGAAGAGGTGATTGGGAACAGTCAGCATGGCTTTGCCAAGGGCAAATCCTGCCTGACAAACCTGGTGGCCTTCTATGAACAAGTGACAGCATTAATAGATGAGGGGCGAGCAACTGATGTTGTTTACCTGAACCGGAGCAAAGCCTTTGACACTGTCCCACACCACATCCTGGTCTCCAACCTGGTGACACACGGGTTTGATGGGTGGACCACCAGATGGATAAAGAACTGGCTTGATGGCCGCACCCAAAGAGTGGCTGTCAATGGGTCCATGTCCCAGTGGAGGCCAGTGACAAGCGGAGTCCCTCAGGGATCAGTCCTGGGACCTGTCTTGTTCAACATCTTTGTGGGTGACATGGACAGTGGCATTGAGTGCACCCTCAGCAAGTTTGCTGATGACACCAAGCTGTGTGGTACAGCAGACACGCTAGAGGGAAGGGATGCCATCCAGAGGGACCTTGAGAGGCTGGAGAGGTGGGCACAAGCCAACCTCATGAGCTTCAACAAGACCAAGTGCAGGGTGCTGCATCTGGGTGGAGGCAATCCCAGGCACAAATACAGGCTGGGCAGTGACTGGCTGGAGAGCAGCCCGGAAAGCCAATCAGATCCTGGGCTGCATCAAGAGAAGTGTGGCCAGCAGGTCAAGGGAGGGGATTCTCCCCCTCTATTCAGCTCTGGTGAGACCCCACCTGGAGTACTGCGTCCAGTTCTGGAGCCCCTATTACAAGAGGGATCTGGAGGTGCTGGAACGTGTCCAGAGAAGGGCCACGAGGATGATCAGAGGGCTGGAGCACCTCTCCTCTGAGGACAGACTGAAGGAGTTGGGGCTGTTCAGTCTGGAGAAGAGAAGGCTCCGAGGTGACCTCATTGTGGCCTTCCAGTATCTGAAGGGGGCCTACAGGAAGGCTGTGGAGAGACTTTTCAGGCTATCAGGGAGTGATAGGACTAGGGGGAATGGGATGAAGCTGGAGGTGGGGAGATTCAGGCTGGACATGAGGAGGAAGTCCTTCACCGTGAGGGTGGTGAAGGCCTGGAATGGGTTGTCGAGGGAGGTGGTTGAGGCCCCGTCCCTTGAGGTGTTTAAGAGCAGGCTGGACGAGGCTCTGTCCAGCCTGATCTAGGGTAGAGTGTCCCTGCCCATGGCAGGGGGGTTGGAACTAGATGATCCTTGTGGTCCCTTCCAACCCTAACTGAAACTATGAAACTATGAAACTATAATTTCATCTGGTCCCATAGACTTGTGGGGATCCAAGCAGCTAAGGAGGGCTCTAATTACTTCCTCCTGGATCACAGGACTGCTTCCTGACTCCATCTGCCAGCTTAGGAGTCTAGTTGTCTGGAAGACGTCTTATGTTGCTATTATACAGCTTTATACAGAAGCTGATAAAATACGGTAAGCATATGGATAAGAAGACATGTGGAGAACTGTCTGAATGGTTGCGCCATTCGCTGGGTGGTGATCAGTAGTGTAATACCTACTTAGAGGCAAATGTCTAGCAGTATACCCCAGGGATCAGTAGAGTATCCAATCCTGCTTAAAATCTTCATCTAGATTTAGATGATAAGGCAAAGTGTACCCTCAGCAAGCATGCAAATGGCGTGTAACAGAGAGCACTGGTTAATATACCAGAGGTTTGTGCTGGTGTGTCAAGGGATCCTGACAAACTGGAGATCAGTCTGTCAGAAACCTCATGATGCTCAACAAAGGAAAGCATAAAGTCCTACCATTGGGGAGGAACAAGTTTATGCACCAATATATGTGGGGCTACCCCTCTAGAAAGTAGTTTGGAAGAAAAGAACCTAGAGGTCCTGGAAAACACAAAGTTGAACACAAGAGAGAAATATACCCTTTCAGCAAAGAATGATCGTGGAATCATAGACTATTTTAGGTTTGGAAAGACCTTTAGGACTATGAAGTCCAACTGGAAAACTAACACTGTCAAATTCACCACTTAACAATGTCTTTAAATGCTACATCTACACATGTTTTAGATAGCTCCAGGAGTAGTGACTCAACCACTTTCCTGCACAGCCTCTTCCAATACTCAACCATCCTTTTGGTGAAGAAATTATTCCTAAGATCCAGTCTAAACCTTCTCTGACACAGCTTGAGCCTGTTTCCTCTTTTCCTATCACTTGCTGCTTGGGAGAAGTGACCAATACCCACCCTGCTGCAACCTCCTTTCAGGTAGTTGCAGACTGATAAGGTCTCCCTTCAGCTTAGTTTTCTCCAGACTAAATAACCTCAGTTCTCTCAGCCACTTCTCATAGGACTCATGCTCTGTATACATCGCCAGCTTTGTTTGTCTTCTTTGGACCTGCCTCAGCACCTTGATATATTTATTGTATTAAGGGGACCTGTCATGGTAGGGCAAAACAGCCCCAGCAGAAACCCAGGCAGACACTAAGATGTCTAGACATGGTCCCTTTCTCCCTCCTTCCTGCAGAAAGCCAGGGCAATGCGGGAAGAGGAACAAAGGAGACAGGACCATGCATGTCTGGTAAACAGCCCTGTACCTATGGTAAGGGTATGTGTTCTGGCCACAGCCTGGCAGAAACCCTTCCCATTGCATAATTATGTGCTGGTTTCATATTGGTCCAGTCAATCTCAGGCAAGATTTATATACAGGCTGATTTCTAGTTGCCTGTGCCCTGCTTAGCCTTGCTTTTGCTTTGCATTTACCTTGCTCAAGCCTTGCATGATTGAACTCACATGGACCTGGTCTGGCTTAAAACTGCCTTGAGTTGCATAGCCTTGAGTTGCCTGGTCCAGCACCTGGGATATAGCCACAAGCATGCATATCACAAGCCACAAGTGAAGCCACAAGCTTAGGAGTTGGAGCCATGCCTGCTTCCCCTTGCAACCAGGATTTTGCCATGCCTTAATTCACCTAGGACAAAGCAAGTGCCCATCATGAAGAAGCGTCATTAACAGCCTGCCGTCTGCTGAAGCCAGACCAGCCATCACTGATCGCGTGGCATTCCTGACAGCAACCTGCCATGCCTGGCACATGAGAGCACCCCAAATCCTCTAATACACAGCAGCAGCACTCCCTACCTGAGTACAACCAGCTGTGAGTAATTAATTGACTGCTTCTTTCACATAATTGTTCTTGTTGAGTACCCTCTGCCCCGTGGTCGAGCACCATTTCACTCCCAGGGTATTCTCTTCCTGTTAGTTCCTCCCAGTTGGCATAACATTAGTTTCATAGTTTCATAGTTTCAGTTAGGGTTGGAAGGGACCACAAGGATCATCTAGTTCCAACCCCCCTGCCATGGGCAGGGACACTCTACCCTAGATCAGGCTGGACAGAGCCTCATCCAGCCTGGTCTTAAACACCTCAAGGGACGGGGCCTCAACCACCTCCCTCGACAACCCATTCCAGGCCTTCACCACCCTCACGGTGAAGAACTTCCTCCTCATGTCCAGCCTGAATCTCCCCACCTCCAGCTTCATGCCATTCCCCCTAGTCCTATCACTCCCTGATAGTCTGAAAAGTCCCTCCCCAAACATTGTTTAAATTGTTATAGTTGCCCAAATATTGTACATTCCCACTGTAGATATATTCTAACCATACATAAAACTTTTGATATATTTGGCAAATTTCATATTAATAAAGGTTATTAATATTTTTATTAATATTACTGCATCCTTTATAAATAAAGGTAATTATATATTCCTTTTTTGACAGGCCTGCAATTGAACATAGTATTCAAAGCATTGTGTCACTAGTGACAAGTACAAGGGGACTATCACCTCCTACCATCTCCTGAAGTCCACACTATTCTGATGCAGGCCAGGATGTGCTTGCCCCTCTTGGCCACCTGGGAATACTGCTGACTCATGTTCAGCTGGCTATCAACAGCCCCAGATCTTTCTTTATTGCAGCTTTCTGTTGAATCTCACCCAAGCCTGTAGCATTTCAGGGGGGTTGCTGTGACTGAAGTGCAGGAGCCAGTACTTGGCCATATCCATCAATCTCCCCATCCAGATCCTTCTGTAGAGCCTTCTTACTCTCAAGAAGATCAACCCTCCTGCCTAACTGGGCACTGTCCACAAACATATTGAAGGTGAACTCAATCCCTTCATCTAGATCATTGATATAGATATAAAAGAGAACGGGATAAAATACTGAGCCCTGAGGAACACCACTTATGACCAGCCACCAACCAGATTTAACTCTTTGAACAACAAACCTTTGGTACAGGCCATCCAGCCAGGTTTCTTACCCAGTAAAGAGTACATATATCCACACCATGAGCAGACAATTTCTCTAGGAAAATGCTGTAGGAAACAGTGTCAAAGGTCTAAAGTCTAATGAAACAACATCTACAGCCTTTCTAATGGGGTCACTTTGTCACAGAAAGAGATCAGGTTACTCAGTGTTAATAGTACCCAGGGCTGCATCTGGCAAAGCATTGTCAGCAGGTCAAGGGATGTGTAACTTGCTTTGTATTCAGCACTAGTGAGGCCATTCATGGAGTCCTCTCAGCTCCCCTGCACAAGAGAGATATGGAAATCCTGGAGAGTCCAGGGAAACCTATGGAATGTTCAGGGATGTTGCTAAGACATGCAGGAAGAAAATGAGGGAGGCAAAAGCCCATTTAGAACTTAGACTGGCCTCTGCTGTGAAGGACAACAAAAAGTCCTTCTATAAATAGAGCAATAGCAAGAAGAAGGGCAAGGACAACCTCCACTCCTTGGTGACACGGAGGGAACGTTGTAAAAAAGGATGAGGAAAGGCAGAGGTACTTAACGCCTTCTTTGCCTCAATCTATCCTAGCATGGCAGAACATCTTCCAGACAGCTGGCCTGCAGAGCTGGCAGAAGGAGCCAGGGAGCTGCATAGTTTCCCACTGCTCCAGGAGGCAGTTTAGACGACTTCTGAGCCACTGGACCCCCACAAGGCCATGGGACTGGATGGGATCCATCCTAGGGTGCTGAGAGAGCTGGCAGATGAGCTGGCCAAGACACTCTCCATCATTTTTCAGCAGTCCTGGTCACGGAGAGGTCCAGAAGACTGGAAGATGGCCAACGTGGTGCCCATCCACAAGAAGGGCCAATTGGATGAGCCAGGGAATGATAGGCATGTCAGCCTGACCTCAGTGCCAGGCAAGATTATGGAACAGGTCATCTTGAGTGCAATCACGCAGCACTTCCAGGATGGCCAAGGGATCAGCCTAGCCAGCATGGCTTTAGGAAGGGCAGGTCCTGCTGACCAACCTGATCTCCTTCTAGGATCAGGTGACCCGCCTGGTTGATGTGGGGAGGGCTGTGGATGTAGTCTACCTGGACCTCAGCAAGGCCTTGACACCGTCCCCCACAGCAAACTCCTGGCCAAGCTGGCAGCCCATGGCTTGGATAGGAGCACACTGCGTTGGGTTAGGAACTGGCGGAGGGCCGAGCCCAGAGAGTGGTGGTGAATGGTGCCACATCCAGCTGGCGGCCAGTCACTAGTGGTGTGCCCCAAGGATCAGTGCTGGGCCCCATGCTCTTCAACATCTTTATGATGATCTGGATGAGGGCATCGAGTCCATCATCAGTAAATTTTGCAGATGACACCAAGCTGGGGGCAGGACTTGATCTGCTGGAGGGCAGGAGGCTTTGCAGAGGACCTGGACAGGCTGGACAGATGGGCAGAATCCAACGGCATGAGATTGAACACATCCAAGTGCGGGTTCTGCACATTGGCCACAGCCATCCCATGCAGTGCTACAGGCGGGGTCAGAGTGGCTGGAGAGCAGCCAGGCAGAGAGGGACCTGGGGGTGGTGCTGGTTGAGGGGCTGGCTGAACATGAGCCTGCAGTGTGCCCAGGCAGCCAAGAAGCCAGTCAGCCTCCTGACCTGCATCAGAAAACAGTGTGGCCAGCAGGAGCAGGGAGGTCTTCTGCCCCTGTGCACTGCACTGGTTAGGCCGCACCTTGAGTCCTGTGTCCAGTTCTGGGCCCCTCAGTTTAGGACGGATGTTGTCTTGCTGGAGCGTGTCCAGAGAAGGTCAACAAAGTTGGTGAGGGGTTTGGGAAGACAAGCCCTATGAGGAGAGGCTGAGGGAGCTGGGGTGCTTAGCCTGGAGAGGAGGAGACTCAGGGGGGACGTTATTGCTCTCTACAACTACCTGAAGGGAGGTTGTAGCCAGGCAGAGGTTGGTCTTTTCTCCCAGGCAGCCAGTACCAGAACAAGAGGACACAGTCTCAGGCTGCGCCAGGGCAGGTTTAGACTGGATCTTAGGAAGAAGTTCTATACCGAGAGAGTGATTGCCCACTGGAATCGGCTGCCGGTGGAGGTGGTGGAGTCACCTTCATTGGAGGTGTTCAAGAAGAGGCTTGATGGGGTGCTTGGTGCCACGGTTAGTTTTTAGTTGTTTAGGTGGGTTGTATTGTATGTATTGTACTGTATTGTATTGTATTGTATTTAGGTGGGTTGGATTGGTTGATAGGTTGGACGTGATGATCTTGAAGGTCTCTTCCAACCTGGTGTATTGTACTGTATAAAGTCCGTGAAGATATTAAGGAATTAGAGAATCTCTCTTCTTATAAAGAAAGCTTGACAGATCTGCAGGATGTTTAGCTTGGAGAAGAGAAGGCTCAGGGCATATCTTATCAATGTGTTCAAATATCTGAAGAGGGGGGTGTAAAGAAGGCAGGTAATTTCTGCAAACATGGAGAAAAAAATAAGATTATCAGGAATAGTGAACATGAACTCACAAAGGGGAAACCAGGTGTGTCCAATCTGATAGTCTTCTATGATGGTGTGAACAATTGTTTAGATGAGGGGAAAGCACTGGCTGTTGTCTACATCAGCTTGAAAAAGCCTTTTGAAAACATTGTCATGGGTTGTGTTGAATCTTCTCCTATTCTTACCATGCTGCCATCATGCCACCTTAAAAAATGGAAGTTCTGGCTGGAGCAAAGTATTATGGGCCTTGAAGTTCAGATTGTAATATGAGAGGCTTCCCATTCCAGTTGCTGCTTTTGGGTTCCAGGTTAGGGTCTTTGCTCTTTTTCTGTAGAGATGGCATTGGAATCGGTAGGAGTTGAGTAGCTCACTCATTTTCTACTTCATGCTGCTGCTTTTCTGCATTTTGCTACCTTTAGGCCGCAATAGGCTAAGGTAATTGTGCAGTAGGTTATCTCACTTATATTATACTTTTTATCTCAATTCTTTATCTCAACCCAGATGACTTTTTTTGTCCCCACACTTCTGTGTTATAGGGTTTAGGGTTAACCCAAAACATACATGACATTTCCTTGAACATGAGGAAAAAATTCTTTACTTTCAGGGTGACAGAGTACTAGAACAGACTGCCCAGAGAGGCTGTGGATTCTCTTTCTCTGAAGACTTGCAAAACCCATCTGATCAAGTCACACATTTCTTAGTAGGGGGATTGAACAGGATGATCTCCGAACTTCCTTTCAAACTCTACCATTCTATGATTCTATAAACAGTTTGGATTTTTATTTATGTCCTATTTTGGGTCTATATTCCAAGAGTTATAGATTGCTTTGTTTTGGAAAAATTCAGTTATTTTACACTGACTTGTTGACAGATACTGACTTTTTAGGTGCTGGCCAATGAATCCAATCCACAGAAAATTTCAGTTGAACTGCAGAAAAAAAGTAGCTCAGTAGGCCATCTCATTTTTTATTTTATGGGAACAGTTGTCAATAAACGGCATATACCAACATATATTAAAACGAGAGCTCTATTTTTTTTAAAACATGTGTGTCCCTACAGATAATTAAAATTATTGTTTTTCATGCTCACATACTTTTGGGTTGAAAGTACTGTGTGTAAGGCATTGTAAAACCTAAAAGTGCCAGTGCTAAATATTCTTGATGCCATTGAACACACATCTCAAAAATTATAAATTGACAACAGTTATGTAAATCTGACTGCTTCTGAACTTTGCATATACAACTCAATAAAACAAACATCTATAAGTATTGTTTTTTCAATATATATATACCTGAGATTTGAATGAGAAATTAAAATAACAGCTAGTGGAGCAAAGGGGTGGGGAGTCATGATGAAGCAAGATCTAGAAGTCTAACATGTTGGCCTGTAAATATTCAAAGCAATTCTACCAGTGCAAAAGGAGGATTGCATATGGAAGTGTTGTTTCTATGGCAGTACTGGACCAGCCAAGATCACCATGCTTTGTTTATATGGTTTACCATTAGTAGAAATTGAAGGTCTATTTGTTCTAAATAAATAAAAGATGCCTTCCAAGAGGCAGATGCCTCTGTAGTTAGGTAGGAGAGAGAACTACTCCTGTAAGATGACTTTCCCAAGGAAATCTCAAGGGAAGCAGAAAACCAAAATCATAATTTATAAAAAACCCCAACAATTAATGCAAACTACCACATGTCCCATAAGTATCTTGATGGAGATATTTAATCTTTTCCATGTGGAAGGAATTCACATATAAAAATAAGGAGATAATTAACACACAGCATCTTAACTGAACAGAACTTCAAAATTACAGACGTGGTGTGCCATTTGCAGCTGAAACTGATTGAAAAGTAAACAAAAAGTAGACCTATTAAGCATCTATTGAGAAATCTTGTACACAATGGATCAAAACTTGTCTACACACATACAAAAGGAAATATGTTCACATCAAAATAGTTCTGTAACCTTTTTAATGTATCAGTTTCAATGCATATTAGACTTGTTCAGTTCTTTACTATTAATGACAATGAACTTGTGGTTTATATCTGTTAAGTGCTGATACAGAAAGGAATATTGAAAAAATAATACCAAAGGCAATATGATCTGACAAAATCATTATTAATGAACACTGGAAATACCAATTTCTGTTTCTCTTGGTTGTGCCACCTTAGAATTCTAAAATTATGCCCCTAACTAGAATCCTGAGGATTTACTTGTGCACATGAATAAGTTACCTTATTTTTACTCTCGCAAGGCTGTTGAACACTCTTCTGAATTTCAAGTCTTTTACCTCTTGCATGTTGAATTAGAACTTAATTTTACACAGAAAAGGATTGGTTAGGTTTGACAAACTGTTCAAAAAATTAATTCTTCACCCAGTGTGCAAAGTGAAACCCACACACAGAGATGACACATCAAGTTTAGTACGATCAATCCTGTGCAGCATCGAGTTCTGGATGAGGGGATTGAGACAGTCGTCAGCAAATTTGCAGATGACACCAAGTTGGGAGCAGATGTTGATCAGTTAGAGGGCAGAAGGGCTCTGCAGAGGGACCTCAACTGACTGGACAGATGGGCAGAGTCCAAAGGGATGGCATTCAACAAATTCAAGTGCCGGGTGCTGCACTTTGGCTACAGCAACCCCATGCAGAGCTACAGGCTGGGGTCAGAGGGGCTGGAGAGCTGGCAAACAGAAAGGGACCAGGGGGTGATGATTGACAGTCACCTAAACATGAGCCAGCAGTGTGCCTAGGTGGCCAAGAAGGCCAATGGCATCCTGGCCTGCATTAGGAATAGTGTGGCCAGCAGGAGCAGGGAGGTCATTGTGCCCCTGTACTCTGCATTGGTTAGGCCACACCTTGAGTCCTGTGTCCACTTCTGGGCCTCTCTGTTTAGGAAGGACATCAAGACACTTGAACGTGTCCAGAGAAGGGCAACAAGGCTGGGGAGAGGCCTTGAGCACAAGCCCTATGAGAAGAGGCTGAGGGAGCTGGGATTGTTTAGCCTGGAGAAGAGGAGGCTCAGGGGAGACCTCATTGCTCTCTACAACTACCTGAAGGGTGGTTGTAGCCAGGAAGGGGTTGGTCTCTTCTCTCTAGCAACCAGCACCAGAACAAGGGGACACAGTCTCAAGCTGTGCCAGGTGAAGTTTAGGCTGGAGGTGAGGAGAAAGTTCTTCACGGAGAGAGTCATTCGTCATTGGAATGGGCTGCCCAGGGAGGTGGTGGAGTCACCATCCCTGGATGTGTTCAAGAGGGGACTGGACATGGCACTTGGTGCCATGGTCTAGTCATGAGGTCTGTGAACTCGATGATCTTTGAGGTCTCTTCCAACCTTGGCGATACTGTGATACTGTGATCCCACTGAATAGCAGCACAACCTTCTAGTGTGTCAGACTTTCCGCCTAGCTTTGTGTCATCAGCAAACTTGATGACAGTGCACTCGCTGCCCTCATCCAGGTATCAATATAAGGTTTATAATATTAATAATCTTTAAATAATACTTATATGCATATTCTAGTGCACAGTTGTGGAATATGTCCCATAAACTGGTACAGTATAATAATTTTGAACCAAATTAGTAAAATACAAAACAGCTATTCAATTAAGAACCAAGGTTGCAATTCTGATGCTTGTCCACCAGATGGTGATTCGACAAGAGGCTTGCAGCTGCTAAGTAGCCAGAAGAGAGAAAATGTCAGAGCATACAATTAAAGGAACTTGTCAGAAACTTAAATCAATTTATGATCACAAATTATGGTTCTGGGTATAATCAGAGTAATAAACCACAAATTGCAATACCTCACAGGCTAAAGCACAGGGATTTTGAACAGAAACAAAGCATATGAGCACTGAAAAGGTAAAGAGTTTCCCTTGTTGATAAAATGTTTGCTACATTGCTGCTATGCTGGCTGGCTGTGGAAACTAAGGAATTTGTGAACGCCTGGCAGGGCTGTGCCTGCCTTAGCTGCTGTGGCGGGCTGGCTGGCTTCCAGGGGTAGGCCCTCCCAGACATGATAGGGGCTGCAGCTGCTGGAGTGCTCTGTAGTCTTCTGCTGACAGGCAGGTTCATCTGGAACTGCTCCATGGTTGGCTCCCTCAGTACTGCAGTCCTGCAGATTTGGCAGGATGCTGTGGGTTTGGGGGGGGAAGTTCCCTTTCCAAGGCTGCTGGATAGCATAGGGGAGTGGGAGGAGGGGGTGGCATGATGTGGCACGGCTTTCCCCTGCTCAACTCAAAAGTGAACAAACAGCCAGTTCCTCTCAGTGACTGCTTTCCTGTTTCTAGAGCTATGGGACAGCCCTTTGTGAAGCTGTATGGTGCACTCACAGGTGGTCCTGGCAGAGGTGCTTTAAATTACATGGAGCAGCAGCTCCTTCTCCCACGGCTGAGCATAGTCCTACTTTGTAAGCAGCTACACAAAGGCTTTGGCTTACAGGTCTGTGGACTCATGGCTGTAGCAGACACTTAGAACTGCCAAAGGATTCAGTCCAGTTCTCTCCCATCTGGCTAGACTTACCAGCAGGGCTTAGTCCCTTTAAAACGTGGTGGGAGCTTCTTCATACTGGTGGTACTGGGATATGACACAAGGCTGGCTGCCGCTGTAGAGGACCTTGCAAATGACTCTTTGCAAGCTCAGGTAAACTGAGGCATGACAGTGCTTCCTGGGTAGCAGTCTTCTTTCTGGACTGCAGACAAAAGCAGAGCACATGGACGAGGACAGAGCATATGCACAGAGCAGAACAACGCAAAAGAGAAAAGAGCTTACAATTTGGGTAATATTTATAATATGCTCAAGGCTTGGATTTAGCTAATAGTCAAACTTGGTAAACGGCTTTAGCCAATGACAAAGCATATGGCTAGAATTATACCTCAACTTGGAAGAAGCACAAGCAGCCCATAAGGTGGGTGCACGATCTTGTTTACCCCAAAAAGGCAGGTTGGGTTGTTTGCCCAGGCTTGTTGATGCCTGGCCCTTTGTTTCTTCAGCTCTGGGCTGAGTACCCACTCCAAAAAGGAGGAGGGAGTGGGCATTTGAACAAACGTGCTGGGACATCTTT
This sequence comes from Colaptes auratus, assembly GCA_015227895.2. Classification (NCBI taxonomy): domain Eukaryota; kingdom Metazoa; phylum Chordata; class Aves; order Piciformes; family Picidae; genus Colaptes; species Colaptes auratus. The sequence continues at coordinate 46,253,216 of CM026897.1, read as the reverse complement.
TGGCAATATTTGGGTCATTATTCTGGGCACAGGCTGCCTTCACCACAGTATTGTACTGAAATACAGTAATTGAAAAATCCAAACATCTATTTGTTTGAATTGCAGGGTCTTTCTTTCTCATACTCTTCCCTCTCTGGGCCAGTTAAAACACAAAATAAAACCCACCAAAAAAAAAAGCCTTTTGAATTACACAACACAAATAAAGTGCATTATCACTTACATTGTTAAGTTTTGTGGCTCTTATTTGTCAATAATTGCCATTTATTCTCTTAGAAATAAAGCTGAAGAACCCACTCTATTTGTTAGAGGTACTTTAATTATTTTTGTTTGTACTAATATTCATCCCTTAACTGTTACATTGCCACTGACAATTTCAGAAGACAATTTCAATAAATAAACATCTGTTAGTGATTACTCAATTAAAAAAACAAACCAAACCAAACCATGTAAATCTGAACAAGGAGTCTATAGCGTAATAATTAGTTACTACTTAATGTACAATTTGAGCAAAGAAAGGAGCGGGGAGTGGGTCTGAGAGCAGGTTGTTCCAAAGCTATTTGAACTGCCAAAGACACAGAAATGGACTTGATTCTGGCTTTGCTTATGTTGAAATTGGTGGGGCTGTTAAACTGGCTGGTTTTGTCTGTCTTGCAGAATGTCAGCCTATAAAAGTTAGCTTGTTAGCTCACTAAGCCACAAAGGACTCTTAAGTCTCTTATTAATGGCTGTGTGACCTACTGGTCCTTATTCAGTAACTGTTTTAATCCTCTATGGCCTGTGCTTGTATTAAACCTCTCATTTTATAAAGCCAAAAAACTTCAGTATGGAAACTACAAGTCAAATGCTTAAGAAATTACCCTAGTACTTTCTAGCATTTTCAATAGCTAATTTATCTTTTGTTACGCTGTGCTCCAAACCCCTCTTACCCCACTTCCATCAGCAGAGGTTTGAATGGGGAAAGTCAAAGGCACGAAATTGCCTTCCAAGGTGCTTAAATGGCCTGGGGATAAGTAATTAGTGCCCATTCTTCCCCGCCAGGGTGAAGGTTCCTTCCCCATGGGGGAAGTCCACTGGGTTTGGGAACTATGATTAAGTGGGGTGATTCGTGCCCATTATACATTGGCCTTGGACACATTGTCTAAAAATGCCTTAAATAGAGTGACCAGAAAGCAATCAGGTTTGTCGCCTTCATCCTGCTCCTGCCCTGGCTTTTGCTCTCTTTTCTGCCTCCTGCCTTCGATTTGCTTGCTCCACTCAGACCTGGCTTCTCCCCAGACCCTGCCTGCCATGGAGCGACCCTGCCTGCTGTGGAGCTACCCTGCCTGCCATGAAAACTGTGGCTTTCTTTAAGTGCTGCTCACGAGTTTCCCCTCGTGGCAGCCATGTCTATGGACACTTTGATTCTGGCAATTCCTTTTCTTTTGACTCGTGCTGCATTATTCACAAATTGGATCATAAAACCTGCAGTTCCTGGAGCCTGCCACTGATGAGAGACCTAGGGACTGTCACCAAATTCCTGCTCTGTCCTCGTGAGTACAACCGAGCATTCTCTTTTGCCTTTCCCAAGGTCCTGGCTTGCCTCTGATTATAAATGCAGTGAAACTATTTTGTGGCTCAGCCTTTTCCATTTTCTGAATTCTCTAAATTGCACTAAAGTTTCCCATAAGTATCCTGGTAGAATGCATAACCAAACAGAATCTGTAAATAATTTCATAAGTTTTTATACCTGATTTGGGGGTGGGGTTTTCAGGAAAAGTAAAGATAACTACATTTTTATATTTCCTGCCTCATTAATTTAGCCCTGTGGTAGGGTGAGCAAGTTCCCCACACACACACAAAGAAAGAAACCACAGCTAGCTCAGTCAGAAAAGCAGATGAAAGCTATATTTACAGGCAGAAATGGAATGCAATGAATATGTACACAAATATACAATATTTACAATATATACAGGAATACACAGCAATGAACAGGCAACCAGCACCAGAACAAGGGGACACAGTCTCAAGCTGTGCCAGGGGAGGTTTAGACTCGAGGTGAGGAGGAAGTTCTTCACTGAGCGAGTCATTCGTCATTGGAATGGGCTGCCCAGGGAGGTGGTGGAGTCGCCGACCCTGGAGGTGTTCAAGGGGAGATTGGACATGGCACTTGGTGCCATGGTCTAGTTGTGAGGTCTGTTGGGACAGGTTGGACTTGATGATCCTTGGGGTCTCTTCCAACCTTGGTTATACTGTGATACTGTGATACTGTGAACGTAATGCAGAAAAGCGTTTTCCCTCCAGCCGGCCAGGGGGTTTCCCTGAACCCCCCTCTCTCCCTCCCTACCTCCCCTTTTCCCCAAAAAGGGTTAGAGAGAGAGAGAAAGGCAATTAAGGAAGAAAAATTCTGTTAGCTCAAAGCGTATGCAAGAATTAGTTTTCTTATGTGGTTAGCTCTGTTAATTCAAGGCTGCTCCTGTCCGGCAAAGCTGCTGCTTCAGAAAGAGAGAAGCCGACCAGCCCACAGGACAAAGAAGAACAGACTGAACTCAGCCAGAATCCATACAGAACTGACAAAACTTAAACCTACCAATGAAATTAGTTTAGACTATCTTGTTTTTGTTTAAATATCAAAAACATTCAGCCAGAGTGTTCAGCAACTGTCTCTTTCTTAAAGGCACAGCCTAAACCGGTCACAGACTGTCTGACAGTTTTCCTTTCATACCTAAGTATTTGTTAGTAAAATTATTAACAGCAATCAATTTCTTCAATACTGTATCCAGAAACTCGTGATTACCCTTTTTCCATCTCAGTACTCCTGCTCAATCCTTAAGCTTGCACCTAAAATACTGTGTTCAGTAAAGTTATTAAGGTGCTGAAGCAGGTCCGAAAAAGAGAAACAAAGCTGGCAGTGTCTGGAGCACGAGTCCTATGAGCAGTGGCTGAGAGAACTGGGGTTGTTCAGTCTGGAGAAAAGGACCTTATCACTCTCTGCAACTATCTGAAGAATCTTCTCCCGAGTAGTAAGTGATAGAAAGAGAAGAAACAGCCTCAAGCTCTGCCAGAGAAGGTATAGCCTGGATTTTAGAAAGAACTTCTTTACTAAAAGGATTGTCAAGAATTGGAAAAAGTGGTTGAGCTATTTAAAAGATGTGTAGATATAGCATTTAAAGACATGTTTAAGTGTTAGTTTTACAGTTGGACTCAATGCTCTTCAAGGTCTTATTATTAAATGGCTTTTACCTTACTACTGACTTTTGTTATATTTTCCTCACTCCCCCATCCATGTAAGAAGGGGAGTGATAGAATTGCTTTGTTGGGCATTTGGCACCCAGCCAGGGCCAAACCACTACAAGAATCCTTTTTGTTCTGTTGGCTGGGAAACTGTAACGTAATTGCATCTTTGCTTTGAGCCTGCTTTAGTTAAGATACAAGCTTTTTGTGCTGGTCATAGGTTTGCTAGCAGCATTACTTTGTGTTGGAATATTTCCTTTGTTTGGGAATATGCCTTGTCAGATAACATCTATGTGTTCTTTTCTAGCGAGCTCTGTAACACTGCTGATCAGTATCACTGGCATGCTATGGGCTTTGTGGAACCTGGTGCCATCAGGGCTTGAAAGAAGACGCCCTTCTGGTGAGTAAATACTGAAATGTGCCACCAACCAGGAAAGCAGATTGCTGCTTGGCTGCTCTGGTGCTGGGATATCAGGGCTGAGAGTCAGCTGTTAGAAGGGGAAGAAGACCAACAACTGGGACTCATTGTCAGAAACAGAGGGATCTAGAAAGGAATTGGAAAACAAACAGTTTCTGGAGATAACTGCTGTTAAGTGTGAGTGAAAGGTACCCATGCAAGCACAGGAAGTGGAACACCACAGATGAAGGCATCCGGTGCCTGAGAGAATTAGTGGTGTTGGGAGTTATCTATAGTGACCTGGATGATGAGAGTGTCTCCACAGTTCCAGAGAATGTTCCATGCATATGGGCCATGTGGAAAAAATGTGATTCAAAGGGCCCCAGCATCATACTCAATCAGCTTAATGATGATGTATTGTATGGATATGGATACATGGCCTGTGGAGATAGTGTCAGCTTGGCTCCAGAATTTTGAGGATAACCTCTGTACCACCTCATTCCTGTGAGCCAGTTCTTCATCTATCAGGTTTACGTCAAAAAAATTAATCCTCTCCTGACCCAGTCAATTGGAAGGGGAGCCCCAGATGCATGCCACATGGAGCACTCTGTTTTCTCCTGTATGACCAGGTGAGGACATGAGGAAGTAGGATAGTGAACCTAGCTCTAAACCAGAGGCTTGCATATGTGAACTGAGAAGGTGTTAGGAAGGCATCATCTAAGAAGGCAGTCAAAGTATCTGCTGTAGATAATCAACGATATTCCAGGGAGAGAAGAACTGAGGTTACATCCATTAAGGGATAAGGGGACCTCTGGTCAGGCACCACCAAGGTCAGACAATACTCTGATGAAGAACAGGAGTAGAGGGTCCCTGCCTTCGGCCAGGAGGATAAAAGGGGTGACAGGGTATAGTGGACTGTGTGGATTCAAAGGCCTGGCTCATTGGAGCCACAGAAGTATAGGCAGGAAGCTGCCAAGAGTTACCTGCGTTAAAAGCTGATGTGAACCTAACAAGGGAAAAGTGGGAAAAGCATCCTACTGTGACTGGCCCTGAGGACTCTTGTATTCTTGCTACAGATTACCTCAAGAGAGGGTACTCCAAAGACCCAAAAGGCTATCAGTGGGCATTTGGTGCTTCCCTGATTGGGAAGTAAACCTGGGCTACAGCAGTGAGAGCACTGAATCCTAACCACTAGACCACCAGGTCATGTAAGGTTAGAGATTAATGGAAGTAAACCTTTACTTGAAAGAAAAATCAAGTTTGTTTAGTATTATTAAAGTCAGTATCTACAGTCTTTATAATGCAAGAACTGACTACCCCTAGTAATTAGCAACAAAACTCATGACCTGTAGGAGAATATCACATTTTGAATGCAGAAAAGATCTTGCCAGTTCTGGAGAAAAGAGTTTCTTGCTTGTGAAAGCTGATGAAAGTGCAGAATTACTTTCTTTGCCAGAAATATTTCCATGCTTTTTGCAGCATGCATAGTAATAGATTTGTTATGTTACTGCTATTTACCTTTTCATGTCAACAGTTCAATTAATAAACTTATTGTCCACTCTGCTCACAATTCAGAACATTGCTTTTTAGTATAAGTTGTATTATTTCTTAACTATTGTTGTTTATAATTTTGTGGGGCTTTGTTTTTAATAAATAATAATTGAGTTTTCAATATGCACTCAAGCTAAAAGGGGCAGCAACAAAACCTCCACTCTGGCCTTCCGGAGGGTGGACTCCAGGTAACTCAAAGAATTCACTCAGAAGGTATCTTGGGGAATAGCCCTTAAAAACAAAGGCGTCCAGGGGGGCTGGACCTACTTCAAGAAAGAATTCTTGAAGGTGCAGGAACAGGCTGTGCCAATGTGCCAGAGATGAGCTGCTGGGGTAGAAGGCCTGCCTGTATGGGCAATGAACTTCTGGGTGAATTAAGGGGAAAAAAGAGGGTGTATCATCTTTGGAAGAAAGGTGAGGTAACCCATGAAATGTTAAAGTTGTTGCTAGGTCACGCAGGAAAAAGAGAGGCAAAAGCCCATTTAGTGCTTAGACTGGCCTCTGCTGTGAAGGACAACAAAAAATCTTTCTGCAAATATATTAATAGCAAGAGGAGGGGCAAGGACAGCCTCCACTCCCTGGTGGACACAGAGTGGAACAGAGTAAGATAGGATGAGGAAAAGGCAAAGGTACTATCACCTTCTTTGCCTCAAATTTTAATAGCAGGATAGGTTATCTTCTGGACAACTGGCCTCCTGAACTGGCAGATGGAGTCAGGGAGCAGTATTGCTCCCCTGTGATCCAGGAGGAGGTAGTTAGAGATCTCCTTAGCCACTTGGAGGCACTACTGACTCAGAAGAGTAGTGAAGAGGTGATTGGGAGCAGTCAGCATGGCTTTGCCAAGGGTAAATCCTGCCTGACAAACCTGGTGGCCTTCTATGAACAAGTGACAGCATTAATAGATGAGGGGCGAGCAACTGATGTCGTTTACCTGGACCTGAGCAAAGCCTTTGACACTGTCTCACACCACATCCTGGTCTCCAACCTGGTGACACACGGGTTTGATGGGTGGACCACCAGATGGATAAAGAACTGGCTTGATGGCCGCACCCAAAGAGTGGCTGTCAATGGATCCATGTCCCAGTGGAGGCCAGTGACAAGCAGAGTCCCTCAGGGATCAGTCCTGGGACCTGTCTTGTTCAACATCTTTGTGGGTGACATGGGCAGTGGCATTGAGTGCACCCTCAGCAAGTTTGCTGATGACACCAAGCTGTGTGGTGCAGCAGACACGCTGGAGGGAAGGGATGCCATCCAGAGGGACCTTGAGAGGCTGGAGAGGTGGGCACAAGCCAAATCATGAGCTTCAACAAGACCAAGTGCAGGGTGCTGCATTGGGGGAGGCAATCCCAGGCACAAATACAGAATGGGCAGTGACTGGCTGGGGAGCAGCCCAGAGGAGAGAGACTTGGGGTGCTGGTGGACGAGAAGCTCAACAGGAGCTCTCAATGTGCACTTGCAGCCCGGAAAGCCAATCAGATCCTGGGCTGCATCAGGAGAAGTGGGCCAGCAGGTCAAGGGAGGGGATTCTCCCTCTACTCAGCTCTGGTGAGACCCCACCTGGAGTACTGCCTCCAGTTCTGGAGCCCCTATTACAAGAGGGATATGGAGGTGCTGGAGCGTGTCCAGAGAAGGGCCACGAGGATGATCAGAGGGCTGGAGCACCTCTCCTCTGAGGACAGACTGAAGGAGTTGGGGCTGTTCAGTCTGGAGAAGAGAAGGCTCCTAGGTGACCTCATTGTGGCCTTCCGTATCTGAAGGGGGCCTACAAGAAGGCTGGGGAGGGACTTTTCAGGCTATCAGGGAGTGATAGGGACTAGGGGAATGGAATGAAGCTGGAGGTGGGGAGATTCAGGCTGGATGTGAGGAGGAGGAAGTTCTTCACCGTGAGGGTGGTGAAGGCCTGGAATGGGTTGTCGAGGGAGGTGGTTGAGGCCCCGTCCCTTGAGGTGTTTAAGACCAGGCTGGATGAGGCTCTGTCCAGCCTGATCTAGGGTAGAGTGTCCCTGCCCATGGCAGGGGGGTTGGAACTAGATGATCCTTGTGGTCCCTTCCAACCCTAACTGAAACTATGAAACTATGAAACTATGAAACTTGGATCCACACAAGTCCGTGGGATCGTACGGGATCCATCCTAGAATGCTGAGAGAGCTGGCAGATGAGCTGGCCAAGCCGCTCTCCATCATTTTTTCAACAGTCCTGGCTCACTGGAGAGGTCCCAGATGACTGGAAGCTGGCCAACGTGATGCCCATCTACAAGAAGGGCTGGAAGGAGGAGCCAGGGAATTCCAGGCCTGTCAGCCTGACCTCAGTGCCAGGCAAGATTATGGAACAGGTCATCTTGAGTGCAATCACACAGCACTTCCAGGATGGCCAAGGGATCAGGCCCAGCCAGCATGGATTTAGGAAGGGCAGGTCCTGCCTGACCAACCTGACTCTTTCTATGATCAGGTGACCTGCCTGCTTGATGTGGGAAAGGCTGTGCATCTGTGGATGTAGTCTACCTGGACCTGATCCCTTGGCCATCTTTCAGGTGCGCAGTAATTGCCCCCAAGATGAACTACTCCAATCTGGGGATTGGACATGGTACTTGGTGCCATGGTTTAGTCATGAGGTCTGTGTTGACCGGTTGGACTTGATGATCTTTGAGCTCTCTTCCAACACTGGTGATTCTGTGATTCTGTGATAATTTCCCCTGGTACTGAGATCAGGCTGACAGACCTGTAGTTTCCAAGTTCCTCCATCTGGCCCTATGAGGAGAGGCTGTCCTGAATGGACATAAAAAGTCTCAAAATTGCTGTGAACCAGACAATGAGGCAGAAGCTAGTAGATCTGGTTCTTTAGGCTTGCCTGAACATGTTTCAGAGCCAGAATGAGCCAGGTGAGTGTGCTTTTGGCCACTTTTGGAAAGAAGGTTTTCTATAGGTTTCAATATCAGGGTTTTATCCCTAGATCTGTGTTGCTACTGGCCATGGTTGTCTCGGGAAATCTATAAGTACTGGCCCAAAGAGCCAGACCCTTGCCTTGCAATTGTCCACACTCTGGAAGGAACCACAAGCTTCGCTTGGAAGCCAAACTGTGTTTCAGTTTACCCAGACAAGACAGCAAAGACCGCTCACTATTTTCAGTGTCGTAAGCCCAGGAAGAGACAAGCATCCTGCCAGGCCGAGAGGCAAAACCCCAGAGAAGCTGAGTCCCCAGGACAGTTTTGTTTGACTGGAGCAAGGAGCGAGCACCACTGCAAAAGGATTGCAGCTGAGGAACCTCCTTTCTACAAAGCTTTCAGGTACAAATCCTCCGGAAGCAAATCCTGCCTCAGCAATAAGCTGCAGACAACAAAAGAAAGTGAAACTCTGCTCCTGCAGCTTCCATGTGGTCAAAGACATTTTTGGTTTGTCTACATCTTGACGTGTGCCACGAAGTATCAGGATCAGTGAGTAATTATACTCTCTGAATTTTATAAGCATCTATTGAAGGTCTGTTGCCTTAGGGAATTCTGGAGTTCCCCACACACACACTTTGTAGCCAATCACTGGCTTCATTGCCAATGTTCCTTTTCTTTACAGTCTAAAGTGCTGTTTGTTGTTCCTGGGTTTTCGTACATATTGTTTAAATTGTTACTTGTTCCTGCTGGTGAGGTATCTGTTCCACAACCGAGCATCCCAAACCTGTAAATAGGTTTAATTTAATATTTTACACGGGGTTTTTTATGATTAATAATAGCAGAAAGGAGGCAATCTAAGAGGTTATTAGAGTGCATGGAGGACCGCTTCTTATCCCAGGTGCTGCACGAACCTACCAGGGGTAAGGCTCTGCTTGACCTCCTCTTCACTAACAGGGAAGGGCTGGTGGGTGATGTGGTGGTCGGAGGGTGTTTAGGCACCACGAGAGTACCAGAACAAGAGGACACAGTCTCAGGCTGCGCCAGGGCAGGTTTAGACTTGAAGTTAGGAAGAAGTTCTATACTGAGAGAGTGATTGCCCACTGGAATCAGCTGCCTGTGGAAGTGGTGGAGTCACCTTCATTGGAGGTATTCAAGAAGAGGCTTGATGGGGTGCTTGGTGCCAGGGTTTAGGTTTTTTTTTAGCTGTTTAGGTGGGTTGTATTGTACTGTATTGTACTGTATTGTACTCTTTTGTACTGTATTGTACTGTATGGTACTGTATTGTATTTTAGGTGGGTTGGATTGGTTGATGGGTTGGACGTGATGATCTTGAAGGTCTCTTCCAACCTGGTGTATTGTATTATTGTATTATTATTGTATTATTGTATAATTGAATTTTCAGTATTCAGTCAAGCTAAGAGGGGCAGCAAGAAGACACCACTCTGGACTTCCGGAGGGCAGACTTCAGGCTACTCAAGGAGCTAACTCAGTGGGTTCCTTGGGAAACAGCCCTTAAAAATAAAGGGGTCCACAAGAGCTGGACCTACTTCAAGGAAGAGCTCTTGAAGGCGCAGGAACAGGCTGTGCCAATGTGCCAGAAGATGAGCCGCCGGGGCAGACGGCCAGCCTGGATGGGTAATGAACTTCTAAAGGAACTAAGGGAAACAAAGAGGGTGTATCATCTTTGGAAGAAAGGGGAGGCAACCCATGGAATGTTTAGGGAAGTTGCTAGGTCTTGTAGGAAAAAAATTAGGGAGGCAAAAGCACATTTGGAGCTAGACTGGCCTCTGCTGTGAAGGACAACAAAAAGTCCTCCTATAAATATATTAATAGCAAGAGGAAGGGCAAGGACAACCTCCACTCCTTGGTGGGCACGGAGGGGAATGTTGTAACAAAGGATGAGGAGAAGGCAGAGGTACTTAACACCTTCTTTGCCTCAATTTTTACTAGCAGGACAGAATGTCTTCCAGACAGCTGGCCTGCAGAGCTGGCAGAAGGAGCCAGGGAGCAGCATAGTTCTCCTCTGTTCCAGGATGGGATTGTTAGGGATCTCCTCAGCCGCTTGAACCCCCACAAGTCCATGGGACCGGATGAGATCCAACCTAGGGTGCTGAGAGAGCTGGCAGATGAGCTGGCCAAGACACTCTCCATCATTTTTCAGCAGTCCTGGCTCACTGGAGAGGTCCCAGAAGACTGGAAGCTGGCCAGTGTGGTACCCATCCACAAGAATGGCCAGTTGGATGAGCCAGGGAATGATAGGCATGTCAGCCTGACCTCAGTGCCCGGCAAGATTATGGAACAGGTCATCTTGAGTGCAATCACACAGCACTTCCAGGATGGCCAGGGGCTCAGGTCTAGCCAGCATGGATTTAGGAAGGGCAGGTCCTGCCTGACCAACCTGATCTCCTTCTAGGATCAGGTGACCCTCCTGGTGGATGTGGGGAGGCCTGTGGATGTAGTCTACCTGGACCTCAGCAAGGCCTTTGACACCATCCCCCACAGCAAACTCCTGGCCAAGCTGGCAGCCCATGGCTTGGACGGGAGGACACTGCGATGGGTTAGGAACTGGCTGGAGGGCCAAGCCCAGAGAGTAGTGGTGAATGGTGCCACATCCAGCTGGCGGCCAGTCACTAGTGGTGTGCCCCAAGGATCAGTGCTGGGCCCCATGCTCTTCAACATCTTTATTGATGATCTGGATGAGGGCATCGAGTCCATCATCAGTAAATGCGGCGACGACACCAAGCTGGGGGCAGGAGTTGATCTTCTGGAGGGCAGAGAGGCTTTGCAGAGGGACCTCGACAGGCTGGACAGATGGGCAGAATCCAAGGGCATGAGATTGAACACATCCAAGTGCTGTGTTCTGCACATTGGCCACAGAAACTTCATGCAGTGCTACAGGCTGGGATCAGAGTGGCTGGAGAGCGGCCAGACAGAGAGGGACCTGGGGGTGCTGGTTGATGGGAGGCTGAACATGAGCCGGCAGTGTGCCCTGGCAGCCAAGAGGGCCAATGGCATCCTGGCCTGCATCAGGAACAGTGTGGCCAGGAGGAGCAGGGAGGTCATTCTGCCCCTGCACACTGCACTGGTTAGGCCACACCTTGAGTCCTGTGTCCACTTCTGGGCCCCTCAGTTTAGGAAAGATGTTGTCTTGCTGGAGCGTGTCCAGAGAAGGGCAACAAAGTTGTTGAGGGGTTTGGAAGACAAGCCCTATGAGGAGAGCCCTATTAGCTCGTGGTTTGGACCGCAACACTCTGTGCTGGGTTAGGAACTGGCTGGAGGGCCGAGCCCAGAGAGTGGTGGTGAATGGTGCCGCGTCCGGCTGGCGGTCAGTCACCAGCGGCGTCCCCCAGGGATCGGTGCTGGGCCCCATTCTCTTTAACATCTTCATTGATGATATGGATGAGGGGGTTGAGTCAGTCATCAGCAAGTTTGCAGATGACACCAAGTTGGGAACAGATGTTAGTCAGTTAGAGGGTAGAAAGGCTCTGCAGAGGGACCTCGACCGACTGGACAGATGGGCAGAGTCCAATGGGATGGCATTTAATAAGTCCAAGTGCCGGGTGCTCCACTTTGGCCATGGTAACCCCATGCAGAGCTACAGGCTGGGGTCAGAGTGGCTGGAGAGCTGCCAAACAGAGAGGGACCTGGGGTGCTGATTGACACCCACCTAAACATGAGCCAACAGTGTGCCCAGGTGGCCAAGAAGGCCAATGGCATCCTGGCCTGTATTGGGAATAGTGTGGCCAGCAGGAGCAGGGAGGTCATTGTGCCCCTGTACTCTGCATTGGTTAGGCCACACCTTGAGTCCTGTGTCCAGTTCTGGGCCCCTCAGTTTAAGAAGGACATCGAGATACTTGAACGTGTCCAGAAAAGGGCAACAAGGCTGGGGAGAGGCCTTGAGCACAAGCCCTATGAGGAGAGGCTGAGGGAGCTGGGATTGTTTAGCCTGGAGAAGAGAAGGATCAGAGGTGACCTCATTGCCCTCTACAACTACCTGAAAGGTGGTTGTAGACAGGAGGGGGTTGGTCTCTTCTCCCAGGCAACCAGCACCAGAACAAGGGGACACAGTCTCAAGCTGTGCCAGGGGAGGTTTAGACTCGAGGTGAGGAGGAAGTTCTTCACTGAGCGAGTCATTCGTCATTGGAATGGGCTGCCCAGGGAGGTGGTGGAGTCGCCATCCCTGGAGGTGTTCAAGGGGAGATTGGACGTGGCACTTGGTGCCATGGTCTAGTTGTGAGGTCTGTTGGACAGGTTGGACTTGATGATCCTTGGGGTCTCTTCCAACCTTGGTTATACTGTGATACTGTGATACTGTGAGAGGCTGAGGGAGCTGGGGTTGCTTAGCCTGGAGAGGAGGAGACTCAGGGGTGACCTTATTGCTCTCTACAACTACCTGAAGGGTGATTGTGGCCAGGCAGAGGTTGGTCTCTTTTCCCAGGCAGGCAACACCAGAACAAGAGGACACAGTCTCAGGCTGTGCCAGGGGAGGTTTAGACTGGATGTTAGGAGGAAGTTCTATACAGAAAGAGTGATTGCCCATTGGAATGGTCTGCCCAGGGAGGTGGTGGAGTCACCATCACTGAAGGTGCTTAGGAGGAGACTTGATGGGGTACTGGGTGCCATGATCTAGTTGTTTAGGTGGGTTGGATTGGTTAATAGGTTGGAGATGATGATCTTGAAGGTCTCTTCCAACCTGGATTTATTGTATTTTATTGTATTGTATTGTATTGTATTGTATTGTATTGTATTGTATTGTATTGTATTTATTTTTATTAATTGCTCCACTTATTGAATAATAAAATATCCTTTGTATTGACTATAACAGAGTCTGAGGGAGCTGGGGTTGAAGAGGAAGCTCAGGGGATACCATATTGTTGTTTACAACTACCTGAAGGGAGGTTGTACCCAGGTGGGTTTGGTCTCTTCTCCCAGGCAACCAGCACCAGAACAAGAGGACACAGTCTCAAGCTGTGCCAGGGGAGGTTTAGGCTGGATGCTAGGAAGCGGTTCTTCATAGAAAAAGTGATTGGCCATTGGAATGGGCTGCCCAGGGAGGTGGTGGAGTCAGCATCACTGGAGGTGTTTAGGGAGAGACTGGCTGGGGCACTTGGTTTCATGGTTTAATTGATTAGATAGTGTTAGACGATAGGTTGGACTTGATGATCTCAAAGGTGTTTTCCAACCTGGTTATTTCTATTCTATTCTAATCAGTTAAAAGTGTTCCTTAAAATTATACTCTCCATTTCACTGTGTGGATATGAAAACTAAAACTTTTTGCAGTTAACTTGGGAACCAATATTGCCTTTTCCCATTTTTTCTACTAAACTGAAAAATTCATACTTGAAGAAGACTAGCATTTTTGTATCTCTTCTGGGCCACTCTACTTCTCAGAAAATACAGTATTCAATGTTTGTAAAAAGAGCAGCCATGGATGACCTCATGAATGACAAAAATATTTATGTTAATTTCACTTGTTATTTGAGACTTTTAGACATTATGTTCATTGCTTTGTCTGCTATCTTCACCAAGATCGAAGCCACAGACTATTCACAGAAAGAAAGAAGAATTGTATAGTGATTGATTAGTTATGCTTACTGAGGAAAACAACCATTGAATCATACAATTCAGCAGGTGTAGTGTCAGTTTTCTGAACAACTTACTTCACTAAGAGCCTAATTCTGTGAATAATGTCAATCACATTATCAATCATTTGCAATGGTTTAATTAACTTCCTTCAAACACAGAGACTCAGCTCACTAGCTCTTTGTGGGTACTCTGTTTTGAAGTTTCACAGAGAGAAAATAAAGGATTACATTCCTTTTATAAATATGACATTCATCACCCAAAGTGTAAGAGAAACACACCCCACCCGCTTTTCCAGTGTTCTGGTTGAGCTGAACCAATGAATGCTGAATTAAGGATCTTGTAGGGCTGCTGTATAGAGAAGACTTTTTTTGTTTGTTTTTGTTTTGTATTTTTCCTACTGTGGTCTGTGTTTTCTAACCATTGTTTGTCTGCTGCATGGGAATGATTTTCGTAGTATTACCAACATATTTCAAAAGGATTATCATTTTTTATATAAAACACACTAACTGTCATTATATTAGGAACAGCTTATGATCCCAAAATTAGGTAGGAACTGGTCCTACTGAGGACTTTGTGCTAGCAATCAGCTGTAAGTATGCAACAACCTACACCCCTCTGCCCCCATTAGCAATAAACATAAACAAATAGATCATTGTCAAAACTAATGAAGAAATAAATCACGTTTTTGTCAGTTTCTATAAAAGCAAAACAGTTTGTGGTCTTTATTCCCTCTCTCTGTTGTTTTCCAAAGAAAAAGGAAGCATATGGTGATCATTGCAGAAAACAATTGTGTAGAAGAGAATTTTGATACAATCTCAGATGGAAATTAATAATCCATGCAAAATCCATATTCTATGTGTTTTAAACAGCCAAAATTTATGCTCTTCACTTCTAGTGGACCAGGCATGCTTAATTTTAGTCCTTTAAATTTTTTTATTGCTTTATATTAATCTCTTTGCTTTGGTAGGTTTAATTCTGATCTTTACATCAATAATTCTTTGTCTAAGTATACCAATAAATCATGGCCTCTCTTTATGGGAACATTATTTCCAGCAACTGTAAAGTGCTTTTTAGTCAACAGTTCCTAATAGAAGGTGCCATTATTTCCTGAGGAAATTGTTTTTCAGAGATATATTTATTCTCCAAAGTTGACTCAGGACAATGCAATGGTTCTTGGCAATTTGTCTGGAAGTAATGGTCAGGTCTTGGTTCCCTGGTAAGTTTTCAAGCTCATCTGTAAATGCTAACATATGTGTATGGAGCATGTAAAGTGTCATGTCTCTGTATATGTATTTATTCATATTGGATTTGCTGTGGCTTCGTCTTAGTCCACCTCACTGTATTCCCTAAGAGTCTCTCAATAGTAGGCAGACATCATAGTAAATAAAAGGAAAACATTATAAGAAAGATTTAAAGTCATATAGCACTGGGAAGGATACATCAAGAACATTAAATTATGTATAACATGTAGGTCTAATTTACATACAATATGAAACCAGATTATTTTCTAGCTGCTTTCAGGCTTTTTCCTTATAGCCATGGCAGAAGTCATCAAGCCTACATCACCCAGCTAGTGAGCAGCACTTTTTCTTGAAGCTAGCTACTTACCAACACTGGGTAGATTTCTATCTTCCTTCATGGCAAATAAGCTATTGCTAGCTTATTTTGTGGGCGGAAAAGAAGATTTCTTACCTTTGTTATGTGAGCAATGCATTTTCTTGCTCTTTTTTCCACATCTTTTTTTTCAGGAAGTCTTTATTTTAACTACGGAATGTTCTGTTCACTGATGTGCAGTATACATTATTTGAAATCTTTGCTATTATGTCATTTAAGGCCACAAATTAAATATTATCTAAGACATTGGCCATGCTTTATTTTAGTAGGTTTTTGCCCAGTGGTATTGAGCAAAATATAAAAATAATACAGATAATAGATCTCAAGACAAAGTACAGTTGATTTGGGGATTTCCACATCCTTATGACAGAATTTTAGAAAATGGAAGTTTGGTTGATAGTTATGCATAGTTGCACTTCTTCTTCTTCTTCTTTTTTATTTTATTTTTTATTTTATTTTCTCACCAGCACTCATGACACTTGTGGATTTTATTGCCACAGTTACAAATTCATGTGACAGCTTCCCATGAATTTTGACTGTTCTATCTTGAAGTGTTAATTTATCCTCTTATTTCAGTTATAGTTACACTAAAAGGAGCATAATTTTATACAAAGATAACAGATGGATTTCAGAATCCCAAATCCCCATGACTGCCCAGTAGAAACAGGGTATCTAATTCATAATATTGCTTTGAGAAACCTCTTAAATATTACGTAGAGTGCTGTGTTTTCAATTAGATCAATAGTGTAAGGAAAAGTTTGCTCAGATCTCTCATAGTCATGGTTTTGAGAAGTAAAAATATTTCAGATGTGAAATCTCAAATCCTCCAAGTTTCTTTCTCTCTCTTTCTCTTTCTCTTTCTCTTTCTCTTTCTCTTTCTCTTTCTCTTCTCTTCTCTTTCTCTTTCTCTTTCTCTCTCTTTCTCTTTCTCTTTCTCTTTCTTTCTCTTTCTTTTCTTCTCTTTCTCCCTTCCCTTCTCCTTCTCCTTCTCTTCCCTTCTCCTTCTCTTCTCCTTCCCTTTCCTTCGCCTTCTCCTTCTCCTTCTCCTTCTCCTTCTCCTTCTCCTCCTCATCCTCCTCCTCTCCCCCTCTTCCTCTTCCTCTTTTCCTCTTCCTTCCTTTCCTTCTTTCCTCTCCTCTTCCTCTTCCTCTCCTCTTCCTCTTCTCTTTCCTCTTCCTCTTCCCCCTTCCCCTTCCCCTTCCCCTTCCCTCCCTTACCCTTCCCCTTCCCTTTCCTTTCCCTTCCCCTCTCTCTCTCCCTCTCTCTCCCCCTCTCTCCCCACTCCCCCCTCTACCCCCTCCTCCCCTCTCTCCCTCTCTCTCTCTTCTCTCTCTCTTTCTCTCTCTCTTTCTCTATCTCTTTCTCTCTCTCTCTTTCTCTCTCTTTCTCTCTTTCTCTCTCCCTCTCTTTCTCTCTCTTCCTCCCTCTCTCCCTCTTTCCCTCTCTCCCTCTCTCCCTCCCTCCCTCTCTTCCTCTCCCCCTCCCTCCCTCTCCTCCCCAAACCTCCCCATACGTCCCCTTCCCAAACCTTCCCAAACTTTCCTTTCCCTTCCCAAACCTTCCCTTCCCTTTCTTCTTAATTTTTGGTTGTAAAGTATTAATGCTTTAGGAAGCCTGACCCTTACTAGCCCACTTTAGTCTTTTTGTACGTCTATGAAGATGTTTATTCATTGACATGGCTTATTGGAAACCGCAAATTCATCATGTCTCAAACACTTACTTTGAACTTTTGGATGAATCACTGTTATGTGTTAGATTGGATCCCCCCAATAACTTTGTTTAGAATCTGCCCCCCAGAGCAAATTGACCACACTGAGAACTTGGAAGTAAAAATGGAATTGTATTTACAAAAGAAAATACATGTAAAAGTATAAAAAGTAATGAACATGTAGAAAGTGTACTTGCATATATATATATGCCTAGCTTAACATCAGTACAGCCTGCCCTGCACCCCAATCCAGCTCTTCTATCCCCTCCTGGGGACAAAAGGGCCCCAGAAAGCTATACAATAACATATGCTCCCTCTCCACCCACCTCCCTGGTACCTTTAGAGGAGTCAAAATAGAGAATCCCAAAGTCAGAGGGAGAATAGCACAAACTGAAGCCCAAAGCAGATCAGTGAGAGAGAGCAGCCAAGAAAGATAGCAGACTTCTGGTGCAAAATAGAAGCTTCAGGCCAATTGAATGAGATGGACTTATCATTATTATAATGTGAATTCTGAGGAGTCCACCCCTCTCCTAGTGTCTGCAATCTCTGGAAACTTCTCTTTGCAACTGAATTTTTAGTTCTAAACTGTAACAGAATGGTGAACATTGACAGGGATCTCTAGAGTCCTGTCCAAATTCTTTGATCAAGCAGTACTATCCAGAGACGGATTGCCCAGGACCAAGTCTGGATAGGTTTTGAATATCTCTAAGGAGGAAGAATCCCCAGTCTCTCTGGGCATGCTGTGTTTGATCAATCTCATGGTAAAATGGTTTTGCCTTATGTTCAGGCAAAATGTCATGTGTTTCAGTCTGTGCCCCTTGCATCTTGTCCTGTAAGTGAACACTACTGAAAAGAACCTGGCTGTGTACGGCTTTAAACTAGTTCTGAAGGGGGTGGGTGAGGAAATCAGTACCTCTGAAGAGGAAAGAATGGGGCACAAATTAGGGTTAATTGAGAAGTTGAGAGCCCAGCTGAAGTGCATGTGCACCAATGCATGCAACATGGGCAGTAAACATGAGCTGGAAGTCCTGGTCCATCAGGGTGACTATGATAGAGTCACCATCTCAGAAACACGGTGGGATAGCATGCACGATTGGAGTGCCACACTGGGGGGTTACAGGCTCTTTAGGAGAGACAGGCAAGGGAGAAGAGGAGGAGGGGTGGCTCTGTATATTAGGGAGTCACTCTTTGCCACAGAGCTAGAGGTGGAGGATGAAGGGATTGAGAGCCTGTGGGTTAAAATCAGGGGGCAGACCAACAAATCTGACATCCTGGTTGGAGTCTGTTATAGACCACCCAACCAGGATGAAGAGGCAGACAAATTATTCTATAAGCAACTGGAGGCTGTCTGAAGATCATCAGATCTTGTCCTTGTAGGTGACTTTAACCTGCCAGATACCTGCTGGGAACTTAAATCAGCAGAGGAGGCAGTCCAGAAGATTCCTGGAGCGCATGGAGGACAGCTTCCTGATGCAGCTGTTAAGAGAGTCTATGAGGGGTCAGGCTCTGCTTGACCTGCTGTTTTCCAATAGAGAAGGGCTGGTGGGAGATGTGGCCGTGGGAGTGCAGTGACCACACGATAGTGAAGTTTTCAATATGCAGGTAGATAGGGAGGAGCACCAACAGAACCCTCACCTTGGACTTCTGGAGGGCAAACTTCAACCTGTTTAAGAAACTTATTTGCAAAGTTCCCTGGGTATCAGGCCCCAAGAACTGAGGGGTCCAGGATGGTTGGACCTACTTCAAACAGGAGCTCTTGAAGACACAGGAACTGGCAGTTCCCATGTGCCGAAAGATGAGCCGGCGTGGAAGGTGACCAGCCTGGATGAGCAAGCAACTCCTGGAGGAACTAAGGCAAAAAAAAAAGGCTGTGTCACCTTTGGAAGGAAGGGAAGGCGTCTTGAGGTGTGTTTAAGAAAGTTGTTAGATTACGTAGGAAAAAAATTAGAGAGGCAAAGGCCCAGATGGAACTGAAGCTGGCCACCTCTGTGAAGGACAATAAAAAGCACTCCCTATTGGACCTGGAGGGGAACACAGTGACTAAAGATGAGGAAAAGGCTGAGGTCCTGAACACCTTCTTTACCTCAATTTTTAACAGCAAGGCAGGAGGAGTTCAGGACGAGTGGCCTCCTGAGCTGGGTGATGGGGTCAGGGAGCAGTGTAATTCCCTGGATATCCATGAGGAATTGGTTCGGGACCTGCTAAACCACTTGGACACTCACAAGTCCATGGGGCCGGATGGGATCCATCCTAGGGTGCTGAGAGAGCTGGCAGATGAGCTGGCCAAGGCGCTCTCCATCATTTTCCTCCAGTCCATGGCTCACTGGTGAGGTCCCAGATGACTGGAAACTGGCCAATGTGATCCCCATCCACAAGAAGGGTCTGATGGAGGAACCTGGAAACTCCAGGCCAGTCAGCCTGACCTCAGTGCCAGGGTAAATGATGGAACAGATTATCTTGGCGGCAATAACTGCACAGCTGAAGGACAGCCAAGGGATCAGGCCCAGCCAACATGGATTTAGGAAAGGCAGATCCTGCCTCTCCAACCTGATCTCCTTCTATGATCAGGTGACCCACCTGGTGGATGTGGGGAGGCCTGTGGATGTGATCTACCTGGAATTCAGCAAGGCCTTTGAAACCGTCCCCCACAGCAAACTGCTGGCTGAGCTGTCAGCTTGTGACTTGGACTGCAACACTCTGCGCTGGGTTAAGAACTGTCTGGAGGGCTGAGCCCAGAGAGTGGTAGTGAATGGTGCCACATCCAGCTGGAGGCCAGTCACCAGTGGCATCCCCCAGGGATCAGTGTTGTGTCCCATCCTCTTTAATATCTTCATTGATGATCTGGATGAGGGGATTGAGACAGTCATCAGCAAATTTGCAGACGACACCAAGTTGGGAGCAGATGTTGATCAGTTAGAGGGCAGAAGGGCACTGCAGAGGGACCTTGACCGACTGGACAGATGGGCAGAGTCCAATAAGATGACATTCAACAAATTCAAGTGCCGGGTGCTGCACTTTGGCTACAGCAACCCCATGCAGAGCTACAGGCTGGGGTCAGAGGGGCTAGAGAGCTGGCAAACAGAAAGGGACCTGGGGGTGCTGACTGACAGTCGCCTAAACATGAGCCAGCAGTGTGCCTAGGTGGCCAAGAAGGACAATGGCATCCTGGCCTGCATTAGGAATAGTGTGGCCAGCAGGAGCAGGGAAGTCATTGTGCCCCTGTACTCAGCATTGGTTAGGCCACACCTTGAGTCCTGTGTCCACTTCTGGGCCCCTCAGCTTAGGAAGGACATCAAGATACTTGAACGTGTCCAGAGAAGGGCAAGAAGGCTGGTGAGAGGCCTTGAGCACAAGCCGTATGAGGAGAGGCTGAGGGAGCTGGGATTGTTTAGCCTGGAGAAGAGGAGGCTCAGGGGTGACCTCATTGCTCTCTACAACTACCTGAAGGTTGGTTGTAGCCAGGAAGGGATTGGTCTCTTCTCTCTAGCAACCAGTACCAGAACAAGAGGACACAGTCTCAAGCTGTGCATCAGGGGAAATTTAGGCTGGAGGTGAGGAGGAAGTTCTTCACTGAGAGAGTCATGACTCAAGAGAGACTCGATGATCTTTGAGGTCTCTTCCAACCTTGGCAATACTGTGATACTGTGATACTGTGTGATACTGTGTTAAGCGTGCTCATCTGGCCTATCCTTCACAAGGTTCTCAGAGAGGATGTTATGAGAGAGAATGCTGAAACCCTTACTGATGACTAGGGAGGCAATATTCATTGGCCCCCCCTCACCTACCCTAACAGTCATTTTATAACAAAAGTTGTCAAGTGAGTCAAGAATTACTTCCTATTGGTAGATCTATACTGAATAGAATTTTTAACGATTTTTTATTAAATACATTCATAGTATGAGCCACAATTCTACCACTCATGCCTGTTTGCAACCTGAATATAATCCCATGCAAGAGTTTGAGCTACCTTAGTTATAGTAGATTTTATAAAGGAAATGTAACTAATATTGAAATACATATATCAGAACTGGGGGTTTTTGCCTTTTCTTTTTTGTGTGGGTTTGGTTTTTTTTTCCACAGCACTTCACAGGAAACCATCAAAGAATAAGCTTTACACCTGAAGGTACATCAGCTAATCCTTAGACATTAATCACTAATATTTTAACTGCTGTTTGTTTTTCTGAACATTTCTCCATATCTAATTTTCCTACCATCTGTGCTGATGGGTAGTAGACATATGAAAACAAAGAGAGATCTTTTGAACATTGTTTTAAATAACTATTATTTTAATACCATTAATTTAAAAGTATATAAGGAAACAAACCCATTTTTTCCCCACTTGTGAGATTTGAAATTGCCATGTGGTTTGGTTGTATCTCTGACATCTGTTCTGAGAACTGAATTTGGCTAAGGAAAAAGATTGATTCCTCTGTTCCCAAACCAAGATGAAAAATAGGAAATATATTTGGGCATTTACAATACGTGTTTGAAAAGTACATTTGGATTTATATTAACTCTCTTAAGAAGGAATGAAGGAGATATAGTACCTGAGCTTCAGTCTAGTGGGAAACACTGAGCTTCTTTGCAATTTCTACAGTTGATTACAGAACCGAAAATTAGGTTACATATCACAGTATCACAGTGTCACAGTATTGCCAAGGTTGGAAGAGACCTCGAAGATCATCAAGTCCAACCTCTCACCACGGACCCCATGACTAGACCATTACACCAACTGCCATGTCCAATCCCCTCTTGAACACCTCCAGAGACGGTGACTCCACCACCTCCCCTGGGCAGCCCATTCCAATGGCGAACCACTCTCTCAGTGAAGAACTTTCTCCTCACCTCGAGCCTAAACTTCCCCCTGGTGCAGCTTGAGACTGTGTCCCCTTGTTCTGAATATATAGCATACATGAATTCTGTAAGGACAGTTATTATACACTGATCTCTTTCAAAAGCTTTCTGCAAGGCAAGGAGGGGCAAAGGAAGGTGGTGCAAGGCAAGGCAAGGACAGGAAAAAAGAAGGGCAACAGTGAAAGGCAAGTGAGGAGAGGAAAGGCAAAGCAAGGCAGCACAGACAAGGGAAGATAAGGGAAGTCAAAGGGAGACGAAGGAAAACAAGACAGGACAAGGGAAGGCAAGGCAATTAACATACATTTATGATCATCTTGTGAGATAAGTTGTTTTGTGGTGGCAGAATAGAAATTGAGGAATTATTTGTACTAGTTTTGAGATAGAAATTGTTCACATACTTTAACAAAGAAGAATACAAGTGTGGTGGTTTGAGCCTTAACTGGAAGTTAAGAGCTCAGGTGGGGGCAAGGCTGAGAATCTCTCCCCCACTCCCCCCCTCCTCCCTCCCAACAGAGAGGGGAGAAAAGGAAAGAAGCAAATCCACCAAACAATAATTTGGAGTCGGCTTGGAAGTAGAGAGGTAAAGAGTTGTCTTTAAGCAATATATATATGTATACATATAACAATAATAGGAAAAAGGTTCACAAGGGCAAGGAACAAGGATGGATGGGAGTGGGACAAAAAACAAGAGAATAATACAGAACCAGCCTTTCCCCTGAGGAAGCGTGGAGGCAGCGGGTCCGACCATGTGGCAGAGGAGCAGGAGAGCAGCTGCAGTAGCTCTCATCCAGCAGAGGCAGGAGCCAGAAAAACAGGGGCCAACAGCTATGATGTCCTGCTTTTTATACCCTAGCTGGGCAGGGAGAGGGGAGTGGAACAGACTCAGCTTCCCAGGCGAAAAATGCCCTGCAGGGAGTGAAAAGTACCTGCAAGCCCTCCACCCTGCTTTGTTCTTTTGTTCTCAGAAAAGGGTGTTAACCCACCACAACAAATATTGGCAAGACTTCCACCTCTGGACTACTCCAGTCATTTACAAATCATTATACTCCATTTGTATGTCCAGTGGGGCTAGATAGAAATACTTTGACCTTCAAAAACTAAAATATTTTAAAACATAATTTAACTTTTAAAGTTGATTATTATGGAAGCTTGTTGTAGGTTAGAGACTAGCTGTCCTACCATAGAGATAAAAATTCCTCCAGGGGCTAGACAGTTCAGGGGGAGGCACTGAGGCATGTCATAATGTTATTTCACCCCATAATCCTACAATCCTTATATAAGCAGACCTCACAGTCTATTCTGTTTCTTTCTACCTCCTCTCTTGGTGCATGCAGCAGTTGCTATCTCTTTGTTTTGTGGGGGAGTGCAGCCTTGACAGCAAACTATTTTCCTGCTGTGCAGTTGGGCCTAGCATGCCCAGCTTGGTGTTGTGGCAGCAGGGTTAGAGGGGTAGTTTGGCCTACTCTGGACCTGCTGAGGCCTAGTGCTGCGGGGGGAGGCCTTGTCCTGGGTGAGGTCTGGCAGGCCCAGCTGGAGACCTAGGCCTCAGCTCATTTGGATTGTGTGTATATATATCCTTTTGCCTTTGTACCTTTTTATATTTGGTTTACTTTTGCAAATTTTGCAACTAGTATTTCTCCCAATTTGTGTCTCTAAAATCCAAATACCTTTAGTGATTCTTTTCCATGTTACCATTTATTATTACTGAAATTCATAACTTATTTTCTGTGATAAGCAGGCATTGTAATTGATACCTGCATAGTCAGTTTCACAGAAATAATTTTGAAATGTTTTTGAAATATTTTGAAGAATTTTTGAAATATTTTTGGCTTTTTGAGCCAAAAATTTTTTAAAAATTCTTTCCCTTTCCAAGTTGCTGTCTATTGCTTCTTGCTTAATATAGTTATTAAATTGTTTCTATCTTATTACTGGCTGTAGTGGATTAACGCTCATCCTGAAAACAAAGGGGGGAAGGGCTTGCGAGTGTTTTGCCCTCCCTGCAGGGCATTTCTCTCCCTGGGAAGCTGAGTCTGTTCCACTCCCCGCTCCCTGCCCAGCTAGTGTATAAAAGGGATGGCATTGCAGCCATTATGTCTCTTTTTTGGCTCCAGCCTTCCTGGACAACAGCTACTGCAGCTGCCTTCCTGCTCCTCTGCCACGTGGTTGGGCCTGATCCTTCTCCCTGCTGCCTCCACACCTCTTCAGAGAGAGACTGGTTTTGTATTCCTTTTTTTTTCCCTCCCTCCCATCCATCCTTGTTCCTTGCCCTTGTGAACCGTACCTGTTATTGTTATATGTATTGTTTAAAGAAAAGTCTTTACCTCTCTACTTCCAAGCCAACTTCAAATTTTTGCTTGGTGGATTTGCTCCTTCCCTTTTTTTCCCCCTCTCTGTTGGGAAGCAGGAGGGGGAAACGGGGGAGGGATTCTCAGCCTTGCCCGCATCTGAGCTCTTAACTCCCAGTTAAGGCTCAAACCACTACACTGGCTTTTGTTACATTTTTCCCCTCTTCCCTGTCCATTTAAGAGGGAGAGTGATAGAGTAGCTTTGGTGGGCATCTGGTTCTAAACATGCTACAAAATTAAACAGGAGAAGCTCATTGTGTACAAAGACTTTGATAACTCAGTTCCCTAGAGGAGAAAAAGGAAAGACAAAAAAATATATTAAGAGTTTCAGATCAGAATTCCCTATGCAGAGCAAAGAGTGAGACAGAAGACTTATCTCTGAATAACATGAAGATACTGGTTTTGAAATTGAGACAGTCCAGTCTTTTCAGCAGTGGAAACAGATGACATGTAAGGCAACAGAAATTTGAAGCCACTGTAATGTGAGTTATTAGTTTGCAGAATTCACATATTTTAGCAGATGTTCTACATCTCTTCACAGACCACCCCAAAAAAGACAGAACTTTAATTATATTAATCATTAAATTCTAGTAATTTTTGTCTGGAGAGGTTGAAAGAAAAAAATCTTTATGTAAAGATGATGGAACTTTCAAAATGGAAAAGGAAGAAAAAACAGGATTTGTATAAAATTCTGAGATGTGAAAACATCCCTAGCTTTTCAGGTGAACAAGTAACGAATGTCAGCCTTTCCATACTTCCAAGATACTTTGTGATTCAAAAAATGTATCAGTTCAGTAAAAAATCTGTATGGACTCTTTTCTCTCTGGCTTGCATCCTAATGATTCAACAGGAGTTGTAATTATGACTATGGGGAGTAACTGACCCCCTTTAAAGACAAAAATAAACTCTACCACATGGAATTACACTACAATTAACTGTCAGAAAGTTCAATTCTGTTTTGTAAATATGTTGCTCTGTACAGTAATTTTCATTTCTATTCATCTGTAAGTCCCAAAAGTATTAAAATTTAAGCTCAGCTGGTACAAATCCTCATAGTTCTATTGTATTTAAAAGGCTTTTGGTCAGTTTAAAATAGATGTTTCAGAAGTATGCTCTGAAGGTATTGTGTGATTCGTGTAACATATATTTTCCCTTTCCAGGGTAATTTTTCCAATAATGCTGAACCTGTGCTCAGCAGAACTCAAACAGGACTTGAAAGAAAAACTCATAAAAGCACAGAAGAGATACAATGACTATACATATAAAGAAACGTTTGACGATTGCCAACAGTTCAGCAAAATCACGGGTACTGCTTCCCAGAGGGTGGAAGGGATATGACAAGCAATTGTTTCCAAAAATAAAGAGGAAGAAAAAGAGCAAAGAAGAGAACTTCAGAACTTGTGTTAGAAACAAAACATAGGTATTAAACTTTATGTTTATAAAAAAATATGCACATATGTGTAGTCACAGTAGCTACCTACCTATGTATGTATGTATCTATCTGCAGATATTTACATATAGGTATGTGTGTATCAATATACAGGTGCATGTGTATATGACTGAATTAATAAATAGACACAATCTTTCTAAAGGTGAAAAGGCTCTTTTCAGGTTTCCTGAAGTGCAACCTCCTAATGATCAGAGGGCTGGAGCACCTCTCCTATGAGGACAGACTGAAGGAGTTGGGGCTGTTCAGTCTGGAGAAGAGAAGGCTCTGAGGTGACCTCATTGTGGCCTTCCAGTATCTGAAGGGGGCCTACAAGAAGGCTGGGGAGGGACTTTTCAGACTATCAGGGAGTGATAGGACTAGGGGGAATGGGATGAAGCTGGAGGTGGGGAGATTCAGGCTGGATGTGAGGAGGAAGTTCTTCACCGTGAGGGTGGTGAAGGCCTGGAATGGGTTGTCCAGGGAGGTGGTTGAGGCCCCGTCCCTTGCGGTGTTTAAGACCAGGCTGGACGAGGCTCTGTCCAGCCTGATCTAGGGTAGAGTGTCCCTGCCCATGGCAGGGGGGGTTGGAACTAGATGATCCTTGTGGTCCCTTCCAACCCTAACTGAAACTATGAAACTATGAAACTATAATGTACATTTACATTTATCCTATGGCCTTTGTTTTTACGTAGTGGTGGCTTCAGAAACTCATAGCACTAGATGTGGATAGTGCACTCCACATTGCAAAAAAAATGTCTGGATGGCCAGGCACAAAGAGTATTGGTGAGCAGAGTTACATCTGGCTGGTGCCAGCTACCAGTGGTGTTCCCCCAGGGCTCAGTGCTGGGGCCTGTTCTCTTTTAATTATGTTTATCAATGGTCTGTATGAGCGGGTTGAAGGCACCCTCAGTAAATTTACAGATGTGGGTGGCTGTGTAGATCTGCTAGAGTGTAGTGAAGTTTTACAGGAGGATTTATACAGGTTACACTGGTGGGCCAAGCCTAATTTTATGGGCTTCAACAAGGCCAAATGCCATGTCCTGTACTTGGGTCACAACATCCCCATGGCAAGCTATAGACTTAGGGAGGTCTGGTTGGAAAGCAGCAACTTGGGGAGGGATCTGAGGGTATTGGATGATAGTTGATTTAACAGGAGTCAGCATTGCACCTAGGTGACCAAGAAGGCCAATGGCATTCTGGCTTGTATTAGAAACACTGTGGCAAACAGGAACAGGGAGGTGATCATCCCCCTGTATTCAGCACTTGTGAGGCCACACCTCAAGTATTGTGTTGCCTTTTGGGTGCCTTGCAGTAAAATGGACATTGAAGTTCTGGAGCATGTCAAGAGAGGGGCAATGAGGCTCATGAATGGCCTGGCACACATGACCTTTGAGAAGCAGCTGTGGGAGTTGGGTTTGTTCAGTCTGAAGAAATGGAGGCTGAGAGGAGGTCTTATCACTCTCTACAACTACCTGAAAGGAAGATGGAGCAAGGGAGGGGCCAGATTCTTCTCCTTTATGCAAAGCAGTGGGACTAGAGGAAATGGATACAAGTTGTTCCAGGGGAGGCTTAGGCTGGGTATTATATGCTTCTTCACTTAAGCATTTATCAAACACTGGAATAGTCTGCCCAGGGCAGTAGTGAAGTCACCATCCCTGGAGGTGTTTAAGTTGTGTGTGGCCCTGCTGCATAGGAACTGGTGATCTTGAAGGTCTCTTCCAACCAGACACATTGTGTAATTAAGTGACTCTAAAGGTCACATGAACATGTTGAGTGCCGCTTTTGAAACATTGATATTTCTCTATGCACTGCATATTACATCTATTTTCTGTGGTGTTTTGTTTGGATGGGGTTTTGTTTTGTTTTTTTTCTGTTTGGTTGGGTTTTTGCTTGATTGGGTTTTTGTGATGGGAGACGAAATATTGTAGGAAAGTAAATGTTATGAACAGATTCTTGCCAAAGGGAATGTGGTGGTTTGGCTCCAGCCTGGAGGCCAGATGCCCACCAAAGACACTTTATCACTGCTCCTCTTAAATGGATGGGGGAGAGAGGAAAAATATAACAAAAGCCTGTAATAAGATAGAAGCAGTTTAATAACAACAATAAGCAAAAAGCAATAGACTGTGTGGATGTGAAAGTAGAGAGAGAGATGTTCATCTCTACTTCCCATCAGCAGGATGATGGTAGGTCTTGGGAAGTGGCTCTCTCTAAGCTTGGTGGTTCTGTAGGGGGATAGATGCCATGGATGAATCCCCCACTTACTTCTTTCACTTCATCCTTATATATGAGCTGACACCATACGACATGGAATACCCCTTTGGCCAGTCTGGGTCAGCTGGCTCAGCCATGTCCTCTCCCAAGATCTTGCCCAAAACTCAGCATGCTCTTGGGGCAGGGAAATGTTGAAAAGACACAGCCTGGATACTTGTTCAACAGTAGCCAAAACACTGCTGTGTTACCAACTACTGCTGCAAAACACAGCTCTAGAAAGGTGCTGTGAGGAGAATTAACTCCAGCTCAGCCAAACCCAGCACAGGGGGAAAAAAATATTTCTATAAGGTTTATAGAAACCAAGACCAGCAGTGTCAGGGGGCGTCCATTGCTCTCCTTTTCAGGCTACATGACCCGCCAGGACGCCAGAGATACCTACATACGCTACGAGCCTTGGAAGGGCCATCTTTTCATGTGCCTGTGGCTCGTGATCCCTGTGTCACCAGTGGCAAATTTTAAAAGGGACAGCCATGGCTCGGGGGGCTTCCATTTCTAATGAAAGCCTGTCTTCTCTCTTCTTCTCTCGTCTTCTCTCATGCTCTCACTCAGCGGCAGCCAGCCGCACGTGCCTGCTCACGTTTTCTAATTTTTTTTGTCCAGTAGGTGCTGTGGCCAGGGGCAGCATGGTTGTAACTCACTGCAAAAACTCCTTAAAAAAATCAGTGTCGACCCAGACTGAGGTAGAACACTACCAGGTAGCTGTCCAGGTATCTGGCTGCAGAGCGTGCTGGAGCCTGGCTCTTGAGATGCAGGGTAGTGGGGGCAACTCTTGCATTAGGTGTGAGCAGATCAGCTATCTGCTTAACCTGGTGGCCAGACTGAAGGACGAGGTTGCTAGTCTTAGAGCTGTAAGGGAATGTAGAAAAGAGATGAACCAGAGCAGGAAAGAGATGAAACAGAGGAGGAAAGAGCTCAACCAGAGTAAGCAGGCTCTGCAGGCTCCCCCAGCAGAGGATGGTTATCCAAAAAGCAGAGGGGAATGGACACAGGTTCCTCTCAAAAGACAAATCAAAACCTCCTGGCCTCCCCTCACCTACCTCGCTGCCCTTGGAAAACAGGTATGGGGCACTGGAGATCGAGGGTGAGGCGATTCTGATGCCAGAGGACACACCATCTGGGGTTTCCCCTGAGGCTAAACAGCCTAAGGTTAAACAGCCTTCCCCTGGCATCAGGACTTGCTCCCTCAAAATAAAGAGGAGGGTAACTGTTATTGATGATTCCCTCCTGAGAGGAAAAGAGGGCCCCATATGTCAGCCAGACCCTTCTTATGGGGAAGTTTGTTGCCTCACAGGAGCCCAAATTAGAGATGTTACCAGAAGACTGCCTAGTCTCGTGCAGCCCTCTGACTACTATCCTTTATTAGTTATGCAGTTAGGGAATGTGGGTGTTGCAACCAGATCTCCCAGGGCTATCAAAAATTACTTCAGGGCCCTGGGAGATCTGGTTGAGGTATCAGGTGCAGGTTGCAGCAGGGAATACCATAAGGAAAAGGTCAGCATCTACAGTCAACAAGTGGCTTAGAGGCTGGTGCAGTCAAAAGAATTTTGGGGGTTTCGATCTTGGAGAACTTTCTACTGCACCAGGTCAGCTGGCAACAGATGGAGTACATGTGTCCCAGAGGGGAAAGGTCACAGTGTACGAGAATGGCCTATCTCCCAAAGGTAAAAAGATCCTAGGAAGGGAATTGGCAGGTCTCATTGGTAGGGCTTTAAAGTAGCTTTGAAGGGGGAAGGGGCTGGAACCAGTCCCCTCAGGCAGGTGTCTGGGGGTGATAAGCTAGAGCTAGAGGTGAAACCAGCAGCCCACCTGCAGTGCATGTACACTAATGCACGAAGCATGGGTGACAAACAAGAGGAGCTGGAAGGCTTGTTACAGCAGGAAAGTTATGATGTAGTTGCCATCACAGAGACGTGGTGGGATGACTCACATGACTGGAGCACTGCGATTGACTGCTACAGGCTCTTCAGGAGAGACAGGCAAGGAAGAAGGGGTGGAGGGGTGGCCCTGTACATCAGGGAGGCACTAGATGCCGTTGAGATAGAGATCAGGGATGATTGGGTTTAGTGTTTGTGGGGGAGAATTAGAGGGGAGATTGGCAGGGACAGACATCCTGGTTGGAGTCTGTTATAGACCACCCAACCAGGAGGAAGATGTTGATGAAGCATTCTGTAGGCAGCGTAAGGTCTCAAGACTGCCTGACCTCATTCTCATGGGTGACTTCAACCTGCCTGATATCTGCTGGGATCTCAACACAGCAGAAAGAAGGCAGTTTAGGAGGTTGTGACCGGTTGAGGCTATGCCTTTAAGAAAGAGACAGTTGCTGAACACTCTGGCTGAATGTTTTTGATATTTGAACAAAAACAAGATAGTCTAAACTAATTTCATTGGTGCTTATGGGGTGCAGTTTGGAGTTTGGGTTCTGTTAGTTCAGTCTGTGTCTGGTCTGGGTGCAGGCTGGGTGCAGTCTGTGCTTCTCTGTCCTGTGGGCTGGACGGCTTCTTCTCTTTCTGAAGCAGGAACGGCCTTGAGTTAACAGCTAACCAGATAAGAGAACCAATTTTGCATGTGCTTTTTAGCTAACAGAATTTTTCCTTCTTAATTGCCTTTCTCTCTCTCTCTCTCTAACCCTTTTGGGAAAAAGGGGAGGTGGGGAGGGAGAGAGGGGGGTTCAGGGAACCCCCCTGGCCGGCTGGAGGGAAAAGGTTTTTCTGCATTGTGTTCATTGTTATATTTTCCTGTATATATTGTAAATATTGTATATTTGTGTATATATTCATTGCATTCCATTTATGCTTGTAAATATAGCTTTCATCTGCTTTTCCGACTGAGCTAGCTGTGGTTTCTTTCCCTGTGTGTGGGGAGGGAACTTTCTCACCCCACCACAGAGGTTCTTAGAGTGCATGGAGGACAGCTTCTTATCCCAGGTGCTGCGCGAGCCTACCAGGGGTAAGGCGCTGTTTGACCTCCTCTTCACCAATAGGGAAGGGCTGGTGTGTGATGTGGTGGTCGGAGGGTGTTTAGGCACCAGTGATCAGGACATAATTGAATTTTCAGTATTCAGTCAAGCTAAGAGGGGCAGCAAGAAGACCACCACTCTGGACTTCCAGAGGGCAGACTTCAGGTTACTCAAGGAACTAACTCAGAAGGTTCCTTGGGAAACGGCCCTAAAAAACAAGGGGGTCCAGGAAAGCTGGACGTGCTTCAAGGCAGAACTCTTGAAGGCGCGGGAACAGGCTGTGCCAATGTGCTGGAAGATGAGCTGCCGGGGCAGATGGCCAGCCTGGATGGGTAATGAACTTTTAATAGAACTAAGGGAAAAAAAGAGGGTGTACCATCTTTGGAAGAAAGGGGAGGCTACCCATGGAATGTTTAAGGATGTTGCAAGGTCTTGTAGGAAGAAAATTAGGAAGGCAAAAGCACATTTGGAGCTTAGAATGGCCTCTGTTGTGAAGGACAAGAAAAAAGTCCTTCTATAAATATATTAATAGCAAGAGGAAGGGTAAGGACAACATCCATGCATTGGTGGACACGGAGGGGAACGTTGTAACAAAGGATGAGGAAAAGGCAGAGGTACTTAACACCTTCTTTGCCTCAATTTTTACTAGCAGGACAGAACGTCTTCCAGACAGCTGGCCTGCAGAGCTGGCAGAAGGAGCCAGGGAGCTGCATAGTTTTTCTCTGTTCCAGATGGAGGGGGCAGTTAGAGATCTCCTCAGCCACTTGGATCCCCACAAGGCCATGGGACCGGATGGGATCCATCCTAGAATGCTGAGAGAGCTGGCAGATGAGCTGGCCAAGCCACTCTCCATTTTTCAGCAGTCCTGGCTCACTGGAGAGGTCCCAGAAGACTGAAAGCTGGCCAATGTGGTGCCCATCCACAAGAAGGGCCGCTTGGATGAGCCAGGGAATTATAGGCCTGTCAGCCTGACCTCAGTGCAAGGCACAGGTCATCTTGAGTGCAATCGCAGAGCACCTCCAGGCTGGCCAAGGGATCAGGCCCAGCCAGCATGGATTTAGGAAGGGCAGGTCCTGTCTGACCAACCTGATTTCCTTCTAGGATCAGGTGACTCAACTGGTTGATGTGGGGAAGGCTGTGGATGTGGTCTACCTGGACCTCTGCAAGGCCTTTGACACTGTCCCCCATAGCAAACTCCTGGCTAAGCTATCAGCCCATGGCTTGGACAGGAGCACACTGCGTAGGGTTAGGAACTGGCTGGAGGGCCAAGCCCAGAGAGTGGTGGTGAATGGTGCCACATCCAGCTGGCGTCCAGTCACTAGTGGTGTGCCCCAAGGATCAGTGCTGGGCCCAATGCTCTTTAACATCTTTATTGATGATCTGGATGAGGGCATTGAGTCTATCATCAGTAAATTTGCGGATGACACCAAGCTGGGGGCAGGAGTTGATCTGCTGGAGGGCAGAGAGGCTTTGCAGAGGGACCTGGACAGGCTGGACAGATGGGCAGAATCCAAGGGCATGAGATTAAACACATCCAAGTGCTGGGTTCTGCACATTGGCCACAACAACCCCAGGCAGTGCTACAGGCTGGGGTCAGAGTGTCTGGAGAGTGGCCAGGCAGAGAGAGGGACCTGGGGATACTGGTCGATGGTAGGCTGAACATGAGCCTACAGTGTGCCCTGGCAGCCAAGAGGGCCAATGGCATCCTGGCCTGCATCAGGAACAGTGTGGCCAGCAGGAGCAGGGAGGTCATTCTGCCCCTGTACACTGCACTGGTTGGGCCACACCTTGAGTCCTGTGTCCAGTTCTGGGCCCCTCAGTTTAGGAAGGA
The DNA here is from genome assembly GCA_015227895.2 of Colaptes auratus. Classification (NCBI taxonomy): domain Eukaryota; kingdom Metazoa; phylum Chordata; class Aves; order Piciformes; family Picidae; genus Colaptes; species Colaptes auratus. The sequence continues at coordinate 46,220,583 of CM026897.1, read as the reverse complement.
TGTTGTCTTGGCGGAATGTGTCCAGAGAAGGGCAACAAAGTTGGTGAGGCTTTTGGAACACAAGCCCTATGAGGAAAGGCTGAGTGAGCTGGGGTTGCTTAGCCTGGAGAAGAGGAGACTCAGGGGAGACCTTCTTGCTCTCTACAACTACCTGAAGGGAGGTTGTAGCCAGGCAGAGGTTGGTCTCTTCTCCCACGCAGCCAGCACCAGAACAAGAGGACACAGTCTCAGGCTGTGCCAGGGGAGGTTTAGGCTGGATGATAGGAAGAAGTTCTATACAGAGAGAGTGATTGCCCATTGGAATGGTCTGCCCAGGGAGGTGGTGGAGTCACCATCGTTGGAGGTGTTCAGGAGGAGACTTGATGAAGTGCTTGATGCCATGGTTAAGTTGTTTGGGTGGGTTGGATTGGTTGATAGGTTGGACATGATGATCTTGAAGGTCTCTTCCAACCTGGTCTGGTCTGGTCTATTCTATTCTATTCTATTCTATTCTATTCTATTCTATTCTATTCTATTCTATTCTATTCTATTCTATTCCATTCCATATATAATGATACTCTTTTCAATACCAGGTTATGTTTTCTTACATATTTCCTTTCCCCACTTGCCACTGGGATCTAAACTAGGTAATGAAGATTCTTAAATGCCAAATATTTTGAAAGGCTCTTACTTCTATTCAATAGTGACAGGGTTGTTTTTATATCAGTTTAATGATTTTCCTCTTCCTGCATCCAGCTCTGGACCCCTCAGTTTAAGAAGGACAGGGAACTGCTTGAAAGAGTCCTTTGCAGACCCACAAAAATTAAGGGAGTGGAAGATCTCCCTTATGAAGAGAGATTGAGGGAGTTGGGTCTCTTTAGCTTGTAGAAGAGAAGACTTAGGGGTGACCTCATTAATGTTCATAAATATGTAAAGGGTGAGTGCCAAGAAGATGGAGTCAGGCATAGGAAGTTCTATGTAAATATGAGGAATTAATTTTTTTCACTGCGAGGGTGACAGAACACTAGAACAGGCTGTTCATGGGGTTTGTGGATTCTCTCTCTCTGCAGATATTCAAAACCCACCTGGATGTATTCCTGGGTGATCTGGTATAGGTGATCCTGCTTTGACAGGGAGGTTAAACTAGATAATCTTTCAAGGTCTCTTCCAGTCCCTGACATTCTCTGATTCTGTGATTCTGAAGGGAAAATTGCTTTTAAATATTCCCCCCCGCTCCAAAACAGAACAGCTACACTAAATAATCAAGCTGTTATAATAGGAATATGTACAGAATGTATACAAAGTAACTACATTAAAATTATCAAGGCACATATTGTGAGGAACTGTATAAAATTCACATGAAAAATGAATATACATTTTCCCTAAGTAGTTCTTTTCTTGTTCTTTGAAAATTCATAGGTATTAACATTTTTTTTTCTTCCCCCCCCTCCCCCAAGTCTGTGTTTGCTACTACTGGACTAGCATTTCCAACAGATTTATCCATTAAAGAATTTGATCTTAAACCCTTGTAGATTAAGGGATCACCCATAGATCCTTACTTGAACATGTTGTGATATTGTTTTTTTGTCTCATATCTCTTCTGTTTTCAGTTAGTCATCCTATACAAGCAGGAGATTTATGTAATGCTTTATAAAGATGAAATAAAAATCCAGTGCTTTTGAGGTAGTCTGTTTTCAGTGATAAAAAGGACTATAAAGCTGCTGCAAGAGACCTAAACTGCCTCTCATTTTTAGTCATCTGTCAGACAAAGGAAAAAAAAGTAGTTTTGGGGTCTGCGTCTTCTACTTCTCTCTACTTACACCTGTTTAATGACCTCAGGATACCAAGACTTAGCTAAGGGTAACATATGATTATGGTGATTATAGTTCATGTGGAAAAACACAGAAATTACAAAGCAAGCACATCAACAGTGATCTCTTTGGCTATTTTGGTGCCACCTTAGTATTCATGTTTGTCAGAGGCCTGCATTATGTAGCTTTTTCTGGGAGTTCTTTTGTTCATTACACTTTGCTAATGTGCTTTATTTTGGCTAATATTAATGTTTTACCTTTTTTCATGTACAATATGAAATTATACCATTCAGGTACATTTCTACAATTTTTTTTGTTAGTTTCTGAAAGTGTAAGGACAGTGTATGCTTTGAAACTCTTTGAGAAAAGTTAAAACAGAGTTCTGGTTTTAAATGTCAAAATCTGCTTGTCATGGATTGAGTTGAACTTGCTTTTATTCCTACTGTACTTCAGTAACGCCAGCTGCAAAAAACGTACTGGTAAGCATTCTAGATTTTGTATCATGTTTATCTGTTTTTTGATCTGCAAACTCTACTCTCCTCTCACTTTTTTTTTTTTTTTTTGTCTCAATCCCAAGTTTTTGTGTGCTGAAGGCTGCATGTTCGAATCTCATTGGAGGTTGCCATTTGTTGTAGTATAGATGATCTTATCACCTTGAGCAATGCTCTTAGGAAAAAGATGTAAGCAGGTGAAGACATTTATTACATTATACAGCAAAGTTATACAGTCTATCAGAAGGCACATGTGTCACATCCCTCACATCTGTCTAGGGAAATAGCCAGTTTAACCTGCTGGTTCAGTTTGACCTGTTTTGTTCTGATTCAAACCATCACAGTGTTAACAAAAACAAAAGAGAATGAACAAGGGAAAATCTTGCAATTGCTATTGTTCACTATAAAATGTTCTCAAAATGATCACAGTGTAGCTGGTAAGAAGAAATCTTGCTAGTTTTGCTAAGAGTTTGCAATTTCTCTGAAGTGTGATCAATGTTTTTATGCTTGAGAAAGGCTGGCTCAGAGACCAGGGAGGGTTTCCCTTCTTGAACAGTGTTAGTTGTGCCACCAACTGTGGTGAAAGGAAAAGAAAAATCGACTCATGTAAACTCTGCCTTGCTGGAAGAGAGTTGTCCCTCAAGCAACTTAAAAAATATTGCTATTTAAAAAGCATGTGCAGCTGTTGAGATAATGATTTCATTATACCTGGTCAGAACTTGGAGATCACATAAAGACATGTGTGAAATGCAAAGAATGCTGTATTATATGGTTATCAGTAAAACTAAAACTACAGTTTAGCATGGCTATAGGATGAAGCAGTTCTGAATCATGAGGTCTTGCAAAGAATGTACCACTGAAATTAAAAACAAACAAAAAAATCCTTTTAAATAAAATCTAACTCATATTTTTCACATTTCCACTCTCCTTTGTTAGGATGGAATAATCTGGATAAAGTGCATAATCCTTCTTTTCAAGAAAACATTGTTGCTCTACCTAAGAATGAATCAAATTTAGTACCATGATACCGAGGATCTTGAACCAGTTTTGTTGTAACAACCAGCTTCTGCAACACAGAATTAAAACACTAAAAATGGATGATAAACAAAATATAGGATTAAATACTTCCTAAAGGATTTTTTAAAAAATATTATTTGTCTCTAGAGCCTTTCTTAACATTACTTACTTAACATTAGAGTTTTAAGCAGGGGAACATAGCCAGCAAAAATCTCTTCAAACTCATTGAACTGCTGATTTTAAGAATTTTGAACACCTAAACTGCAGAAGAAAGCCACATATTCTACTGCTGGTGATGTAGAAAATAGTAAACAAAAGTGATGAAAAACAAACAAACAAAACCCATCAAAATTAATAATGTTTAAATAGTTACACTTCCCCTGTTTCTCCCATCTGGCATGAATGAAAGTGATTATGTTAGTGGTTTTCACTGAGAAATAGTTTAACTCAGGTATAATTATACGACAGGATCAACTAGATTACATAGCATAATTCAGCAAAAGAATAGTACTGTATTACTGTCTTTTCAACCCAGTGCCACACTCATGGTTAAATATGCAAATACTGTTCTTTGCATTTCCTGTGAAATTGGATGGACATTCAATTACAATTTAGCATGAATGGGTTGTGTCATCTTATTTGGTGCAAGGGAGAAAATACTTTGTATGTGTAGACTGTTGTTATGATTATCAAGTTGCTCAAACATTAGTTGCTACAAATTCATAAATATTAGTTGCTACAAATTCATGAATGATATTTTTAACCAAAGGAGGATTTGCTTAAACAAGAACAGTTCAATGACAAATGTGAGTCACACAATTCTGCTCTTCTGTACCTTGTGAAATCCTTCTAAAATCACTGTTATGGTATTACTGTCTGAAAGTTACCTTCTTGTTTCCTGAAAGAGGGACAAAGAGGCCTCTGAATTTGCAGAAAATGTGATTAAAATTAGGTTATAGAGTCAATGATCTGAAAAGAGCAGGTGTGGCAGACTCACATTCCTCTTTGAAAATTTTCTCAGGGCAGCTGCTACAGCACAAATTGTTTTCTGTGACTCGGGAGTCTGCAAAAACTTTCCTCCTTCACTCCATAAATACTGTTTCTAAGCAGCCTACTATGAGTCCATTGAAGCACTACAAAGTGGTATCATTCCACCATCACTTCCCAGGGGACCAGAAGTTCATAAAGATGTACTTGATTTCATTGTACAGATATTTTTAATGCTATAACAAAATAATGGTAGTTTTTAAAACTAAATATAAATCCTAAAATCATAGTTTGTTTTGGGGTGCAAGGGACTTTCAAAGCTCAACCCCCTTACAGTAAACTAGGACATCTTTAACTAGATCAAGTTATTCAGACCCTCATCCAGTTGAGCCTGATTGTTTTCAGGGATGAGCAAGCAATCACTTCTCTGGGCAACCCATTATAGAGTTTCACCACCCTCTCTCCAAAAATATTGTTCTTTATGCTCAATCTCAATTTACCCTCTTGTAATTTAAAAACTCTTGTCCTGTGACAACAGATCCTGCTAAAAATATTGTATTGAAAGATGACAATAATGTTTCCCCGGAGGCTTGCCTTCTCCAAGCTGAACAACACCAACTCTCTCCACCTCTCTTTCCTGGAGAGGTGTTCCATCCTTCTGATCACTTTTGTGAGCCTCCTTTGGACACGCTCAAACAGGTCCATGTCTTTCCTGTGTTGAGGACTCCTGTGATAGAACATGGAACAAAAGGTAAAAGCTAGAATGAAGGAGGTTCCACCTTGACAAGAGAAGACACTTCTTTACTGTGAGGATGACAGAGCCCTGAAACAAGCTGCCCAGAAAGATTGTGGAGTCTCCTTCTCTGAAGACATTCAAAACCTACTTGGATGCCTTCCTGTGCAGGGCTAGGAGATCCTGTTTTGGCATGGGGGTTGGACTTGGTGATCACTGGAGGTCCCTTCCAAACCTCAACCTTCTGTCATTCTGTGACTCCTCAGGACTGAACTACACCAGTGCATAACACAGCAGCTCGTGCTGCCTCCAGTCTTGATGTCACCAATCACTTACATCACTTGTACTGATGAACTTTAGGTCCAGTACTGCATTCTTTGCAAATTACTAAGAAATTCCTTTGTGTTCCAAAGCTAACATGTTAAATTGTGATTTGTCCATGTACTTTATTAGTCATATAATGTTAGGTAAACCAAAAATACATTATGGTGTTTGTTGTTGGTTTGTTTGGGGTTTTTTTAATGATAGATATTTTTCATGGTAGGGCCAAATGGCCCCAGCACAAATCCAGACAGACCCCTATGTGTCTAGACATGGTACCCCTCTCCCCCCTTCTTCCTGAAGAAAGTCAGGGTAATATGGGAAAGGAAAAAAGTGGGCAGGACCATGTGTGTCTGCTAAACAACCCTGTATCTGGGGTAAGGGCACATGCACTGGCCACAACTTCTGCCTGACCAGGCCTATGTTTCTGTCTTTTATGGCCACAGCATGGCAGAACGCCTTTATATTGGGTAACTATGTGCTGGCTCTAGTTGCCTTATTGGCCCAATCACATCTTGGGCAAGATTTATATACAGGCTGATTCCTAGTTACCTGTTAAGCTTTGGCTTAACAGTTCTTGTCAAGTCTCCCCCACACTGTGGTCCCAGGGTTCTCTCTTTCTGTTATATTCCTTCCAGTTTGCATAAAATTGTTAACATTGTTATAGTTGTCCAAATACTGTACATCCCAATGTGTATATATATTCTAACCATGCATCAAACCTTTCTGATAAGTTTTGGTAATTTTAATATCAATAAAAATTTATTAATGTCTTTATTAATATTTGTCATATAGTTTATAAGTTAAGGAACAATACATTCCTTAACAATATTAAAACCCTACCTAACCTGGATGTCTCAGTTATGAGAGGCAAACAGAACCATGTCATAGAAATTAATGTACTATGTGGTAGGCATTTTGTTTATATCTGTTGAAAGGAGCTTGAGTGAATTGAGCTTTTCAAGACATGTGGTAAACTTACCATGATGTCAGGCCTCAGCATGTGTTCTGAGCCTGATTTAGCAGTATAAACATTGCTTACAATTATAGACAAAAATTTGTTGCCTATAAAGCACTGTGAATTTAAAAATTCATTATTATTAACTTCTATAATAAACCATTAACATTCTGAGTTCCATTTTTTTTCCATTAAGGTTTGTGTGCTCAAACATATAATTTTTCCAAACATCAGAGGATGCCAGAGTTTAAATCCATCACTGAAAATAATTTTTTTTTTGGGTGAAAATTGTTCAAGCAAAAATAGTCTGCATTTTCCAATTCATTTTTGCATTAAACCAAACCATGTAAAAACAGCAATAAAAACAACCAAACCAAAGCAAAACCAAAACAGTATTTAAAAAAAAAAGAGTTAACTCAATCTTTCCATCTGACTTGGTAGGTCACCTTAAGAAAGACCTGATGATATTATAAAGAATTCTGATGGGTGAATTCAGTGTCTGGCAACAGTTCCAAAGGTAGCTAAATGTCATCTTGCCTAAAATAGATTCTGAAGTGGATAAATACTTTGGCACTATGTATATCGGGGGAAAAAATATATTATCCATAAACCACTGATGAAACTGTGTGCTTGAGTCATCCTACATCTGTGACTCACAGTTCAGTCATTCTGTTTTGTAGAAAGCTTTAGAGAATCACAAAAATACCCAACCCAAAGCAAACAAACAAACAAAACCCAAACAAAAAAAAAACACAAAACAAAAACAAATAAGCAAACAAACAAGATGTAATCATTCAGTGCAAGGGCTGACTCCCAAAAACAGAAGTGAGGGGGAAAGTAACACACACAACTAGGATTGAGATAAATAGATAAGAGTTTAATATAGCATAATATATCATAATTACAATGCATAATTACCTCAGACCATGAACACAAGGCAGCCTTCATTGGACTGGTGATCTCTGTGAACTCTGCAGCCATGTGTTGGGTTGTTGTTGTTTGTTTTTTTTCCCAGAGACAGGGAAGCCCGGGGAGAGAGAGGAGACCTGACACTAGCCAGCATCTCTCACATGTGTGCTCAAAAGGGTGATGTAGCTAGGGATGCTGCCAGGGAAACCATGTGAGACATAAACATAGCAACTGGAAACAGTGCTCAAACGATAAATATAAGGCAGCGAGCTGTCTTGCTGCAACACAGCAAGCAGCATGCACAAGATTGTGCTGCAGAGTGCTGCAGTCTCAATGGTAGCCTGACAAAATGGCAGTAACAAGGCAGGTCACACACTGAGGGGGGGAAATAAATACATTATATTAGGTTAGATTAAATTAAAATAAATTTTAAAAAATAAACCCACCATCTCAAAAGTACAATGGTCTCCACCCAGCAGAAGACCATAATTATACTCTGTAAATAAGTTACAGCAGTGTCTGAAGATAACACCACCAGAAATATAAAATATACTATATAAATATATATTTTATTACACTCATTAATAGGTTAGTAACCACAGAAGTTACTGGAAATGTACAATTAGCAAGAGTGAAAATTTAAATGCTTCTCTGAAATGCCTTATATACCAATGCATGGAGTATGGGGAGTAACCAGGAGGAGTTGGAGATCTCTGTTAGATTGTATAGCTAGGATATAATTGAATCACTGAAACATGGTAGGACAGCTCCCATGACTTGAACATTGTCATGGATGGTTATGTACTATTTTGGAAAAGACAGACCAACAAGGCAAGGTAATGGTGTTGTTCTCTATGTGCAAGAGCAACTGAAACATACTGAGTTCTATTCTGGGGAGGTAGAACAGGTTGAAAGTTTGTGGGTAAGAGGTAACCTCAAGAACAGTCTCCTTGGTACTCATGGGTGGCTTCAGTCACCATGATACTTGTTGGAAAGCCCACACAGCTAGGCACAGTCCAAGAGACTCTTGCAGTGTATCAATAATAACTTCTTGATGCTTGCAGGTAGTGGAGGAGCCAACAAGGAGAGGTGTACTGCTGGACCTTGTATTAACTAATAAAGAAAGACTGGATTGGGACATTAAGGTCAGGAACAACCTTGGCAACAGTGACATGGTGGAGTTTAATATTATACTTATTATTATACTTATTATACTTATTATATATATACTTATTATAATATTTAATATTATACAAGGTACAAGCAGGGCTATAAGTGAGATTGCAGCCCTGGACTTCCACAGGGCTAACTTTGTACTCTTCAAAGATCTACTTGCAGAAATCCCATGGGCTAAGACTCTGGAGGGTAAAGGCACCCAAGAAAGTTTTTAAATGACACTTCCTCCAAGCCCAAGATAGCTGTGTTCCCTCAAACAAAATTCAAGTAGACATGCTAAGAGACCTATATGAATGAGCAAGGAGCTTCTGAAGGAAATCTCATGGAAGAAGGGACTTCTCATTTGGCAGAACTACAGAGAACAAGATATAAACTGCAACAAAGGAAGCTCCAACTCAACATGAGGAAAAATATCTTTACTGTAATGGTAAAGAAGGCGCCCCAGAGAGGTTGTGGAGTCACCTTCTCTGGAGACTTTGTGACCTATCTGGATGTATTTTGTGGTCCTGCCCTGGAAGGGGGGTTGGACTTGAAGATCTCTAGAGGTCCTTTCCAAGCCCTAACATCCTGTGATCTTGTGATCTTAGCTAATAGACTAATAAATCTAATAATGCAATTCATTATTACCTTACCTTAGCCTATCTGCAGAAGAAGAACAGTGAAATACAAAGGGAAAAAAAAGCATAAAATAGAGAACGAAAGCCAGCAGCTATCTGACTCCCACCCTTTCCACCACCATGCCTGCAGAAAAAAGCCAATATACAAGAATTTGGAACCCGGAAGCAGCAACAGGAACAGGAAGCCTTCCATGTTGCAATATGAACTTCAAGACCCATGATACTTTGCTCCAGCTAGCATGCATTTTTTTTGAATCTGGCATGACTACAGCATGATGTGAATAACAGCAGAAAATTCATGACACCAGAAAACAAGAAAACCATAAAACAAAAAAAAAAAAAGGAAAAAAACAAACAAACAAACAAACAACAAAACAAAAAGCCAACAGAACCCCAACCAAAAGAAACAAACCCTCTTGTCACTGTTTGGTGGTAGAATATCTCTACTCCAAAAGACTACAAAGTAGTTTGTGACATAATACAATACAATACAATACAATACAATACAATACAATACAATACACCAGGTTGAAAGAGACCTTCAAGATCATCACGTCCAACCCATCAACCAATCCAACCCACCTAAACAACTTAACCCTGGCATCAAGCACCCCATCAAGTCTCCTCCTGAACACCTCCAATGAAGGTGACTCCCCCACCTCCACGGGCAGACCATTCCAATGGGCAATCACTCTCTATGTATAGAACTTCTTCCTAACATCCAGCCTAAACCTCCCCTGGCACAGCCTGAGACTGTGTCCTCTTGTTCTGGTGCTGGCTGCCTGGGAGAAGAGACCAACTTCTGCCTGGCTACAACCTCCCTTCAGGTAGTTGTAGAGAGCAATAAGGTCACCCCTCAGTCACCTCCTCTCCAGGCTAAGCAACCCCAGCTCCCTAAGACATAAGGAAAACTGGCATTACATGGAATTCAGCACCAGCTCTCCAAGTGTTGAAAAAACAGTCAGCAGTGATGTGTAAAAAAGTTAAACAAAATAGTTCAGGGATGTTGACATTTGTATACTTGGTAATAGGCTTTTTTTTCTTTTTTTTTTTTAATGGAAGGTGATAGAGCATGTTGTCACATCCAGTTGTTATCAACCTACAAGGTTTGTTAATGATATAATCAAGTGTTGAAGCAGTGACCAACATTTCAGCTCCTCACAATTATAGCTATTGACATAAATATTTTCAGTGAAACAGGAGCAACAATTTCATAGCCTTGTTACAAAGTTAAACCTTGGAGCCTTGGAAGAGCTTGAGACCAACAATGTGTTGCCTGTCTTATTTTCCCTTTCTTTCTAATGTACCAATAAAATGACAGCGGAAATAGAAAATATATATGACACTAAATGTAATAATAATAATAATAATTATTATTATTATTAATAATATAATAAATATAAGAAATATATTATAATAATTAATAATAGTAATTTATTATTATTATTATTATTATTATTATTATTATTATTATTATTATTATTCAGTAAACTCTTCTGCTGCAAGTATTTCTTCAAGAGTTTTCCTTGTGCAATGCCTGGCAAATTATTCACTCTCTGCTGTGAAAAAATTGTATTATGTTTTGGAATATTGCTACAGTTAAGGTTTGTAAAGTATGAGACACAATGGAAAACTACATACACTATTATATATTTTAGAAGTAATTTATTAACTACGCTATAATAGCAAAAGCAATTTGCTACTTAGGAAAGCAAAAGAATGATACACACATGTTATCAACCCCACTAGATATGGTAGCATGCAGTGGAGCATAGTCCAGACTCTGAGACAGCAAGGCACCAACACTTAGAATGCATCTTCATCATGACATGATTGGTCAAAACTGGTTACTGCTCTACATCAGAGCTCTGGGGCAATTATATACCTCATACATCCTGTCACATGGGGCAGTATGTGCCAGGACGAGGGCAAAGCACACCCCTCAATGATGTAAGTACTGTGCTTGTGCTATAATAGAAAGTGGTAGTCTTGGACCCCCGAGGTTGTAGCTTCATCCTCCCTCCTCTTCATCATCTATTGAGTGACCTTCCCCTACCCAATAATGTCCTTTGTGGTTTCAGTGGCACACAGCCCAGTTTCACTGCCTGGGCAGAGGTCCATTTTGCTATTTGCTTCCTCTAGTCTTTAAATTTCAGTTATGCTTTAACCTTCAGTGGTTACATTACATATGGTTAAACAATCAGTCACATTCACGGAATCTCAAACAATAGAGTTGTATTCCATCGGATACAGTCTGCAGATCAAAGATATTTTTTCCTACCACAGAGAGTTTTTCCATCACTAATGTAAATAGAAAACCTCAAGGTGCAGTTATACTGTAAGAAATAATGGTGTAAGTGCCTTCTTTCTCAATTAAGTCTTTAAAATGCCTGTATACTAACATATGCATCATGGGGAATAAACAAGAACTAGAGATCTGAGAGCAGTCATAGTGCCACTGTCTTACTACAGTCACAGAAACATGGTGGGATATCTTACATGAATGTAAGATTGTCATGGATAAGTGTGTACTTATTAGAGAAAACAGCATCAACAAATGTTTTGGAGTTGCTCTTTATGTGACAGCAACTGGAATGTGTCAAGCTCTACCTAGGACTGGATGAAGAACATGTTGAAGGGTTACAGGTAAGAATTAAGGGGCAGGCTAATATGGGAAATATGGTTGTGGGTGTTTACTACAGACCACCAAATTAGAAAGAGATAGTTGATGAGGTCTTCTACAAACAGTGAGAAATGCACTCAAGATCACCTGCCCTGGTGAGCATGGGTGAATTCAATCACACTGATATTTTCTGGAAAGGGTGAAGAATATTCAATGAGGCACACACAGTCCAGAAGGTTCCTGCAGTGCATTGATGATAACTTTGTGATGCAGGTGGTTAGAAAGCCAACAAGACGACTTGTGCTGCTGGGCTTCATATGAAAAAAAAAAAAAAAAGAAAGCAGGTCTGGCCAACCACAGCTGTAGTGACCACGAGATGGTGAATTTCAGTATCATATGAGAAAGAGCCAAAACAAGCTGTCAGCTTGTGACTTGGACCGCAACACTCTGCACTGGGTTAGGAACTGGCTGGAGGGCCGAGCCCAGAGAGTGGTGGTGAATGGTGCCACATCCAGCTGGAGGCCAGTCACCAGTGGCATCCCCCAGGGATCAGTTCTGGGCCCCATCCTCTTTAATATCTTCATTGATGATCTGGAAGAGAATATTGAGTCCTTCATCAGCAAATTTACAGATGACACCAAGTTGGGAGAAGATGTTGATTATTTAGAGAGTAGAAGGGCTCTGCAGAGGGACCTTGACTAACTGGACAGATGGGCAGAGTCCAACATGATAGCATTCAACAAATCTAAGTGCTGGGTGCTGCACTTTGGCCACCACAACCCTGTGGTAGGGTGAGAAGGTTCTCATCCCACACACAAAGAAACCGCAGCTAACTCAGTCGGAGAAGCAGAATCTCCACCACCACCTTTCTCCAGAGCATCATGGATCACTGCATGACAGATGCTTGAGCTGTGGATCCAGCCCATTGGCAATCTGTTGAAAGTGTACTGGATTCCTCTCCAGGTGAAAGCAAACTGAGGCCTGCATTCCTCTGCTATGGGAATAGAGAAAAATGCATTAGCAATGTCTATGGTAGCATACCATTTGGCCTCTTTGGATTCCAGCTCATACTGGAGTTCCATCATGTCTGGTACTGCTGCACTCATAGGTGGAGTTACTTCATCCAGGGCTCGGTAGTCAGCTGTCAGACGCCAGTCTCCACTCTGCTTTCGCACAGGCCACACTGGACTGTTGAAAGGTGAATGAGTTTTGCTGATGACTTTCTGACTCTCCAACTGACGAGTCAGATTCTGAATGGGCAACAAAGAGTCACGGTTGGTTCTGTATTGCCTGTGATGCACAGTCTGAGAAGCAACCGGCAATTTTATGTCCTGAATCTTGTGCTGTCCCACAACTGCAGATTCATCAGAAAGCTCAGGTCTAACAGACAGCTTCAGTTTTTGTCCATCAATTTCTACAGATGCTACTCCCAAAGCCCATTTGTAAACTTTAGGGTCTTTGAAACACCCTTCTCTCAGAAAATCAATTCCCAAAATACAAGGTGCGTCAGGTCCGGTCACAACTGTATGCTTCCTCCACTGTTTACCAGTTAAACTTATATCAACCTCCACCTTAGTTAACTCTTGAGATCCACCAGTGACTCCCAAAATAGTTATAACCTCTGATCCCTGATAAATTTGATAGCATTATGGTGCACTGAGACCCTGTGTCATCCAAGGCCCTGTACTTCTGAAATTGTGAAGTGCCAGGCCACTGAATGTACACATCCCAATAGATTCTGTTTACTCTGTTACCCCTCTCCTCCCCCTGGTGGGAGGCAGGGCACCCAGAGTTGTGGGGAACATGCCCACATGTGCAATGAGCACAGTGTGCAGTGTTAGAACTGGAGCCACTGTTGGAGCTGTTAGAGTTGTCCTGGGAAACTGTGGAAGGAACAGCTATCCTTCTGGTAATGCTACCTCTGGTTCTGCCACCTTGCAGTTCCCTCAGTCTCCTGAGAAGATTAGAAGTTGGTTGACCATCCCATCTGTTCATGTTCTCACCAAACTGATCATGCAGAGTTATCCAAATACTTCCACGTGATTGCCTTGGTGGTCTGTTTGGTTGGATCTGTTTTGGGATGACCTGTTTTGGAATGACATCCTTGGAGGATGTCTATTCCTCACAGAGGAAACCTGTATCCATCTGGAGGAAGAATTGGAATGATCCCTTCGGTGAATTGGGATACAGATTTTTTAATTTCATCCTTCTCCTCTTTCATGCAATTCTTCATTTCACCAGACAGAGTTTCAATGGCTGAAACCAAAGAAACACATGTCATGCTATCCTCCAATTGTCTCATTTGATCAGTGAATTGGCCAGCCGTAGGAGGAGCTCCGCCATAATTTCTTGCCACAATACTGCTTGCCAGAATATTTGCATAATTAGGAGGAGCAAGTTTGTTGAGCTTTTTAACAAGACCAGTTCCTACAGGAATTACATCAGGATTCAGAGTCTCATGGCCACCATAGAGTACCTCTCTGACAGCAAATTCTCTCAGACGCTTAATTCCCACCTCTATGGTAGTCCAGGGTTTAGGATTCCATGGAAGATCATCTCGGGAAGGATATCTCATGAGAGTTGCCATTAAAAGGCATATCCACAGAGTAACCTTACCAAGAGTCCTGCCTAGATGTCTATCTATTCCATTATCCTTTGAGAGAGTTCCTAGTTGAGCTTCTGACTTGTCTCCCACTATTGGAGCTGGAGCACCTGTATTGTAACATCTACCAAGCGAAGCTAGAATTTGCTCCTTATCTGCTCTGATGTAATCCTTACACACATTTCGAATTTCTTCGCGTGGTGACAAACAGTCCTGAATATCATCTTCTTCCTCCTCTTCCTCCTCTCCCTGAACTTGTCCCACTAATCTTACTGTCACTCTCCTAAGGATCTCTTTAGGCTCAGGAGTACCACCTCTAGTTGTTCTCCTATCAGCAATTTGCCCTGCATCTCCATCCAATGATGATCTAAACAACTCAGCTATATCTTTAAGACAAACCTTCTCCTCCTCCTCAGCAGGGGCTCTTTCAGCAGAAGTTCCCTCACCAGCATCAGCTCCTGGGTCAGCTTTGGTCTTTCCACCTCTTGTTTTTAAAAAAGCTACCTGCTTAATGGGAGCTGTGTTTGAATTTACAGCTGGCTTAACAGAAGCTGACAGGTTCTGAGACGGATCAGCTGCTGTGGAGGACACTTCCTGTCCTGCTGAAGAAGAAGAAGGAAATGGCTTTGCCTCTCTAATGGACGTGGGAGCCGCCATGTTAGGCGCTGCTGCTGCCGCTGCAGCTGGCTGATTGCCAGAACCACCAACAGCACCGTTCAGAGCAGCCTTTCCAATGGACTTGTTAGCTCTATCTTTAACTGATACAGATTCTCCATTCTCCTCATCACTAGATATTTCTGGGGTCGAGTCAGAGCCGTGCTTTCTCCTCTTTGGTCTACACCTAATTATAAAACAGGCCTTAGATACCTTCCTCTCCCGGTACAGAGCATATAACAAGAACACATTATTTATCACCAACAGCAGAGTTGCACACATAAAATAAATCAACTTTGGATCCCAGCCATCATTTAAAACTATCCTTTCACCAACTGGGATCTTAAACTCCTTTATCTCTATGGGCAGAGTGGTTGAGGTCACATTCCCGTATCTATTAAGCCAAAAGAATCCCAGGCACCGGTCATAGAGAAGCTGAATCTTATACTTAAACCATAAATACAATGTATACATCAAGTATCTGCCTAAGCGATTGAAAATCAATCCTAGAACATGCTTGTGGATAAGGACCCCAAAAATTGAAAAAAACAGATGCTCTAATATCCAAAACACTTTCATGTTTGCAACTCCAACTCGAGCAGACAATAAATCAAGCAAATTTTGCTCTGCTTCTGGACAGCAATTATGCACAAGCCCCACATTTGGCACCAATTAAAATAAATGTGGTAGGGTAAGAAGGTTCTCCTCCCACACACAAAGAAACCACAGCTAACTCAGTCAGAGAAGCAAAGGAAATAAGCTGTATTTACAAGCACAAATGGAATGCAATGAATATGTACACAAATATACAGTATTTACAATATATACAGAAATATGCAGCAATGAACGTAATACAGAAAGACCCACAGCTGGAGGAGCGTGTGCCCCCCAGCCCCTGTACCCCCCTCTCCCTACCTACCTCCCCTTTTTTCCCAAAAAGGGTTGGAGAGAGAGACAAAGACAATTAAGGAGAAAATTCTGTTAGCTCAAAGCGTGTGCAGGAATTAGTTTTCTTATCTGGTTAGCTTTGTTAATTCAAGGTCGCTCCTGTCCAGCAAGCTGTTGCTTCAGCGAGAGAGAAGCCGACAAGCCCACAGGAACAGAGAGAACAGACTGAACTCTGAGACAGACTGAGCTAAAACTTAAAAGTTGCATTCTACTCATCTACCAATGAAATTCTTTTAGACCTTATCTTATTTTCATTTTAATATCAAAAACATTCAGCCAGAGTATTCCAGCAACTGTGCCTTTCATAAAGGCACAGCCTAAACCGGTCACAAACCCCATGTAGTGCCACAGGCTGGGGTCAGAGTGGCTGGAGAGCTGCCAAACAGAAGGGGACCTGGAGGTGCTGATTGACAGTAGGCTGAACATAAGCCAGCAGTGTGCCCAGGTGGCCAGGTAGGCCCATGACATCCTGGCATGCATCAAGAATAATGTGGCCAGCAACAGCAGGGAAGTCATTGTGCCCCATGTACTCAGCACTGGTTAGGCCACACCTTGAGTGCTGTGCCCAGTTCTGGGCTCCTTAGTTTATGAAAGATGTTGACTTGGTGGAACATGTCCAGAGAAGAGCAACGAGGCTGTTGAGAGCCAATATTGAGTGCAGTCTTGTTCAATGTCTCCATCAATGAGGTTGATGAGGGGATGGAGTATACCCTCATCAAATTTGCTGTTGATACAAAACTGTGAGAAGTGCTTGACACACCAGAGGGCTGTGCTGGGGTTGGACTTGATGATCTCTTGAGGTCCCTTCCAACTTCTAATGTACTGTGATGCTGCAATTCAGTGAGATGTGGATAGACTGGAGAGTTGGGCAAAAGGGAACATAATGAAGTTCAAGAAAGATAAGTGTAGTCCTAAACCTGGGCAAAAATAACCCCATGCACCAGTACAAACTAGGGGTTGATCTGGTAGAAAGCATCTCCATGAAAAAGGACCTTGGAGTCTTGGTGGAAAGTAAGTTCACCATGAGAGAATAATGCACCCCTGTGGCCAAAAGGACCAATGGTATGCTGGGGTATCATAGTATCATATTATCAGTCAGGGTTGGAAGGGACCACAAGCATCATCTAGTTCCAACCCCCCCTGCCATGGGCAGGGACACCCTACACTAGATCAGGCTGGCCAGAGCCTCATCCAGCCTGGTCTTTAGGAAGAGTGTGACCAGCAAGTTGAACCCCTCTACTCTGCCCTAATGAGGTCACACAAGGAATATTGTGTCCACTTCTGGTCTATTCACTTCAAGAGAGGTAGGATACTACTAGAGAGAGTTCGATTGAGAGATATAAGAATGATTAAGGAAATAGAACATCTCTCTTATGAAGAAAGGCTGATAGATCTGTGAGTGTTTAGCCTGGAAAAGACAAAGGCTAAGAGAGGATCTCATCAATGTTTGCAAATACCTTACAACTGGGTGTTAAGAAGATGGGATCAGTCCCTTTTCAGTGATTAGCAGTGATACGATGAGGGACAAAATACATAAACTGAGACACAAGAAGCTCCACCTCAACATGAGGAAAAACTTCTTTATTGTGAGGGTGGCAGAGCACTGGATCAGGCTTTCCAGAGAGGCTGTGGAGTGCCCTCTTTCAAAACCTTCCTGACATTCCTGTTTGGCCTGCCCTAAGTGAATCTGTTTTGGCAGGGGTGGTTGTACTAGATGATATCCAGAGGTCCTTTGAACCTCTACCATTCTGTGATCCTGTGATTCTGCAGCTATGTGAAATGAGAATGACATGCCAACTTGGAACCTCACAATGATTCTTGGATGCTTTCACCCTGTCAAAATTTCTCTGGCTTTGGGGAACCAAACTCCACTTCTGACTCCTCCACGTACATTGATACTGAAGATTTTCAGGTTGAAACTGGGATAAATAATCTGTTCATAGCTGCTTGCAGGAAAAATGTTACATTTCTTCTTGTGGTTTTACTGGGTGTGC
Organism: Colaptes auratus; assembly: GCA_015227895.2. NCBI lineage: Eukaryota > Metazoa > Chordata > Aves > Piciformes > Picidae > Colaptes > Colaptes auratus. Next base: position 46,202,763 of record CM026897.1, on the reverse strand, counting down.
AATGAGAAAAGCGCTTTCTATGGTTAAAACACGTACCTCCAGATATTTTTAATTTGTAAAAAAACTGTATTCTGCGAATTTGACTTATTAAGATTAAATTTTAGCCTCAGTTCATTTCAGAAAAGCACTGAGACTGTGCTTTGCCCAGTTATGTAAGAAGTATTCATTGGATCAAAAACCAGAATTTTACCTCCCAAGTTCCTGTCTCAACCACAGTATCTTCTCTTCTTAACTGTTCTGAAATTACATTGAGTAAAAAAAAATATCCATAAATTATTCTCAGCTACAAAGATCCAGCTCAACATTAGCATTTGACTGAAAGCAGCTTATACACACCTTAGTTGCAATGTATAAATAAAGTCAAATGAGATTTTACAGATTTTGTACCTATGCCAGGCACTTTATTCAGTCTCTCAAAATGCCAGAGAGAATACTTTGAGGAAGACAGAATAAAAGCCTGCTTTTACAACCTGTACTTTTGAGAAATAAATGTTACATCTTGCTGCTTCTCCTCTCAAACCACTATTGCAGGTCACTGAGACAAGATAATGGATTCAATGAACCACAGATTGGGTTTACTATGCCTATTCTTATATGATTTATTGTTGCATTTAACTTTAGAAGAACCTTTTGCTTCATGATCATCAACCTCGACTGTAGTGCAGTTACATGAAGGTCAAAGGAGATGCCATCCAACAGACTCTACCACTTCCTAAGAGTCCATAGAAAAATGTATAACTAATACCTAAGTCATTTTATTCACCTTAGATTTCATATGCTTCATCTCTGAAAAACATGACTGTTCTACTTAGTGAAACAAGTGTACTAGAAAATTCTCAGTTTATTCATCAAAAATTCTGAAACTTACTAAAATAAGTGGATTGATTTCCATAGTCTTCTAAAGGGCTAAGAATTGGTTTGTTTGTCCAGAACATGACAAATTACTCTATTCTTTTCCGTGTACAAACTTTGTCATTTATTGCTCATGTTCCATTTTACAATGAAAGCCATGTTAGTAGGTCTTCTTATGCATAACAATTCAATGTCTTGTATGAAAACTCATATATATGAAGCATGAAATATGATGCATAAATACACACAGATTAAAATTCACATATAGTAACATATTTTTAAAAACATTTCAAATATTGCATATATTTTGTAATTTTTTGCTCTTCAACTTATTTTATATTTCCTTTTAGAATTTGCCCTCAGTTGATACAGCTGATTAAAGTGATCACTTCTTGGACCAATGCAATAAACATGATCCACTAATAGCAATGTTCAGACACAAATGTATCACAGTATCACCAAGGTTGGAAGAGACCTGAAAGATCATCAAATCCAACCTATCACCCAAAATCTCATGACTAGACCATGGCACCGAGTGCCAAGTCCAATCCCCTCTTGAACACCTCCAGGGATGGTGACTGCGCCACCTCCCCAGGCAGCCCATTCCAATGGCAAATGACTCTCTCAGTGAAGACCTTTCTCCTCACCTCGAGCCTAAACTTCCCCTGGCGCAGCTTGAGACTATGTCCTCTTGTTCTGGTGCTGGTTGCCTGGGAGAAGAGACCAACCCCCTCCTGGCTACAACCACCCTTCAGGTAGTTGTAGAGAGCAATGAGGTCTCCCTTGAGCCTCCTTTTCTCCAGGCTAAACAACCACAGCTCCCTCAGTCTCTCCTCATAGGGCTTGTGTTCCAAACCCCTCACTAACTTTGTTGCCCTTCTCTGGACATGCTCAAGCGTCTCAATGTCCTTTTTAAACTGAGGGGCCCAGAACTGGACATAGTCTCAAATCTGAACTTCTTTCCCTAAAATATTTTTCTTTAAATTCTTTATAGACGGAAGTTCTGCATTGTCAGTCACAACTAAATTATCATAATTAAAACTTTAAAGTATTACTTTTTTTGGAAAGTAATTTGATGATGATTTTATCTATATGCCTTTGCTAAGTAAAGATCTTGCTTTGCCTACTTTCATCGGTACCAATAATGAAAACACATGAAGTTGCTGAGAGCTTGTATACATAGACATGACATAATTCCTCCATCTACTTATATTTTGAAATATAATTAGAAATTAGAGCTCTTTCTCAAGGAATCTATTGATTTTAAGCAAAAACTGTATTTATTCAACAATTCAGGAATAAATTCTGACTAGATATATTTCTTAGTTGTTTGTTGTTTTTTTTGTTGTTGTCTTTTTATATATATATATTTTCCCATTACACTTTTTACGGTAAATTAAAGTACCTGGATTCTCAGGAAATTTTTGCTGCATGATAACAAATTATTTTAAAATTACAATAACAATAGGACTTTCTTCACACTCACTCCCCCCCAAAACTTTTTTACATTATTTATATTTATATTTTATATGCTATAGAAACCTATCTTAATATCACCAGGTACTGTTAAATTCCCTATAACATCTGAAAGTCTAAAAAGCCTGGAGATTTCTCAGTCACATGAAAGATGAATAGGGAGTCTCTGGCCAAACCTGACAGTGCTAAATTGCAGAGCTTAACAGGAAAGCAATTTTTCAAATTGCTTTAAAATCTGTATCTGAATTAGAAATTTGGCTTTTAGATTTCATGCAGTGATTGTCTGTGCATGTTATTGTGTATTTGAACAATGAAGGAGCCATGAAAACAGGTATTTATGTTGTACTCAGACGTGGTTAATGTTCCTCCTGCCTTGTGAGTGACTCTCTTGTGTTGCAGAATTATTCTTAAGTAAACGTCTGCAGTACTGAGGCAGGAAACAGACTCCTGTGAACTAAGTAGGGGAATGAATTCACTGCATCCTATATCCCATGTTAACTCCATTTGGTTGTGAGAAACAGATACTACTGCAATAAGAAAATGCTCAGACAGAACAAAAGTAATCTTTGTAAACTACCCATGCACAGGTGCACCTAATTTATTTCCATTTCTGACATCAGCTGAGGTTGGGTCTAAAGTAGTGTTAACTGAAGTTGAAGTGGGACCCATCTGATTGGCATGTATTTCATTTTCAGGAATATTCCTCAAAAACATGTTTATCAGAGTATAGTATCATAGTATCAGTCAGGGTAGGAAGGGAACACAAGGATCATCTAGTTCCAACCCCCCTGCCATAGGCAGGGACACCACACACTAGATCTGGCTGGCCAGATCCTCATCCAAACCTGGTCTTAAACACTTCCAGTGTTTAAGAAAACACTTAAAACCCTCCAGTGACCATTCCAGGGCTTCACCACTGTCATGGTGAAGAACTTCCTCCTCATGTCCAGCCTGAGACTCCCCACCTCCAGCTTCGTTCCATTCCCTCTAGTCCTATCACTACCTGATGATCTTGAAGGTCTCTTTCAACCTGGTGTATTGCATTGTATTGTATTATTGTATTGATAGCCTGAAAAGTCCCTCCCCAGCCTTCTTGGAGACCCCTTCAGATACTGGAAGGCCACAATGAGGTCACCTTGGAGCCTTCTTTTCTCCAGACTGAACAGCCCCAACTCCTTCAGTCTGTCCTCATGGAAGAGGTGCTCCAGCCATCTGATCATCCTCATGGCCCTTCTCTGGACACCTTCCAGCACATCCATATCCCTCTTGTAACAGGGGCTCCAGAACTGTATGCAGGACTCCAGGTGGGGTCTCACCAGAGCTGAGTAGAGGGGGAGAATCACCTCCCTTGACCTGCTGGACATACTTCTCCTGATGCAGCCCAGGATCTGATTGGCTTTCCGGGCTGCAAGTGCACACTGAGACCTCATGTTGAGCTTCTCGTCCACCATCACCCCCCAAGTCTCTCTCCTCAGGGCTGCTTTCCAGCCAGTCACTGCCCAGTCTGTATTTGTGCCTGGGATTGCCTCGACCCAGATGCAGGACCCTGCACTTGGTCTTGCTGAAGCTCCTGAGGTTGGCTTGTGCCCACCTCTCCAGCCTCTCAAGGTCCCTCTGGATGGCATCCCTTCCCTCCAGCGTGTCTGCTGCACCACACAGCTTGGTGTCATCAGCAAACTTGCTGAGGGTGCACTCAATGCCACTGTCCATGTCACCCACAAAGATGTTGAACAAGACTGGTCCCAGGACTGATCCCTGAGGGACTCCGCTTGTCCCTGGCCTCCACTGGGACATGGACCTGTTGACAGCCACTCTTTGGGTGCATCCATCAAGCCAGTTCTTTATCGATCTAGTGGTCCACCCATCAAAACCATGTTTCACCAGTTTGGAGACCAGGATGTGGTGCTGGACAGTGTGGAAGGCTTTGCTCAGGTCCAGGTAAATGACATCAGTTGCTCGCCCCTCATCTATTAATGTTGTGACCTGTTCATAGAAGGCCACCAGGTTTGTCAGACAGGATTTGCCCTTGGCGAAGCCATGATAACTGTTCCAAATCACCTCTTCACTATTCTTCTGAGTCAGTAGTGCCTCCAGGAGGATCTGCTCCATGATCTTTCTGGGCACAGAGGTGAGACTGACTGGCCTGTAGTTCCCTGGTTCCTCCTTCTTACCCTTTTTGAAAATGGGAGCAATGTTTGCCCTTTTCCAGTCTGTGGGGACTTCCCCAGTCTGCCATGACTTTTGTCCCTCCACTTCTCTTGATAATTCTGTAAAATGTGATTGTTCCCTCATTTTCAGGCTACAGGAACCGCTGGGAATGCATAGATTCCTAGACACACTGCAAGGCTCGGAGCTTTTCAAGATCCTGTGGCTCATGATCCCAGCATCATGAGCGGCAAATTTTTAAGGGGACAGCTGTGGCTCATAGGGCTTCCGTTTGGTGGGAAGCTCTCCTGCCCTCTCTCGTCTCCTTTCATGCTCTCATGCATTGCCGCACTTTTTCTAATTTTTTTGTCCAGTAGGTGCTGTGGCCAGGGGCAGGCATGGTTGTAACTCACTGCAAAAACTCCTTAAAAAAATCAGTGTCAACCCACACTGAGGTAGAACAGAAGCAGGTAGCTGTCCAGGTATCTGGCTGTAGTGAGTGCTGGAGCCTGGCCTTGAGATACAGGGTAGTGGGGGCAACTCTTGCATTACGTGTGAGCAGATCAGCTATCTGCTCAACCTGGTGGCCAGACTGAAGGATGAGGTTGCTAGTCTTAGAGCTGTAAGGGAATGTAGAAAATATATGAGCCAGAGCAGGAAAGAGATGAACCAGAATAAGCAGGCTCACCCAGCAGAGGCTGGTTATCCAATAAGCAGAGGGGAACAGACACATGTTCCTCTCAAAAGACAAATCAGACCTCCTGGCCTCCCCTCACCTACCTCGCTGCCCTTGGAAAACAGGTATGGGGCACTGGAGATCAAAGGTGAGGTGATACTGATGCCAGAGGACACACCATCTGGGGTTTCCCCTGAGGCTAAACAGCCTAAGGTTAAACAGCCTTCCCCTGGCATCAGGACTTGCTCCCTCAAAAAAAAGAGGAGGGTAATTGTTATTGGTGATTCCCTCCTGAGGGGAACAGAGGGCCCACATGTTGGCCAGACCCTTCCTATAAGGAAGTTTGTTGCCTCGCAGGAGGCCAATTTAGAGATGTTACCAGAAGGCTGCCCAGTCTGGTATAGCCCTCTGACTACTATCCCTTATTAGTTATGCAGTTAGGGAATGATGATGTTGCAACCAGAACTCCCAGGGCTATCAAAAATGATTTCAGGGCCCTGGGAGATCTGGTTGAGGGTTCAGGTGCACAAATAATTTTTTACATCAATACCGTTAGTTGCAGGAGGGAATACCATAAAGAACAGGTCAGCAGCTGTAGTCAACAAGTGGCTTAGAGGCTGGTGCAGTCAAAAGAATTTTGGGGTTTTCGATCTTGGAAAACTTTCTACTGCACCAGGTCAGCTGGCAACAGATGGAGTACATGTGTCCCAGAGGAGGGGAAAGGTCACAGCATACGAGAATGGCCTGTTCCCCAAAGGTAAAAAGATTCTGGGATGGGAATTGGCAGGTCTCATTGAAGGGGGAAGGGGCTGAAACCAGTCCCCTCAGGCAGGAGTCTGGGTGTGATAAGCTAGAGTCAGAGGTGAAACCAGCAGCCCAGCTGCAGTGCATGTACACTAATGCACGAAGCATGGGTGACAAACAAGAGGAGCTGGAAGGCTTGTTACAGCAGGAAAGTTATGATGTAGTTGCCATCACAGAGACGTGGTGGGATGACTCACATGACTGGAGCACTGTGATTGATGGCTACAGGTTTGTTCAGGAGAGACAGGCAAGGAAAAAGGGGTGGAGGGGTGGCCCTGTACATCAGGGAGGCACTAGATGCCACTGAGATAGAGATCAGGGCCAATCAGGTTTAGTGTTTGTGGGGGAGAATTAGAGGAGAGATTGGCAGGACAGACATCCTGGTTGGAGTCTGTTATAGATCACCCAACCAGGAGGAAGATGTTGATGAAGCATTCTATAGGCAGCTTAAGGCTGTCTCAAGATTGCCTGACCTCGTTCTCATGGGCGACTTCAACCTGCCTGATATCTGCTGGGATCTCAACACAGCAGAGAGGAGGCAGTTTTAGAGGTTCTTAGAGTGCATGGAGGACAGCTTCTTATCCCAGGTGCTGCACAAGCCTACCAGGGGTAAGGCAGTGCTTGACCTCCTCTTCACCAACAGGGAAGGGCTGGTGGGTGATGTGGTGGTCAGAGGGTGTTTAGGCACCAGTGACAAGGAGATAATTGAATTTTCAGTATTCAGTCAAGCTAAGAGGGGCAGCAAGAAGACTTCCACTCTGGACTTCAGGAGGGCAGACTTCAAGTTACTCAAGGAACTAACTCAGAAGGTTCCTTGGAATACAGCCCTTAAAAACAAAGGGGTCCAGGAGAGCTGGACCTACTTCAAGGCAGAGTTCTTGAAGGTTCAGGAACAGGCTGTGCCAATGTGCCGGAAGATGAGCCGCTGGGGCAGACGGCCAGCCTGGATGGGTAATAAACTTTTAATAGAACTAAGGGAAAAAAAGAGGGTGTATCATCTTTGGAAGAAAGGGGAGGCAACCTACAGAATGTTTAGGGATGTTGCTAGGCCATATAGGAAGAAAATTAGGAAGGCAAAAGCACATTTAGAACTTAGACCGGCCTCTGCTGTGAAGGACAACAAAAAGTACTTCTATAAATACATTAATAGCAAGAGGAAGGGCAGGGACAACCTCCACTCCTTGGTTGACACGGAGGGGAACGTTGTAACAAAGGATGAGGAAAAGGCAGAGGTACTTAACACCTTCTTTGCCTCAATTTTTACTAGCAGGACAGAATGTCTTCCAGACAGCTGGCCTGCAGAGCTGGCAGAAGGAGCCAGGGAGCTGCATAGTTTCCCTCTGTTCCAGGAGGCGGGGGAAGTTGGAGATGTCCACAGCTGCTTGGATCCCCACATGTCCGTTGGACCAGATGGGATCCATCCTAGGGTGCTGAGAGAGCTGGCAGATGAGCTGGCCAAGACACTCTCCATCATTTTTCAGCAGTCCTGGCTCACTGGAGAGGTCCCAGAAGACTGGAAGCTGGCCAAAGTGGTGCCCATCCACAAGAAGGGCCAGTTGGACGAGCCACGGAATTCTAGGCCTGTCAGCCTGACCTCAGTGCCAGGCAAGATAATGGAAGAGGTCATCTTGAGTGCAATAATAAAATACAGTACAATACAATGCAAGACAATACAATATAATACACCATGTTGAAATACACCTTAAAGATCAATCACACAGCACTTCCAGGATGACCAAGGGATCAGGCCCAGCCAGCATGGATTTAGGAAGGGCAGATCCTGCCTGACCAACCTGATCTCCTTCTAGGATCAGGTGACCCACCTGCTGGATGTGGGGATATAGTCTACCTGGACCTCAGCAAGGCCTTTGACACTGTCTCCCACTGCAAACTCCTGGCCAAGCTATCAGCCCATGGCTTAGATGGGAGCGCACTGCGTTGGGTTTAGAACTGGCTGGAGGGCCAAGCCTAGAGAGTGGTGGTGAATGGTGCCACATCCAGCTGGCAGACAGTCACTAGTGGTGAGCCCCAAGGATCAGTGCTGGGCCCCATGCTCTTCAACATCTTTATTGATGATCACGATGAGGGCGTAGAGCCCATCATCAGTAAATTTGCAGACGACACCAAGCTGGGGGCAGGAGTTGATCTGCTGGAGGGCAGAGAGGCTTTGCAGAGGGACCTCGACAGGCTGGACAGATGGGCAGAATCCAAGGGCATGAGATTGAACACATTCAAGTGCCAGGTTCTGCATATTGGCCACAGCAACCCCATGCAGTGCTACAGGCTGTGGTCAGAGTGGCTGGAGAGCGGTCAGGCAGAGAGGGACGTGGGGGTGCTGGTTGATGGTAGGCTGAATATGAGCCTGCGGTGTGCCCAGGCAGCCAAGAGGGCCAATGGCATGCTGGCCTGCATCAGGAACAGTGTGGCCAGCAGGAGCAGGGAGGTCATTCTGCCCCTGTACACTGCACTGGTTAGGCCGCACCTTGAGTCCTGTGTCCAGTTCTGGGCCCCTCAGTTTAGGAAAGATGTTGACTTGTTGGAACGTGTCCAGAGAACGGCAATGAAGTTGGTGAGGGGTTTGGAAGACAAGCCCTATGAGGAGAGACTGAGGGAGCTGGGGTTGCTTAGCCTGGAGAGGAGGTGACTGAGGGGTGACCTTATTGCTCTCTACAACTACCTGAAGGGAGGTTGTAAACAGGCAGAGGTTTGGCTCTTCTCCCAGGCAGCCAGTACCAGAAGAAGAGGACACAGTCTCAGGCTGTGCCAGGGGAGGTTTAGGCTGGAGGTTAGGAAGACATTCTATACAGAGAGAGTGATTGCCCTTTGGAATGGGCTGCCCATGGAAGTGGTGTAGTCACTTTCATTGGAGGTGTTCAGGAGGAGACTTGACAGGGTGCTTGATGCCATGGTTTAGTTGTTTAGGTGGGTTGGATTGGTTGATGGCTTGGACGCGATGATCTTGAATGTCTCTTCCAACCTGGTTTATTCTGTTTTATTCTATTCTGTTGTATTCCATATATGATTTTATTATTTTAAGTTTTTAAGCAATTTCACTTTTCTTTAGGACTTTTCCCTTTACCTCCTTCCACATCAATCAACTAAAATTTGTTTGGAATGTGAGCAAATAATAATATCAAAGCCTTATTTTAATGTTATCTCTGATACACAAGAAACTTCACATTTTAGTGCTGTGGGTTGGGTTCTTAACTATTGCTATTTTTCTTTGGGGAACTGAAAATTTGTGTAGTTTAGCATCCAGTCTGCTTTGGAATGAAACAATATGTGGCTTCTTCCAATAGGACAATTTGCTGACTACCAGACTGAACATGTTAAAAAAATATTTGCTGTTTATCCAGCTGTTGTATTATACCTTTCTTATGTATGCACTATACACACTATCCAACTTGAGTCAGAGTATCTTGTTTACATGGCTTGCATTTAAAATATTCTATGAAGGAAAATTGTTTTTACAAATCTTTAACTTGTATTGACTTAGCATTCAAGATGATCAGAAGAATTATCACTGAGGATATTATAGAAGACAAACACCAAAAAAACACCAAACCAAACAACAACAGTTTAAAAAAGGTTCTTGGTCTTAAGTAGTAAAGCTGTTACAAAGCATAAGACAATTCCTTAGTAAAGGCAACTAAATGTGATAAACTTGAAATCTCTCACAGTGCCACAGTCAGGAAACACAAGATATCAGAGGGACAAGGTTGTTCTGATTAGATGAATTGTATCCTGACTGAAGGATGAGAAAGACTGAAATGGCATAGTTTGAAGGTAACCTAAAGTAGCCAATGACTAATTAGCACAGTAAAAATCACCCCCCCAGGCAGAACCTAATATGCTAATGTCAGACCAGCTCTGTATAATGAACTAGCAACGGTGTTATTGAGATAACCAAAAGGTGATCAATGAACATGACCGTGTTGTAACCTGTATAAATCCCTACAACTCCTCTGAAAGCACGTGCTAATTTTGCAAACTAACACCCTCCACCTTTTTCTATACAGAACTTCATTAAAAGCTAGAAGATGGGTCTCGACTCTGTGTGCTTGTTGACGGCTGAATGGGTATGAATCTAAACCCCAGCTGAGGGACAACACCATGTAAAAACTGATCCATTTGTGGTAAGTCAATATCACTAAGAATGTTGAAGTTTAAAAGAGTGAAAAGAGAAAAAACACCACTTATTTCCAATTGGTGCTATTGATCACAAAGTCAGAGTACCTAGTTGTTGTACTGGCAACCGTCAGAATGAGTATAAAAGTAAAGATTATTGGAAGCCCAGTGAACAGACCTTCCACAGTAAGCATGTAGAATACTTTAGTAAAACATTGCAGCCTCACCTGATCAGAGACATTCTAACTTTTTCCTTGAAATTGTGCCATTGCTTGTAACAAATTTTGATTTTCAATAAGGCATGTATAGTTTACACATATGTACATAAATAAGCATTACTTTGTCTGATTAAGATACTCAGATGGGCACAGAAGCCTACCTTAGATAACAGGGTGAAACAATGATTTCCTTTTCCAGCCATCTGAAAATGTACTACAGAACTGCATGATGTTTGGATGATATTTGGTTGTTAACAGCTGTTACTGTGACAATGCTATCAGCTCACCTCCCAGATGACTGGAATAGTGTTGAATAAATGCATCATTCTAATGCCCAGGAAATTTTATTTACAAGTGCTGGACAGACAAAGGGTAAAGCTGAGAGGGAAGGCTTCAGGAACTATTTATAAGGTCATGTGATGAAAGGACAAAGGGCAACAGTTTCAAAATAGAGCAGGGTGAATTTAGATTAGACATTAAGAAGTTCTTTACTATAAGGGTGGTGTGAAACTGGAATGGGTTGCCCCAGGAAGCTGTGGATGCCTCATCCCTGCAAGTGTTTATGACCAGACTGGATGAGACTTTGAACAACCTAGTCTAGTGGGAGTTGTCTCTGCATATGGCAAGGGAGTTGGAACTAGGTGATCCTTTACATTCCCTTCCATCTCAAGGCATGCTATGATTCTATGATATGATTTCAGGAGTACGCTGAAATGTTATGATGCTTTTCTCTATCTTTCCTAAATGTCACCATGATAAAAATACAATGTGGATTTTCCATACACTTTTAGCAAGATCAATTAGCTTTAGATTGACTTTAAGATTTAATATTAGCTAATTTTTTTGTTGTTTGGATACCTCTATCTTTGCAGTTCATCTCCTGATGCATGATGGTCTTTAAGACGCTGTTTTAACATTACAAAACTAGAAAAGCTTTCCAAAGCATTCTACTGAAATAAGTTACTTGAATCTTCTTGACATTTGAATGGCCAAACTCTGGGATGAGGTGCAATTTTCTGTTGAGATGACAAACTCTAAAAACACTTTATCCTATTTTATTGACTCAAGAACTGTTGTTTTGAATTACAGTAAAGCATAACCTTACTTTTTCTCCTATAAAGATTGTAACACAGACAATTATGAAACACAGCTGATTTTGACAGAAATTTCTAAATACAATTTCAGAGTTTTATCTGCCTAACAAATAAATTAAAAAATAAAAGTAAAAGAAAAAGGAAGAAAAACCACATTTACACAGAAGCTTATGTTAATTCCTTGAAGTAGGTTAACTAGCTAATCAAATTAATTTCTCAGTTAATTTAAAAACATAGGAAGTATACTTGGACATAACTTGGAAACCTTTTAAACTACATAATATGCTACAAGTGTACATTGAATCCAATAATTCCTCAAAGATTTGATGTTTCAATAGATTTATACTAATTTGATTTTATTTGTATCTATATTTTATTTTGTAATTTTTGGAACATTGTATCTTAGAGATCTGAGAAGTACAAACTTGATTGACCTAAATTACCATTTCATGGGTCATTTCTTTTTATGCACAACCTTGAAAACTAAAGTATAGGATAAAACAGAATAATCAAAACACAATTAACAAACACTTCTGAGAATTTCACATGTTTAATTTGACTGCAAATGTTGAAGCAAAGAAGTATTTGAAACATTTGATGCTTGTTAGTTTGCATAACAGAACAGAGAAATGACTGCATAGGCAAAGAAAATTATAGAACTCCGTGGGACTCTGTATTTAATAGCATGTTGAATTTCTGCAGAAATTTCCAATAAAATATTTGAAAAAAAAAGTAAAGCATCTAGATTCTTCAGCAATCTGATTCATTTATAAAGAAGTTCTAACAGTAAGAAAACACATTAATATTCTACGACTTTTAAGATCTTAAAATCTAAAACCTGTCTAAAACATAATAAAGACCTTTTGTGTACATTTCAGAAAATCTCAGTATTCTTGTTCTTATAGACTGGCTACACCAGTAACTACAAATTTGTAAACTAATCTAGAGTTTCAAAATCTAGCAGAAAAGTGGGTAAAGAGAACTCTTCCTAGGTTGAACCCTAAAAAGCATTTCTGTGTACTAGAGGGGAAAATAGTTAATCAATTTTCAAGGAAGAATATAGTAAACTGAGTAATATTTCCTGTAACCTTCAAGATGTTGAGTGGTTTAAATCTTGATTATGAAAACATCTCTTTATCCATAGTGACTAGTCTTTCATCACCATTGTGACCAGTTTAGGCTGTGCCTTTAAGAAAGAGACAGTTGCTGAACACTCTGGCTGAATGTTTTTGATATTTAAACAAAAACAAGATAGTCTAAACTAATTTCATTGGTGGATTGGTAGAATGCAGCTTTGAGTTTGGGTTCTGCCAGTCTGGTCTGGGTTCTGGCTGTGTTCATTCTGTACCTTTCCCTCTGTTCGTGTGGGCTGGTCGGCTTCTCTCCCTCTGAAGCAACAGCTTTTTGCCGGACAGGAGCGGCCTTGAATTAACAGAGCTAACCAGATAAGAAAACTTATTCTTGCATACGCTTTGAGCTAACAGAATTTTTCTTCCTTAATTGCCTTTCTCTCTCTCTCTAATCCTTTTTGGGAAAAAGGGGAGGTAAGGAGGGAGAGAGGGGGGTTCAGGGAACCCCCCTGGTCGGCTGGAGGGAAAAAGGCTTTTTTTCTGCATTGCGTACATTGCTGTGTATTTCTGTATATATTGTAAATATTGTATATTTGTGTACATATTCGTTGCATTCCATTTCTGCCTGTAAATATAGCTTTCATCTGCTTTTCCGACTGAGCTAGCTGTGGTTTCTTTCTTTGTGTGTGGGGAGAGGGAATTTCTCACCCCACCAAATATTTTAATTGGCAGTCCAACGCGCGTCTTCTGGATAGCTGCTGTCCAGAAGCAGAGCAAAAGTTCCTTGATTTATTGTCTGCTCCAGTCGGAGTTGCAAACATGAAAGTGTTTTGGCTTTTAGAGCGTCTGTTTTTTTTTCATTTTTTGGGGTCCTTATCTATAAGCATGTTTTAGGATTGATTTTCGATCGCTTAGGCAGATACTTGATGTATAAATTGTATTTATGGTTTAAGTATAAGATTCAGCTTCTCTATGACCGGTGCCTGGGATTCTTTTGGCTTAATAGATACAGGAATGTGACCTCAACCACTCTTCCCATAGAGATAAAGGAGTTTAAGAAACCAGTTGGTGAAAGGATAGTTTTAAGTGATGGCTGGGATCCAAAGGTGATTTATTTTATGTGTGCAATCCTGCTGTTGGTGATAAGCAATGCGTACTTGTTATATGCTCTGTACCAGGAGTGGAAAGTGTCTAAAGCCCGCTTTGTAATTAGGTGTAGACTCAAGAGGAGAAAGAACAGCTCTAACTCGACCCCAGAAATATCTAGTGATGAGGAGAATGGAGGATCTGTATCAGTTAAAGATAAAGCTAAAAAATCCATTGGAAAGGCTGCTCTGAATGGTGCTGTTGGTGGTTCTGGCAGTAAGGCAGTGGCAGTGCCTAACACAGCGGCTCCCATGTCCTCGGCAGCCATTAGAGAGGCAAAGCCATTTCCTTCTTCTTCTTCAGCAGGACTGGAAGTGTCCTCCACAGCAGCTGATCCGTCTCAGAACCTGTCAGCTTCTGTTAAGCCAGCTGTAAATTCAAACACAGCTCCCATTAAGCAGGTAGCTTTTTTAAAAACAAGAGGTGGAAAGACCAAAGCTGACCCAGGAGCTGATGCTGGTGAGGGAACTTCTGCTGAAAGAGCCTCTGCTGAGGAGGAGGAGAAGGTTTGTCTTAAAGATATAGCTGAATTGTTGAGATCATCATTGGATGGAGATGCAGGGCAAATTGCTGATAGGAGAACAACTAGAGGTGGTACTCCTGAGCCTAAAGAGATTCTTAGCAGAGGGACAATAAGATTAATGGGGCAAAAAGTTCAGGAATAGGAGGAAGAGGAGGAGTCAGATGACAGAGACACCTGTTCGTCCCCAAGAGAAGAGCTGAGAAATGTGTGTAAGGATTACATCAGAGCAGATAAGGAGCAAATCCTAGCTTCGCTTGGTAGATGTTACAATACAGGTGCTCCAGCTCCAATAGTGGGAAACAAGTCAGCAGCTCAACTAGGAACTCTCTCAAAGGATAATGGAATAGATAGACATCTAGGCAGGACTCTTGGTAAGGTTACTCTGTGGATACGCCTTTTAATGGCAACTCTCATGAGATATCCTTCCTGAGATGATCTTCCATGGAATCTTAAGCCCTGGACTACCATAGAGGAAGGAATTAAGCATCTGAGAGAATTTGCTGTCAGAGAGGTACTCTATGGTGGCCATGAGACTCTGAATCCTGATGAAATTCCTGTAGGAAATGGTCTTGCTAAAAAGCTCATCAAAATTGCTCCTCCTAATTATGCAAATATCCTGGCAAGCAGAATTGTAGCAAGAAATTATGGCGAAGCTTCTCCTATGTTTGGACAATTCACTGATCAGATGAGACAGTTGGAGGATAGCATGACATGTGTTTCTTTGGTTTCAGCCATTGAAACTCTGTCTGGTGAAATGAAGAATTCCATGAAAGAGGAGAAGGATGAAATTATGAATTCCGTATCCCAATTGACACAAGGAAATAATTCCAATTCTTCCTCCAGATGGATACAGGTTTCCTCTGTGAGGAATAGACATCCTCCAAGGAGGTCATTCCAAAACAGGTCATCCCAAAACAGATCCAACCAAAACAGACCATCAAGGCAATCATATGGAAGTATTTGGGTAACTCTGCGTGATCAGTTTGTGAGAACATGAACAGATGGGATGGTCAACCAACTTCTAATCTTCTCAGGAGACTGAGGGAACTGCAAAGTGGCAGAACCCGAGGTAGCAATACCAGAAGGGTAGCTGTTCCTTCCACAGTTTCCCACGACAACTCTAATAGCTCCAACAGTGGCTCTAGTTCTAACACTGCACACTGTGCTCATTGCATATGTGGGCATGTTCCCCATAACTAGGGGTGCCCTGCCTCCTGCCAGGGGGAGGAGAGGGGTAACAGAGTAAACAGAATCTATTGGGATGTGTACATCCAGTGGCCTGGCACTTCACAATTTCAGAAGTACAGGGCCTTGGTTGACCCAGGGGCTCAGTGCACCATAATGCCATCAAATTATCAGGGATCAGAAGCTATAACTATTTTGGGAGTCACTGGTGGATCTCAAGAGTTAACTAAGGTAGAGGTTGATACAAGTTTAACTGGTAAACAGTGGAGGAAGCATACAGTTGTGACCGGACCTGACACACCTTGTATTTTGGGAATTGATTTTCTGAGAGAAGGGTGTTTCAAAGACCCTAAAGGTTACAAATGGGCTTTTGGAGTAGCATCTGTAGAAATTGATGGACAAAAACTGAAGCTGTCTGTTAGACCTGAGCTTTCTTATGAATCTGCAGTTGTGGGACAGCACAAGATTGAGGACATAAAATTGCTGGTTGCTTCTCAGACTGTGCATCACAGGCAATACAGAACCAACCGTGACTCTTTGTTGCCCATTCAGAATCTGATTCGTCAGTTGGAGAGTCAGAAAGTCATCAGCAAAACTCATTCCCCTTTCAACAGTCCAGTGTGGCCTGTGCGAAAGCAGAGTGGAGACTGGCGTCTGACAGCTGACTACCGAGCCCTGGATGAAGTAACTCCACCTATGAGTGCAGCAGTACCAGACATGATGGAACTCCAGTATGAGCTGGAATCCAAAGAGGCCAAATGGTATGCTACCATAGACATTGCTAATGCATTTTTCTCTATTCCCATAGCAGAGGAATGCAGGCCTCAGTTTGCTTTCACCTGGAGAGGAATCTAGTACACTTTCAACAGATTGCCAGTGGGCTGGATCCACAGCTCCAGCATCTGTCATGCAGTGATCCACGATGCTGTGGAGAAAGGTGGTGCTCCAGAACACATCCAGTTCATCGATGACCTCATCGTCTGGGGTAAAACTGCTGAAGAAGTCTTTGAGAAAGGTAACAAAGTCATTGACACTCTTCTGAATGCAGGTTTTGCCATCAAGCAAGCCAAAGTGAAAGGACCTACCAGAGAGATCCAGTTTCTGGGAGTGCAGTGGCAGGATGGACGCCGACACATTCCAGTGGATGTGGTAAATAGAGTCTCTACCATGGCCAATCCCATGAACAAGCAAGAAACTCTACGTTTCTTGGAGATAGTGGGATTTTGGAGACTGCACATTCCTGGATACAGTCAGATTGTGAAACCTCCGTATGATGTGACTCGAAAGAGAAACAGTTTCCACTGGGGACCTGAACAACAAGCAGCCTTTGACCAGATAAAGCAAGAGGTAGTTCAAGCAATGGGTCTGGGACCTGTCCGAGATGGTCCAGACATTAAGAACATTTTGTACACGGCTGCAAGTGACAATGGTCCAACCTGGTGCTTGTGGCAAAGAGCTCCAGGAGAGACACGTGGACGACCTCTTGGTTTTTGGAGTTGAGGTTACAGAGGTTCAGAGGCTAACTATACTCCAACAGAGAAAGAGATTCTAGCTGCCTATGAAGGAGTAAAAGCAGCTTCTGAAGTGATTGGAACTGAATCACAACTTCTCTTAGCTCCCAGATTACCGGTTTTGAATTGGATGTTCAAAGGCAAAGGTTCCACACCACATCATGCAACAGACTCTACCTGGTCTAAGTGGATGGCTCTGATAACACAGAGAGCTCGAATGGGAAATCTTGAAAGACCTGGTCTAGTGGAGGTGATCTCAAGTTGGCCTGAAGGTACCAACTGTACTAAACCTCCAGAGGAGAGAGTAACTTGTGCTGAGGAAGCTCCTCCTTACAGTGACCTATCTGATGATGAAAAGAAATATGCTTTGTTTACAGACGGTTCCTGTCGTCTTGTTGGGAACAAGCGAAGGTAGAAGTCTGCAGTGTGGAGTCCAACACGCCGAGTTGCAGAGGCAAAGGATGGAGAAGGAGAATCCAGTCAATTTGCAGAGGTAAAAGCTGTCCAGCTAGCTCTCAACCTAGCTGAACGTGAGAGATGGCCAAAGCTTTATCTCTACACTGACTCATGGATTGTAGCCAATGCTCTGTGGGGTTGGCTAAAGGACTGGAAAAAGAATGGTTGGTAGAGAAAAGGAAAGCCTCTATGGGCAGCTGACCTGTGGCAGGACATTGCTGATCGAATCGAGAGAATTCCTGTGAAGGTGCTCACACCCCTAAGAGCAAAGCTACTGAGAAACAGCAACACAACCATCAGGCAGATCTAGCTACAAGTGTTTCTCAAGTAGACATGGACTCTGAGCTTGATCTCGACTGGAAACACCGAGGTGAGATATTCTTAGCTTGGGTGGCTCACGATTCATCAGGACATCAAGGCAGAGATGCAACCTACCAGTGGGCTCGTGACAGAGCCATAGACATTTCCATGGATGCTATCACCCAAGTCATCCATGACTGTGACATTTGTGCTGCTAGTAAGCAGGCAAAGAGACTTAAGCCCTTATGGTATGGCGACAGATGGTCCAAGTACACGTATGGTGAAGCTTGGCAGATTGACTACATCACTCTACCACGTTCTCGTTCTGGTAAGCAGTATGTGCTTACTATGGTAGAGGCAAACACTGGATGGTTAGAAACTTATTCAGTTCCTCATGCAACTGCATGCAACACCATTCTTGGTCTGGAGAGACAAATCTTATGGGGACACGGAACTCCAGAAAGGATTGAGTCAGACAACGGAACTCATTTCAAAAACAATCTTGTAAAGAGCTGGTGTGGTGGGGTGAGAAAGTTCCCTCCCCCCACACAAAGAAAGAAACCACAGGTAGCTCAGTGGGAAAAGCAGATGAAAGCTATATTTACAGGCAGAAATTGAATGCAATGAATATATATACACAAATATACAATATTTACAATATATACAGAAATACACAGCAATGAACACAATGCAGAAAAGCCTTTTCCCTCCAGCCGACCAGATTACCAGTCTCTCCCTCCCCACCTCCCCTTTTCTCCCAAAAAGGGTTAGAGAGAGAGAGAAAGGCAATTAAGGAGAAAAATTCTGTTAGCTCAAAAGCGCATGCAAGAATTAGTTTTCTTATCTGGTTAGCTTTGTTAACCAAGGTCACTCCTGCTTCAGAAAGAGAGAAGCCGTCCAGCCCACAGGACAGAGAAGCACAGACTGCACCCAGCCTGAACCCAGACCAGACTGAACAAACAGAACCCAAACTTAAAATTGCATTCTACAATCTACCAATGAAATTAGTTTAGACTATCTTGTTTTCGTTTAAATATCAAAAACATTCAGCCAGAGTGTTCAGCAACTGTCTCTTTCTTAAAGGCATAGCCTAAACCAGTCACAGATGGGCAAAAGAGTACAGCATTGAGTGGATATTCCACATTCCCTACTATGCACCAGCTACAGGGAAGATTGAACGCTACAACGGTTTGTTGAAGACCACTCTTAAAGCCATGGGGGGTGGATCTTTGAAAAACTGGGAAAAACATTTAGCACAAGCAACCTGGCTGGCAAATAGTAGAGGTTCAGTGAACCGAGCTGGACCTGCACACTCAGATCTGCTACAGAAAGTAGAAGGTGATAGAGATCCTGTTGTTAGAGAAAAGAATCTGTTAGGTAAAACGGTTTGGGTATTTTCTCCCTCAGGAGAGGCTAAACCTGTCCGAGGGGTGGTTTCAGCTGAAGGTCCGGGTCACACTTACTGGGTAATGCAAGAGAATGGTGAAATTCAGTGTATTCCACAAAGAAATTTAACTTTAGCTGAAAGAGTTTAATTTCAGAGGGTTGTACAGCTACATCGTGCCCAAAGTAAGAATCCATGAGGAATCTACAGTGCACGAACCCTGAAAGCCCGGAGAGCTGTGAGTCAACTGAGAGTCCCTGTTTCCCTATTTCCCTTTTCTTTGCTTCATCTGCGAAGAGAAAAACTGTTTTCCATTTTTCTTGTTTCTTGGACTTCTGAATCATCTACACCTGAGGATAGCCGGAATGGACTATGAACTTTACTTACAAATTGTAGATATTGTTTTAGATTGGATGGACAGTATGAACAGCCAATGAAATTGTTTAGAAGAGGTGGATTGTGACCGGTTTAGGCTGTGCCTTTAAGAAAGGGACAGTTGCTGGAACAATCTGGCTGAATGTTTTTGATATTTAAACAAAACCAAGATAGTCTAAACTAATTTCATTGGTGGATTGGTAGAATGCAGCTTTGAGTTTGGGTTCTGCCAGTCTGGTCTGGGTTCTGGCTGTGTTCATTCTGTACCTTTCCCTCTGTTCGTGTGGGCTGGTCGGCTTCTCTCCCTCTGAAGCAACAGCTTTTTGCCGGACAGGAGCGGCCTTGAATTAACAAAGCTAACCAGATAAGAAAACTAATTCTTGCATACGCTTTGAGCTAACAGAATCTTTCTTCCTTAATTGCCTTTCTCTCTCTCTCTAATCCTTTTTGGGAAAAAGGGGAAGTAGGGAGGGAGAGAGGGGGGTTCCCTGGTTGGCTGGAGGGAAAAAGGCTTTTTTCTGCATTACGGTCATTGTTGTGTATTTCTGTATATATTGTAACTATTGTATATTTGTGTACATATTCGTTGCATTCCATTTCTGCCTGTAAATATAGCTTTCATCTGCTTTTCCGACTGAGCTAGCTGTGGTTTCTTTCTTTGTGTGTGGGGGGAGGGAACTTTCTCACCCCACCACAATCATTTACAAGTAGGATTCCTACATTTTAAAACAACAGACATTATTTCATACTTCAACAAGTCACTTTTCATTCTGCAGAAGTTCTTCTGTTTCTAAATAAACTCCAGGTTCCAACAAGGGAACTGAAGGATCTTATTCAATTTTACAGGTCAAATTTCTGATCCTTGTACAGGAATCCTTCATAGTTTTATGATATTTGATGCTATGATACATAAACTATTTTGAAGGATGTAAAAGACATCCAGGTAAAAAATGATCCAGAATACTCTAATACTTCAATTTATTTTATAACTTCTGTTGAAATTCACTTTTCCTGAATTAAAAGATTCAAGCAGGGTTTAAGGGAAAATTTTTGTTTTTCATATTCATATAAGCCTCAGTAGAAAACAAAATAAAATAAACCACCAAAATTACTTTTCAAAAGTGTAATATGCAGAAGGTTTTGTCTGCTAAAGTTTTACACTATCTACCAACTCAGATATTTAGTGACTTGCAAGAGTAATTCCGACTGGAGTAAGGACTCACAGACATAAGTTTCTATAAACATTCAAGTGTGGGAAGGGCTAAGAATAAGTGTTACATACTTTCAAGTAAAAAGATGGGGCAGGTGAGAAACAGGCAGATTCAATATTTCATTACTATTTTTTTCTGTTGTTAGGATATTGCCATATTTTTTAAGAAGTCCTGAGTCACCTTCAGAAACATTATATAATCACTCATTCTCTGCAAATACTTGAAAATGTATTTCTTGAAGTAGTCATAGGTCAAGACTCCTTTTTCTTCACATAAGCAAACCCCAAACCACATTAATATTGGCATTATTATGCATAGAGGTAGGTGCTGGTCTCTTATCACAGGTAATTAGTGACAAGAACAAGAGGTAACAGGCTCAGGCTGCACCAGGGTAGGTTTAGGCTAGACATTAGAAAAAAATTTTTCACTGAAAGAGTGGTTAAACATTGGAACAGACCACCCAGGGAGGTGATTGTGTCACTGTCCCTGGATGTGTTTAAAGGCTGTATAACTGGGGTGTTTAGTGATATGGTTGTCCTGAAGGGACACGTCTCAAAACATGCCCTAACCCAAACAATGGGCTAAGTGCCTGTGAATGCGCAAACCTGGACAGTTCCTGGGGTCCAGATGGACCAAACAAATAGCACATGTAATTAACCTTGTAAAGCACCTGCGAACTGGCAATGTTTGGATACACCCCATTCTGTAGGTTCAGTTATCAAGTTTCTCTCTGACCAATAGGCCGTTTTGGCTGGAGAGCTGATTGGGACCAGCGCCAGCACTGGCGTGCTTGAGCTGAGATCTTTCTCTTTTGGTTTCTTTTCAGGGCTTTGTGGGTTGGGAGGACCCATGGCAGACGGCAAGGTCCGGCAGGGCTGAATTCTCACGTGCCTGCTCGGGTTCGTGACATCAGCTGCAGGATTTTTAAAATCCAGCAGGGCTGAGCACGCAACGCCATTTTGTCTGGAGAGCCTTCTAGCCTGACTGCATGTGCCGGGGCAGATGACAAGAGTACAGAAGCCTCTGTGGTAGCTCAGATAAATAACGTATTTAGGTAAAATAAAAATTATAAAACATATATATATATAAATTATAGTATTTAGGTGGAATATATTTTTTCTTTTTTTTTTCTTTTAACAACTAACAATAAAACCTCTGAACTGTGGTAACAACTCAGCCAAAGACTATTAGAAAATTAGTGATATGCAGACAGATTTGGTGCATAAGCACGCAGGTGTCCAGGCTGCTAGCTGCAGAGAGTGCTGGAGCCTGGCACTTGGAATGGAGGGGGAAGGAGACAACACCTGTGTCAGGTGTGACCAGGTGAATTTTCTCCTCAACCTGGTGTCTGAGCTCAAGGATGAAGTGGCTGAGCTAAAGGATGAAGTATTTAGGCTCAGGACTATACAGGAAGTGAAAGGGAGTTAGCTATGTGGAAGCAGGATTTGCAGACATCCCCTGTTGAGGGAGGCGTCCCTGGAAACAGGGAGGGATGGATACAGGTTCCTGTTAGGTGAAGCAAAAGGAATCTATCCCAGTCCTCTCGCCCTCCCCTGTTGCCCTTGCATAATCAGTATGAGGCCCTGCAGGCTGAAGGCAACATGGATGAGAAGGCAGAAGAGGAACCATCTAAGGAGATGCCTAAGGCAAAGCAGTCCCCACCAACTATAACAACCAGCATCGTAAAGAGAAAGAGAAGGCTTATAGTTGTTGGAGACTCTCTCCTGAGGGGAACAGAGGGACCCATATGTCTTCCTGACCCATCCCATAGGGAAATGTGCTGCCTGCCTGGGGCCTGCATAAGGGACATCACAAGGAGACTCCCTAAGCTAATCCAGCCCTCTGACTATTACCCATTGCTGGTAATACAAGCTGGAAGCAATGAGATCAATAAGAAGGGCACCAGGATGACTAAAAAGGAATTCAAGGCCCTTGGACAATTGGATGATGGGGCAGGAGCACAGGTGGTGTTTTGTTCAGTTCCCTCAATGGCAGGGGTGTTGTGGTGGGTTGAAGGGCTGATCCTTCCCTCTCTCCCACCATGGGCAGGAAAAATGAGACTCAGACAAACAGATTGCAGAAGTGGTGGAAAGTTTAAAAGGAAAAGCAGTGAGTTACAGAGAACCACAAGCACAGTGACAAAAGGTGATCCCAAAGCATGCCCAGAAGTATCCCAACACTTCCCTCTCCCCACCTGAGGGTACACCCAAAACCCCCAGGGCTCTTTCTTTGCCCCCCCAGCTTCCACTCTTAGGTTAATCTCAGCTGACCAGATCTGAGATTGCCCTTCCCCCTTCTCCTCCCGGCATTAGGCCTAGCCAGGCCCCAAGAGGCCTCAAGATGACTCCCCCTCCATTACCAGACATGGACCATCTCCATAGGAGTGGTGAGGGGAGAAAGAGGAAGTGCAGGACTTCGCAGGTGTTTTTTATGGGGAGCAGGACATTATGGGATGAAATACACAGCTTCCTGTGTCCACCCTCAGGACACCAGAGGTGTGTCTTATATGGCCACAGCAGGGGGGCACCCAGCCTAAACCACTATAGGTGTACACTGAGAGGAACAGTAGAACCCACCCCATCAACAATTGGCTCAAGAGATGATGCCAGCAATGGAATTTTGGGTTCTTTGATCAAGGGGCAACTATTACTGCACCTGACCTGCTGGACATTGATGGGTTGAAATTATCTAGAAAGGACAAGAGACTACTAGCATTGGAACTGGAAGGGCTCATTGGGAGGCCTTTAAACTAGGCCTGAAGGATGTGGGTGAGGAAACCAGTATCTCCAGAGAGGGGAAAGTGGGACATAAATTAGGGTTAATAGAGAAATCAACAGCCCAGCTGAAGTGCATGTACACCAATGCATGCAGTATGGGTAACAAATAATGAGAACTGGAGGTCTTGGTCCACCAGGAAGACTATGATATAATTGCTACTACAGAAACACAGTGGGACAATTCATATAATAGGAGTACTGCCTCGGGGGGTTACAAACTCTTCAGGAGAGACAGGCGAGAGAGAAGAGAAGGAGGGGTGGCCCTGGATATTAAGGAATGACTAGATATCGCAGAACTTGAGGTTGTAGATGAAAGGATTGAGTTCCTGTGGGTTAAAATTGGAGTGAGGCCAAACAAAACTGACATCCTGATTGGAGTCTGTCATAGACCTCCTAACCAGGATGAGGAGGCAGATGAAATATTCTGCAAGCAACTGGAGGCTGTCTGAAGATCATCAGATCCTGTCCTTGTGGGTGACTTTAACCTGCCAGACATCTGCTGGGAACTTAATTCAACAGAGAGGAGGCAGTCCAGAAGGTTCCTAGAGCATATGGAGGACAGCTTCCTGATGCAGCTGTTAAGTGAGCCTACCAGGGGTCAGGCTCTGCTTGACCCGCTGTTCTCCAATAGAGAAGGGCTGGTGGGAGATGTGATGGTAGGAGGCTGTCTAGGGTGCAACGATCATAAGATAGTGGAGTTTTCAATATGCAGGGAAATAAGGAGGAGCAATAACAGAACCCTCACTTTGGACTTGTGGAGGGCAAACTTCAGCTTGTTTAAAAAACTAATTTGGAGAGTACCTTGGGTAGCAGCCCTTAAGAACACAGGAGCCCAGGATGGTTGTACCTCCTTCAAACAGGAACTCTTGAAGCCACAGGAACAGACTGTGCCCACATGCCAAAAGATGAGCCGGTGGGGAAGGTGACCAGCCTGGATGAACAAGCAGCTCTTGAACAAATTGAGGGAAAAAAAAGAGGATGTATTGCCTTTGGAAGCGGGAGGGAGGCAACTTATGATGTGGTTAAGGATGTTGTTAGATCATGTAGGAGTAAAACTAGAGAGGCAAAAGTCCAGTTAGAACTTAAGCTGGCCACTGCTGTAAAGGACAATAAAAAGCATTTTTATAAATATATTAATGCTAAAAAGAGGGACAAGAAGAACCTCCACTCCATATTGGACCTGTAAGGTAACATTGTAACTAAAGATGAGGAAAAGGATGAGGTTCTAAATACTGTCTTTGCCTCCATTTTCAACAGTAAGGCAGGAGGACTTCAGGATAACTGACCTCCTGAACTGACAGATGGGGTCAGGGAGCAGTGTAGTCCTCTTGAAATCCATGAGGAAGCAGTTAGGGACTTGCTGAGCCACTTGAATACTCACAAGTCCATGGGACTAGATGGGATCCATCCTAGGGTGCTGAGAGAGCTGGCAGATGAGCTTGCCAAGCTGCTTTCCATTTTTAGCACCAGTCCTGGCTCGCTGGAGTGGTTCTAGTTGACTGGAAACTGGCCAATGTGATCCCCATCCACAGAAAGGGTCAGATGGAGGAACCTGGAAACTATAGGCCTGTCAGCTTGACCTCAGTGCCAAGGAAAATTATGGAGCAGATCACCTTGTGGCCAATCACAGTGCACCTGTGGGATGGCCAAGGGATCAGCCTAGCCAACATGGATTTAGGAAGGGTAGATCCTTCCTCTCCAACCTGATCTCCTTCTGTGATCAGGTGACCCGTCTGGTGGATGTGGGGAAGGCTGTGGATGTAGTCTACCTGGACTTCACCAAGGCCTTTGATACTGTCCCCCACAGCAAACTGCTGGCCAAGCTGTCAGCCCATGGCTTGGACAGCAGCATTCTGTGCTGGGTTAGGAACTGACTGGAGGGCAGTGCCCAGAGAGTGCTGGTGAATGGTGGCACATCCAGCTGGAGGCCAGTCACCAGTGGTGTCCCCCAGGGATCAGTTCTGGGACCCCTCCTCTTTAATATCTTCATTGATGATCTGGATGAGGGGATTGAGTCAATCATCAGTAAATTTGCAGATGACACCAAGTTGGGAGTAGATCTTGATCTGTTAGAGGGTAAAAGGGCTCTGCAGAGAGACTTCAACCAAATGGACAGATAGGCAGAGTCCAACAAGATGACGTTTAAGAAATCCAAGTGCCAGATGCTGCACTTTGGTCACAACAACCCCATGCAGAGCTACAGGCTGGGTTCAGAGTGGCTGGAGAGCTGCCAAACAGAAGGGGACCTGGGCATACTGGTTGATAGTGGGCTGAACATGAGCCAGCAGTGTGCCCAGGTAGCCAAGAAGGCCAATGTCATCCTGGCCTGCATCACAAATAGTGTGGACAGCAGGAGTCAGGAAGTCAATGTGCCCCTGTACTCTGCATTGGTTAGGCCACACCTTGAGTCCTTTGTCCAGTTCTGGACCCCTCAATTTAAGAAGGACATTTGAACATGTCCAGAGAAGGGCAACAAGGCTGGGGAGAGGCCTTGAGCACAGGCTCTATGAGAAGAGGCTAAGGGAGGTGGGATTGTTTAGCCTGGAGAAGAGAATGCTCAGGGCAGACCTTATGGGTGTCTTCAACTACCTGTATGGAGGTTGTAACCAGGTGCGGGTTGGTCTCTTCTCACAGGCAACCAGCACCAGAACAAGAGGACACAGTCTCAAGCTGCACCAGGGGAAGTTTAGGCTGGATGTTAGAAGAAAGTTCTTCACAGAAAAAGTTGTTGTTCATTGGAATGGGCTGCCCAGGAAGGTGGTGGAGTCACCGTCCCTGGAGGTGTTCAAAAAAGATTGGACATGGTACTTGAAGCCATGGTTTAGTTAGTCATGATGTGTTGGGTGACAGGTTGGATTTGATGATCTCTGAGGTCTTTTCCAATCTTATTGATTCTATGATTCTATACAGAATCACCATTAGAGCAGAATATATCAAATGCCCCAAAACACAAAACAGCTTCATTTTTCTTCCTTAATCTGAGCAGGAATTAATCAAGCAATTGCCTCATGTTGGGTGCCAACATGTGTAATGTGGTGGGTTGAAATTTCCCCCCCAACATTAACTTTGCTAGACCTACTCACTTAGAAGCAAATGGAGCTGTATTTATAAGCAAAATCTACACTCTACAATGAAATGCAGTAAGCATGTACAAAATACACAGTATTTACAATATTATACAGATATTTACAAATAGCAAACATCATGAAAGCTACTAATTTCTCCCTGCCTGCCTTCCCCTCATGCCCCGCTACAAAAGGCACAAGAGAAAGGAACAGGGAAGTTAGACTTCCAGGCCAGCCAAAGCACTCAGATTATCTCTCCTGAGTGAAGCAAATCAGCCAGAGATCAGAAGAGAAAAGGGAATAATTGTTATGGCACAGGTCCTCTTATTCTGGATATTTACCCAGTGAATTTGGTTAGAATAATCTTTTGTTTTCCTTTTTACACCCAATAGTGATTTATTTATATTTTTCTACTTTTCTGCTCAAAATCTGGAACTAAATTCTACAGGCATAGCCTAAAACAGCCACAGGGGGAAAGCCCTAAGAGAACTGAATCCCAGGAGAGCTGCACTACTACAGCCTGTGAAATGCACAGAAGGGGAAATAGGCCCCTTAACCTTCTCCAAGCCAAGAGATGCTTGAATTACAGTTCCAGCATCTGAGAAGATATCAGACAAAGGAGCAAGCCAGCAAACTGGCTACAGAATGCAGAATGTCCTGTGTAGGAAACTACAGGTTGTGGCACCTTTCTTTCCAATTTAAATTGCTGTATTGTAAATGCTCAGATTTGTGCTTAAATTGTTAACCGTCTTCATACGTGGACCTAAACTTTTATATGATAGATGATTGGTAAATTCCAGAGATCATTAGTTCTTTTATATCTATGGAGCAGTGTCTTTTTTTTTAAGCTATACTTCTCTAAAGAGATGCAAGAAAGTATTTCTGTGGCGGTAAATATTGTAGCAAATGCATAGTCAAAGCTGTGTTGAAATGAAAATATTTTGTTTTCAGAGTAAGTTATTGTTTAAATATCTGCTTGAAAGTAATGGACCAATATCTCAAGATGGTAAAACATGAAAAATCATGTATTCTTAAAGTTAGCACTCTCAGGCTTTTCTACACAAGAAATGTGTGGGCAAGAAAGAACCCCATATGATGGGGGTCAACTTTAATATTACTCAAAACTGAAAGCAAGCAAGCAGAAGACATTTGTTAAGTCAGAGCAGGTTTGGGGGTTTTGTTGGTTTTGTTTGGTTGTGGGTTTGTTTTTTGTTTGTTTGTTTTCTTTTTGCTTATGTTGGGGGGGTGGAAAAAGATAAAAGACAAAAGAGGCTGTAAATGTGATAACGAGAGGTCATTTAGAGTACTGTTAAATAACCAGAATGCCTACTTTTTCAAGGTGTGTGCATTCTGCTGAAGATATAGGTAGTAGTTATGAATTGTCAGTTGTTATGTTAAAATTCAAGAACAATACAACCAAAATAAAAGCTATCTTTCCAAATGGGGTCAATTACAGTGTAATGGTGAGCCTAAGAAGCGTAAAATCAGTTGTTGCTCAGATGCCATTTCTCACTGACTCTGTTTTAATCCAGAACATTAGTGTACTGCTATAGGCCTTGTATGCTATGTACCTGTGATAAAAGCACAGTTGAAATTGCTTTCCTGTTTATTGCTATAGTTTACTTTCTATCCCTTAATGAAAGAGACACATTTAGTGTTCTCTTGTGTTAGAGATATTAAAGTGAAAGACCCTGCCTTAATTGCACAGACATGAGTGGTTGCTGAATAATCTGAAAGTGAAATTACTCTCCTTGTCAAGGCCAAATGCTTAGTGGGGAAGTTTTTCATAAAGAATTAAAGTATAAATAATTGTAATAGCAACTAATGGGGATTAGTGGACAAGGGCTTACGAATACAGTAGTAAGTTTGGTGGAGCTAGGGAAACTTGAAATAAGGTTATAGAATAAGATGGTAAAATGTTTTATTTTTCACCTGTAGGCTGTGAAGACATTTTCATTCCAAGTCCAGAAAAGGAGTTAATTTCAATTTTAAACATAGGTTTGAGATTCTGCTAAACTTTAGTAGTTTAATAAGTTTATATAAGTGCAATAAGTTTATATACACTTACTCTACTTGTCTCACAGCCTTTTACTAAAGAAAAATTTAGTTTCTGTGTAAACTTAAATTTATATATATATATATACACATATCAATAACGGGGGGGATTTACAAGGGTAAGGAATAAGGATGAATAGGAGAATATACAAAACCAAATTTGGATGGCCTTGTATCTCCCTCAATGTATGTGGATTTCAGTCCTTCAGAGAAGCATGGATGCATCAGGGAGAAGATCAGGCCCAACCACATAGCAGAACCAGGAGGCCAGCAGCAGCACTAGGTCCTTTCGAACAGGCAACACAGAAGCAAAGAGCCAGAATGACTGCCACCCCCCCATACCTCCCTTTATAGTCTTGCTGGACAGGAAGGGGGAGCAGAACTGACCAACTTAGACTCAGGGTACTTCTCCCAGGAGGGAAAAGCCATGTCCACCTGAATCAGGTTTCTTTTGTGCCCTGGAGCAAGCAGGGCTCTCGCAACCCTCACAGTATCACACAGTATCACAGTATCAGCAAGGTTGGAAGAGACCTCGAAGATCATCGAGTCCAACCTGTCACCACAGACCCCACGGCTAGACCATGGCACCAAGTGCCATGTCCAGTCCCCTCTTGAACACCTCCAGGGACAGCGACTCCACCACCTCCCCGGGCAGCCCATTCCAATGGCGAATGACTCTCTTGGCGAAGAACTTTCTCCTCACCTCGAGCCTAAACTTCCCCTGTTGCAGCTTGAGACTGTGTCCCCTTGTTCTGGTGCTGGTTGCTAGGGAGAAGAGGCCAACCCCTTCCTGGCTACAACCACCTTTCAGGTAGTTGTAGAGAGCAATGAGGTCGCCCCTGAGCTTCCTCTTCACAAGGCTAAACGACCCCAGCTCCCTCAGCCTCTCCTCATAGGGCTTGTGCTCAAGGACTCTCACCAGCCTTGTTGCCCTTCTCTGGACACATTCAAGTGTCTCGATGTCCTTCTTAAACTGAGGGGCCCAGAACTGAACACAGAACTCAAGGTGTGGCCTAACCAGTGCAGAGTACAGGGGCACAGTGACCTCCCTGTTTCTGCTGGCCACACTATTCCAGCAGGCCAGGATGCTGTTGTCTTTCTTGGCCACCTGGGCACACTGCAGGCTCATGTTCAAGCGACTGTCAATCAGCACCCCCAGGTCCCTCTCTGTTTGGGAGCTCTCCAGCCACTCTACCCCAGCTTGTAGCTCTGCATGGGGTTGTTGTGGCCAAAGTGCAACACCCGGCACTTGGACTTGTTGAATGCCATCCCATTGGACTCTGCCCATCTGTCCAGCCGGTCGAGGTCCCTCTGCAGAGCCCTTCTGCCCTCTAACTGATCAAGATCTGCTCCCAACTTGGTGTCATCTGCAAATTTGCTGATGACTGTCTCAATCCCCTCATCCAGATTGTCAATAAAGACATTGAAAAGGGTGGGGCCCAGCACTGATCCCTGGGGGATGCCACTGCTGACTGGCCTCCAGCTGGAGGTGGCACTATTCACATCCACAGGCCTCCCCACATCCACCAGGTGGGTCACCTGATCATAGAAGGATATCAGGTTGGAGAGGCAGGACCTGCCCTTCCTCAATCCATGTTGGCTGGACCTGAGCCCTTGGCCATCCTGCAGGTGCGCAGTTATTGCTGCCAGGATAATCTGCTCCATCATTTTCCCAGGCACTGAGGTCAGGCTGACAGGCCTATAGTTTCCGGGTTCCTCCATCTGACCCTTCTTGTGGATGGGGACCACATTGGCCAGTTTCCAGTCATCTGGGACCTCACCGGTGAGCCAGGACTGGAGGAAAATGATGGAGAGCTGTCGCTGTAGAGGGGTCGGGATAAGGATAAGGTGATGGTCCGTGCGACAAGAATCAAACACAAGCAGAGCACATAGAAGGCCAAAAAGCAAGCCCCGTTTATTCCAGCACACAACTTATATATTGCGTGTAGTGTTAGTGTGGCTGCCTGTAATTGGTTAATGAACTTTTCTCAAGACTCTCATGGGTCAGCGATAGCATTGCTATAGTTACTTGTTAAGTTAGTCCAGGTGGCCTCCCATCTTATCTTGAAGTTTCTCATTCCCACTCAGTCTGTCTGGGGAGTTTCCAGATTCTCATGGGAGCACAGCAATGTTTTCTCACCAGGGCTCTTCCAAGGGTTCACAGATACATCACAGTCCCCCACAATTCCCCCTTTTTGTTTTTCTGCTACAAATGTCGCTTTGATCATCTGCTGCAGGGCCCTTTGCAGCAGATTAATCAAACAGGGCAACATCAGTAACATTACAATCACAATTACAGTAACTTGGTCTTAACAATCGGAAGAAACCAGCCTGAAAATCCCCATCTTTCAAACAATCCTTCAAATTCTTGACAATCATGACCCTGAACTAAAAGCAAAAAATTCTATCACACCTCTATCTTACAAAGGAGCATATCAAACAGAACCCATGTAGGCAATAGTTAAATCACACCAAGAAACACACACACAAAATGTTCTTTTTGAGCTCAAGGGCTCAGTCTTTTCGGTAATGTCCTCCCATCTGTTCACCGGGACACCAAGCAGGTGCTGAAAGGACTCATAGGTGTTGTTATCAAGAGGCACATCTTATCTTGTTTCAGGATGTTAGCAAGTATGACCCACACATTCTTCTGTGGTAGCTTTGGAATCTGCATGACTCCTACAACAGTCAGTGTCCAGAGGGTGATGCAAACGCTGGTCGAACCCATCTTGCTGGAACCCAGCGTGGTCCAGAATCTGTTGAGACACAAGCATACCCTCATCCCCAAATTATTAAATCACAAGGATCAGACCACTGACATGTTTGCAGATCCCAAACCCTGACTTTAGCTCCTGAGGGCACCCTGCTGGTGGTAGCCAGGGAGCCAAAATGACGCAGTATCCGGGGGTTCCTGACAATCACCAGAAATCTGCAAGAAATTTAGAACGTACATAGCTTTGTTCAATCGAGCTTCTGGAGGATCCCTGACATTCCGCCTTTTTGTTTTTGCAACAGTTGTTTTAATGTTCCATGTGCACATTCAACAATGCCTTGTCCAGTAGGAGAATGAGGGATACCTGTAATATGAGTTATACCCCACGATTGCAGAAATGAGTTAACCTTTGCAGACACGTATGCTGGACCATTGTCTGTTTTTATCTGAAGAGGAACTCCAGCAGTAGAAAAAGCTCGCTGCCAATGACGAATAACATCTTTGGCAGTCTCTCCTGTGTGAGCAGTAGCAATGATGACCGAGGAAAATGTATCAACAGACACATGAACAAATTTTAACCTGCCAAATTCAGCAATGTGAGTAACATCTGTTTGCCAGATCTGGAGGGCTCGCAACCCTCTCGGGTTAGTACCAGAATAGTGAGGAATATGCTGGCCCTGACAATCAGGACATGCAGCAACAATACCTCGAGCTTCAGCATTGGACAACTGAAACTGCCGTTTTAGAGCACAATAACCTTGATGAAAAAAATTTATGAGAAGCTATTGTTTGTTGTTTGATATTTGGGATTGGTCCCATTGCTACACCCGACACAAGTGCATCTGCTTTTGCATTCCCCTCCACCAAAAACCTGGCAAGTTTGTGTGACTCTTAATGTGCAAAACATAGTAAAGAGCACATAGTTTTTGAATCTCAGTCCATAATAGTTTTAAAACTCCAAAAAGCTTTTCCTGTTTAATGTGACCAAGGACAGCTTTATCTAAACGCTGCACTAATCCAGCCTCATAGGCCGAATCAGTAACAATGTTTACAGGACAGGAAAACTGCTGAAATACCATAGTCACAGCCCTTAACTCCAGCGCGTGGCTGAGAGAGCAGGCAGCGGTGAGGCACTCGGCTCTGAGAGCTTGCTTTTGGCTTTGCTTTCCTTGCTTTTCAGGAGGTAGGGGGCTGGTGGCTCGGGACCTCCTGGAGAGGGGAGGAGGGGCAGCAGGCTCGGGTTGCCTACGTGCCTGAGGGCAGTGACGTAGCAAGGGGAGGGGTTGCCGTGGAAACCCCGCGCAAACCAAACAGACCCCAGCGCGTGGCTGAGAGAGCAGGCAGCGGCGAGGCACTCGGCTCTGAGAGTGGGCAGCGGTGAGGTGCTCGGCTCTGAGAGCAGGCAGCGGCGAGGCGCTCGGCTCAGCCTTCTCACTGAGGGAGGGAAAAAAAAAAAAAAAAAAAAAAGGCGCCGGGTGGAGAGGGTGGTTAAGAGGGTTAAGAGGGTGGTTACAGCAGCATTACAGCAACATGGTTACTAATAGAAGTAAGGCTAGTAGAAGAACAGTGGGCACCCAAACAGAGGCCACTCACAAGCATGCAGGTGTTCAGGTGGGTGGCTGCAGTGAGTGCTGGGATCTGGCACTCGACATGGAGGATGGAAGGAACAACTCCTGTGTCAGATGTGAGCAGATCAGTGATCTGATGAGCATGGTGGCTGAACTAAAAGAAGGCCAAAAAGCAAGCCCCGTTTATTCCAGCACACAATTCATATATTGTGTGTAGTGTTAGTGTGGCTGCCTGTAATTGGTTAATGAACTTTTCTCAAGACTCTCATGGGTCAGCGATAGCATTGCTATAGTTACTTGTTAAGTTAGTCCAGGTGGCCTCCCATCTTATCTTGAAGTTTCTCATTCCCACTCAGTCTGTCTGGGGAGTTTCCAGATTCTCATGGGAGCACAGCAATGTTTTCTCACCAGGGCTCTTCCGAGGGTTCACAGATACATCACAGTCCCCCACAGAGAGCGGCTTGGCCAGCTCATCTGCCAGCTCTCTCAGCACCCTAGGATGGATCCCATCCAGCCCCATGGACTTGTGAGTGTCCAAGTGGCTCAGCAGGTCCCGAACTAATTCCTCATGGATATCCAGGGCATTACACTGCTCCATGACCCCATCACCCAGCTCAGGAGGCCACTTATCCTGAACTCCTCCTGCCTTGCTGTTAAAAATTGAGGCAAAGAAGGTGTTCAGGACCTCAGCCTTTTCCTTGTCTTCAGTCACTGTGTTCCCCTCCATGTCCAATAGGGAGTGGAGGTTCTTCTTGCCCTTCTTTTTTGGCATTAACATATTTGTAAAAATGCTTTTTATTGTCCTTCACAGAGGTGGCCAGCCTCAATTCCAACTGGGCCTTTGCCTCTCTAATTTTTTTCCTACGTAATCTAACAACTTCCTTAAACATACCTCGAGAAGTCTTCCCCTCCTTCCAAAGGTGATACAACCTCTTTTTTTCCCTTAGTTCCTCCAGGAGCTGCTTGCTCATCCAGGCTGGTCACCTTCCCCACTGGCTCATCTTTCAGCAGATGGGAACCGCCAGTTCCTGTGCCTTCAAGAGCTCCTGTTTGAAATAGATCCAACCATCCTGGACCCCTCAGTTCTTGAGGGCTGATACCCAGGGGAACTTTGCAAATAATTTTCTTAAACAGGCTGAAGTTCGCCCTCCGGAAGTCCAAGGTGAAGGTTCTGTTGGTGCTCCTCCCTATCTCCCTGCATATTGGAAACTTCACCATCTCATGGTTGCTGCAGCCCAGGCAGCCTCCTACCATCACATCTCCCACCAGCCCTTCTCTATTGGAGAACAGCAGGTCAATCAGAGCTTGATCCCTGGTAGGCTCACTCAACAGCTGCATCAGGAAGTTGTCGTCCATGTGGTCCAGAAATCTTCTGTACTGCCTCCTCTCTGCTGAGTTAACTTCCCAGCAGATATCTGGCAGGTTAAAGTCACCCACAAGGACAAGATCTGATGACCTTGAGACAGCCTCCAGTTGCTTATAGAATAATGCGTCTGCCTCCTCATCCTGGTTGTGTGGTCTATAACAGACTCCAACCAGGATGTCAGATTTGTTGGTCTGCCCCCTGATTTTAACCCACAGGCTCTCAATCCCTTCATTTTCCACCTCAAGCTGTGTGGCAGGGAGTGACTTCCTAACATACAGAGCCACCCCTCCTCCTCTTCTCCCTTGTCTGTCTCTCCTGAAGAGCATGTAACCCCCCAGTGCAGCAGTCCAATCGTGTGTGTCATCCCACTATGTTTCTGAGATGGCGACTATATCATAGTCACCCTGGTGGACCAGGACTTCCAGCTCCTCCTGCTTATTGCCCATGCTGCGTACATTGGTGTACATGCACTTCAGCTGGGCTCTCAACTTCTCTATTGAGCCTAATCTGTGCCCCACTCCTTCATCCGCAGAGGGACTGACTTCCTCACCCACCCCCTTCAGAACTAGTTTAAAGCCCTCCTCCCCCCCCGGCCCAGCGCCTGCCCAGGGTGGTGTAACCCAGTACAATATGTGAATCAAATAATTGGTCAAGTGGTTTGCAAATAGTGGTTGGTCATTCTCAGTACCTTACATACAGCAGTCAATATAATTATGCCCAAATATAATTATTTGTGTGATATTTCGGGACAGTACATCATGATTTAGTGTTACACTGAAAGCCGTCTCATGAGCTAAGGGGAATAATAATACATAGAAACAAGACTCTTTTTATTCACATTAATGTTTCAACAGTACAATACTCTTCAAAATTATCTCATTAAAACAGAAAAAATATCATTAATAGCACAGTTAACATCATCATACAGAAACTTCATATTTTCTACTCTTTGTGGTGTTGGGATTACCTTTACAATGAGTCTTTGCATCTAAAGGCTAAAAGTTCACATTTCCTGAAGTAGGATGGGGAAAGGCGGATAGGATGACAAGTTCAGTCACTTGGGATTTTCACTGGGATAACTAGGGTGTACATTCTGGGAATTACTCACAGTTCCAGACATAATAAAAATTATTTCTTTGTTTCTATGTCACAACCTATTTTTTTTCTCATGGCTTCCCAACTGAAGCCTGGAATATATACTATCACTTCCTCCTACATTAAGAATATAAGGGGAGCAGCTGGTCATATTGAGTCACCCTAGGAGATTCAGGTCTTGTCCTGCTCTTAGAGAGCTGTGTCTCCAACACATTTGCAATGGCCACCAGATACATGTTAAGGCAAAATACCCTCTACACTGCACTGGTTAGGCCACACCTGAAGTACTGTGTCCAGTTCTGGGCCCCTCAGTTTAGGAAGGATGTTGACTTGCTGGAACGTGTCCAGAGAAGGGCAACAAAGTATGTGAAGGGCTTGGAACACAAGCCCTATGAGGAGAGACTGAGGGAGCTGGGGTTGCTTAGCCTGGAGAGGAGGAGACTCAGGGGTGACCTTATTGCTCTCTACAGCTACCTGAAGGGAGGTTGTAGACAGGCAGAGGTTGGTCTCTTCTCCCAGTCAACCAGCACCAGAACAAGAGGACACTGTCTCAGGCTGTGCCAGGGGAGGTTTAGGCTGGAGATTAGGAGGAAGTTCTATACAGAGAGAGTGATTGCCCATTGGAATGGTCTGCCCACGGTGGTGGTGGAGTCACCATCATTGGAGGTGTTCAGGAGGAGACTTGATAGGGTGCTTGGTTGCATGGGTTAGTTGAATAGGTGGTGTTGGAAGATAGGTTGGACACGATGACCTTGAAGGTCATTTCCAACCTGGTTTATTCTATTCTATTCTAAAACAAGATATGGGGCAAGGCCAGAACAGCCAGGTCCTCACAAGCTGCAATGCTAGGCCGATACAAAATATAAAAGCTTTAACTAATATTGTGAAAGACATGTCTTGTGATATGCTATATGATCATTAACTGATTTCTCTTTGAAACTATTGCAAACATTGTGGCAATTTCATAGCTGCCATGTAATCCACTATGTGTGGGAGTAGGTAAAGGCAGAATGAACTACTGGTTCAAACAGAAATTTGTCAGAAGTTTCTGTTTGTATTTCATCTTCTGTGCCTAAAATTCTGTTTATAAATGTAGCAACGATACTTTCCTTTCTTTCCTTCTACTATTACGTTATACATGTTTGGCAGTGGAAGCTGGGTGAATGAAAAAATATAGTAAACAAGTCTGTAATGCTTATTTGAGTCCATTCAGGTACCTAGTCTGCAGTAAGAAAACCTTTTCCTGCACTTTTTCTGATTTGACTGAATTTACCTAAGAAGCCCAAGGCTTGCATAATCAAACCAGAAAATTCACTACTGACTTCCATCTACCATTTTCCATGAATTAGTAAGTATTTGCATAGAAAGGAATGTCTTATACATACTTAATTTCTTTAGGGTTATCTATGATTATTCTTTTACCTCTACATGTTTTTCAGAATAAACATTGACATACATTTAAAAGGATAAAAATATTTTGTTTTGCTGTGAAATGGGAGCTAAGATGTACATTCACATACAAATACAAACATGACATCTTCAGGCTTCCATATCCTATGGTTCTATGTCTGTGCTTTAGAGAAGGATCATATTTGGTCAAGACAATGCTGCTTGATTGTTGAGTTTCTTGTTCTCTTAAAACCGGAGCTTGAAAAAGAACCCTAGATGAACATTAAAGCTTGATTTTTCATTGAGTTAAGTTTGAATAGACTACATGTTGTAACTTAATTGTATAAGCATTATGAATTTAGTATATCAAAAGCTGTATCTTATGGTCCTCAATAGTGAAAAAAATGGAATTCTACCTTATTTGAAAATAATGCTACATGCACACCTTTATTGAAGTGTGGGAGTTCAAAACTACAGTGTCCAAATGTGGTCTAGTAAATGCTTATTAAAGCTACTCTGACTGATGCCTCTGTCCTGGTTTGAGTTAGAACGGGAAATAATTCTATTCAGTGAGGCTACTTTCCATCTCAGTCACTTTCAAGTAACTTCATGTGCTGTAACTATTGGCATGTTTTCTCAGAGAGTGTCTGCTTCTTGTACTGATAATGCTCTGTGTTTCTAGTTAGTGCAGACCAAGGTTACTTATAAATCTTGTGTGCTGTATTGGGGTGCAGAGTAAAAAGCCACATCTGCAGAGAGGAACAAACAGTTCAGGTGACCCTAAACTAACCAGGTGAGGTATTCCATATGCATCATACTCCGTAGAAAGCTGAAGGATCACAAGGGTCAAGCTCTCTTCATTTTTTGCCCCTCTTATTCAGTGGTTTGAATCTAAGGAGGACACTGTCCATTCTGCCTTCTGTCCTGATCCATGACTTTCTTAATCCAGTTCCCACCTACCACTGAGTTAAGTCTGGGATTTCTGCCACAGCAACAGTGGAGATGGTGACTAATTGTAATCAGGGTGTTGGGTTCAATGATGGGTTTGCATATACTCATGTATATTTAGTTTTATTACTATATTTTTCATCAAAATAGTATTAATTTTCTTTCCCAAATTGATATGTCTCTCTCCCTTAATCCATTTCTCTTCCTTTTGAGAAGAGAGAGGAGCTTTCCTGGTACAGAACTTGTCTACATCTTTATTCAACTTCATGGGGCTCCTGTTCCTGTTGTTTGTTTTTTTTCCAACCCTGAGCTCCTTTGTTATTCTGCACACATCAGCCAAGAGATCGGTTTATGTCTCTTCTCTCCTTTCTTGGAGTCTGTTATTTTTACCCCTAAAGTAACCAATGTGAGCCAAGATAAAAGGCTGATTTATCTGTGTTTCTCTATGTGTTTGCTACAGGTAAAGTATTGTTCCATTACAGTGGTCCTATCATTATCAAATTAGATTGACATTCTCTGATTATATTTCTGTAGGCTAAAATGGTTATCCTTTTGCTCTTGTACACCCACCTGAAATAAATCTCCAGAAGACTTTAAATACCTAGAATACTTACTCCATCCTCCAACAGGTTCTTGTATTCTACTTCCAGGAGAGAAAATATGAAGCTAATATGGCTATCAATACTTTGCAACAAGGGATATATGAGAAACACTTTCCAAAGAGCAGATAAAAACTAGACCACAGTAATAATCATAGGACTTAAGGTTTGTTCAATTTTTTTATTATTGCTTTTACTTTGTACCTGCTGTGTTCATACTGTGTTGTTTTGAGAATGCATTAGCTCCTAGCACTGGTAAAACCCACAGTAAGGATAACAACACATTCCAGTTGTCAGCAAACATTGATGCTCAGAAGACAGTGTTAGCAATCTACATTTACCAAAAAAAAAGTAACAGATTAAAATTTGTCTGCAACCAGGAAATCCACAGATTTTTCTATTGCATCTGCATCATTAAAACCCTTGGTCTTTTAACCACCTGAGCATATATGTTTTCCCTTGATCTACAAAATGAACAACAATTTGAGGATAGTTTTTGATTTGTATAAGGTTAATTTCCAGTTTTTCTGCCCAGTCCACCTTCAGGCCATTGTTCTTCTTGAGAACTGATTTATAATCTGTGGTAGTTCTTGCAAGCTATTGTGGCTTAGACACATCACCTAAATACCCACTACAAATTAGGTATTTCTGCTCTCAGTAAGAGCCAAGGTGCAGCAGCAGGAGCTCTGTAGACGTCAAATTACTCCACTGAGAGTCAAATAGAGTTCATATTTCTTTTTCTCCCTCTTTGGTTTTAGGCCAAGACCTAGAAGACAATAGATAAGTTATTGAATTTTTTTCTGTAATTCAGCCATCCAGTACATGATTCAAATAAGAGAAGGCTCGTTTAACTTCTAAAATTGTGGATTAAATATTCTAAGTAAATAATGCAATTCTACATTAGAATGTTTTAAATAATTTTAAAGATGTAGCATGAGCTGATGAATTAGATATAGAAGACTAAAATTTTGTGGGTACTGTAAAATTAAGGGTGTGACTTACACAAATGATTCATTTGAACTGTTTCTTCTTCCCCCCCCCCCCCCCCCCCCCCCGTGATAGGAATGTTCTGTTTTGACAAAAGAATCACAAAAAATATCAAGTTGGATGAGACCTCAAAGATCATCCAACCAGTTTAGGGTCAATGCTCAGTTGTCCCTAAGCACTGGGTCCACATGTTGCCTAAACACCTGCAGGGATAGCAACTCCACCTCTGCCCTAGGCAGTCAACCAATACCCCCAGGTCTCTCTCCAAGTTGCAAAAAGGAGCAAAGTGAAGCCAAGAGTAAAACTCTTAGTCACATTAATGTTTCAACAACAAAATATAATATAAAATTATCTCAGTAAAACACACACACACAAAAAGATTAGTATGACTTAGCATTGTCATATAGACAGTTCACACTTCCTACCTCTTGCAAATGTGTTTAGCTCACGTTTCCAACAATCTGGATGAGGGAACAGAGTGCACACTCAGCAGGTTTGCTTATGACACAAAACTGGGAGGAGTGGCTGACGCACCTGAATGCTGTGCTGCCATTTGGAGAAACCTGGACAGGCCAGGAGGGAGAGTTGGGCAGGGAGAAATTTAATAAAATACAACAGTGAGTCTTGCATCTGGAGAACAACCACCCCATATAGACTGAGGACTGAACTGCTGGAGATGAGTGTAGCAACAATGTGCCCTTGTGGCCAAGAAAAACAAATGGTATCCTGTGGTGTATTAGACAGGGTATGGCTTGTAGCTTGAGAGATGTGCGTCTCCCCCTTTATGCTGTCCTGGTGTGGCTGCATCTGGAATATTGTGTCCAGTTCTTGGCCCCCTCAGTTCAAGAAGGACAGAGAATTTCTTGAAAGAGTCCAGTGCAAAGCAACAAAGATAATGAAGGAAGGGGTGACCTCATTAATGTTTATAAATATGTAAAAGGGGATTGCTATGGTTTGAGGCTGGATGCCTCTAAGAACCATGAAGAAGCCTTCCAGGAGGAGTTTGGAAGATGCATCCCAGAAAGTGTAACATTTTGTTCTTTCATCCCTGGAATGCCTGCATCTCCCCTTTATAAGGGAACATCACAAGCTCTCCAGCCGCTTCACCCTCTCTCTCTGCTCCTAGGTGAACTTTCATGCTTCCTTCAACCCCTAAAATTCTGTGATTCTGTCTTTATTCTACAGTATATTATCTTTGCTTTCCAACCCCTGCATCACTTGCCTGTGCTTTATGACCATCTGACGTGAATGAAATTCATTGGAAAATGGGAAAAAAAATAAAGAAAAAGTGAAAAAAAAAAAAAGTGTCTCTTGGATATCCTTTTTTCTGGAATAATGCTTTAACCTGCTCTTTCTTGTAAGAAGTTGTTTATTTTGAAATGTAAATTTTAACCGTACTGTTAAAATCACTTTTTCCACCAATTCTTCACTTTGAATTTTAAAACAAACAGTATTTGAAGAGTGCTGTGTCTGCTTCAGTGCCCCCATGTAGTTGCATATATCTGTCAAAATTGAGTTCAAAATCCTATCTGATAATCAGCCAGCTGTATATAGGTGGAAAAGAAGCATTTAGAATGGAATGGAATGGAATGGAATGGAATGGAATGGAATGGAATGGAATGGAATGGAGTGGAATGGAATGGAATTAACCAGGTTGGAAAAGACCTTAGAGATCATCAAGTCCAAGCTATTACCCAACACCATCTAATGAACTAAACCATGGCACCAAGTGTCTCATCCAGTCCCCTCTTAAACACCTCCACCGAGAAAGAAAATATCACTACACCTTCCTATCCTAATAATTTCTCTATGGTTAACTTTTAGGAATTAAAAGTATTCATAGCATTTAAAAAAGATATTTAACTTTCTTCTTTGCCATTGAATGAGAAGTAGGAGTGCTCACTGAGAGTACAGGTCTTACCTGACATCTCAATATTTCATCTGTCTCTGGAAATAACATGAAATACTTCTAATGTCAAAGACAGAAGGCATTGTCTGCCAACATTTATTTTACTGCCCTGACCTTTCCTAAACCACACTGCTTCCAGTTTTCCCTTTTTTTCTGTATCATTATATGCAGTAGCTGATTTCATTAGGCCTCTAGATCACGCAAATACTAATCATAGTTTTGAAAAATACTTCATACTTGTAATGAACTAAGATGACTGACATGTATTTTCTATAGCACTACTAGTTCTGTGTTTCCTGCTCATTTTAATTATTCAGATGATGTCATCTTTTCTGAATTCCTTGTGTTAGATTTTGAACTTGCCCTTGTTTTCCAAGACTGATCTTGTTAAGAGCCTTAGACCTGTGCACTCTCATGATACTTATTTTTTACTGTCTGTTATTTCTGATTGTTTAGTAATTAATCTCAGCCAACTCTTCTGCTTCTTAGTCTATGCATCAATTGTCCAGGTCTTTTCCTTTGTGTTTTTGTTCTCCTGTGTTTTCCTTCTCCTGAGCCAGTCGATGCTCAGATCTTTTATACATTTTTTAGGTATGAGTCCAGGTGCTGAATATGCATATTCCAGAGAGTACTGGCCTCTGCCCATTATTTCCAGGGCAGCTGCAGTCTGGTGAGCAATCTTTATCTATGCACCTTCCAGAGAGTTGTTACAGTGGCATCTGCCCAATACACATCAGCTATTGTCTGGGCAAGCAGCAAAGGTGATTTTATCTTTGTTGAGTCACATCAAGAGAGACAATGGGCTGCCTGGGGAGGTGGTGGAGTTGCCATCACTGTAGGTGTTTAGGAAGAGACTTGATGGGGTGCTTGGTTCCACAGTTTAATTGATGAGATTGTGTTGGATGATAGGTTGGATAGGTTGAACCAGGCCTCTTCCAACCGGGTTTATTCTAGTCTAGTCTAGTCTAGTCTATGATTTAGTCTCTCACACCTACCTGTAGCACCAGTCTCAGAGCCAGGTTTTTACAGACTAGACTCTTCTAATCCCTTCCACATCATGGATGGGTCCTGGAAACAGGGAACAGAAAATCACTTGTGCCCCAGACTCTTTCACCAAATGTCTCAAGGCCTTGAAGTGTCTCTTTATCCCCCTCAGATTATGGGATGCATCTTCCTCCCCACCTGTCTGGAAGATCAGTAATGGATAATAGTCTGCTGACTGCAGTATGTTGGAGAGTTCTTAAATGATATCCCTGATTCGGGCACCAGAGAGACTGCAGACTTCTCTATGTTGAGGAAATACTGTTCTATTGTTTTTAACCCAATCTTAAGTACACTATCAAAGCATTACCGTGAAAATTTTTGTATCCAGTGGCAGAATAACACTTGTGCTGTCTTTGTTAGTACCAGGTCACAGGTATAAAGTTAGCTGTGCCCAGCACTAATTGTGCA
The DNA here is from genome assembly GCA_015227895.2 of Colaptes auratus. Lineage (NCBI taxonomy): Eukaryota > Metazoa > Chordata > Aves > Piciformes > Picidae > Colaptes > Colaptes auratus. The sequence goes on along the minus strand of CM026897.1, from coordinate 46,160,286 downwards.
GGGGTCTGGTGCCACCCTGTCAGGCTTGTTACTGATTTGTTATGAGATCATAATATGTGAAAGTGTCATGGTTTGGGAGAGCAATCCTCCCACCACGGGCAGAAATAACGACTCAGACAAACGGATTGCAAAAGTAATGGGAAGTTTAAATAGAAAAACAAAAAGGAACAACAATGAAAGTTTTACAGAGAACCACAAACACCGTGACAAAGAGAGATCCCATCACCACCTGGGGGTACACCCAACCCCACCCCCAGGGCTCTTTCTCCCCCCCCCCAACCCAGCCTTGGGCCTAGGCAGGCCCAAGGGAGGCAGCTCATGCCATTTTACCTAGGCAGCAGCAGGAGATGAAAGAGGAAGTGAAGACTCCACGTGGATGTTTTATAGGGGAGCAGGGCATTATGGGAAATGGAATACCTGGTTTTCTGTGACCACCATCCTGGGCTGGGCCCACCCCTTGGGACCTCCCAGGTGTGGTCTGTGCAGTGGCATCCAGGCCAGCACCCAGCCTAAACCACCACAGAAAGTGAGTTTGAAATTATATTATATGGAATATTATTGATCTGATGTTACAGAAAGAGCATTGATATTACAGGCTTGAGGGCAGAGCCCATGAGAAACTCACAAATCATAGAATAAAATCATAAAATTATAGACTGTTTTGGTTTAGAAGGAATCTTTACAGGCAATTTAGTCCACTCTTTATGAAGTGATCAGTGATATCTTTTAACTAGATCTGGTTACTCAATGCTGTGTCCAACCTGACCTTGAATGTTTCCAAGGTTGAAGTTTGACAAGATGTGCTGGTTTGAGCTTTACCCAGAGTCCAAAAGCAAAGAAAAGCCCAAATGGAAACAGATTTAGATTCCCTTCCCCTCTCCCATTTCCCTATAAGGTAAAGCAAATTAGGCAAGAAGGAGAGGTAAAAATCAGGAAAGAAAGTCGTCTGAAATCCATTTGTAAGTGAACAGAGTAATTTAAAAAAATATATATCTCAGTAACAAGGGAGGTTATAAAGTTAAAGGGTAAGGACAAATAGAAAAATATACAGAGCCAGACCCAGATGGCATTGGATTCCCTTGATGTAAATGGATTCAGTCCCTCAGAAATGTGGATGCGGCATGGAAGTAGGCCATATCCATGTGGTCAATGCAGGAGAGCAGCAGATGGCCTCTTTTGAGCAAGTAATGTGCAGGGGGAAAAGAGAAAGTGTTTAGAGGTCTCTCTCCTTAAATAGTCTTGCTGGACAGGAAGGGGGAATGGAATAGACCACCTTTGACCCAGGGGGGAACCTCGTCCTGGGGGGACCCCTCCTCCTGGGAGGGGAATACCCAAATCTCTGGGAGGGGATCCTGCCCACTTGGATCAAGTTTGTTTTGTCCACCAGGGGGGCTGGGCTCTTTTCGGCCCCCATCAAGGATGGGAGTAACCTGGCACACAAGGGCAAGTGCAAGGTTGTGGACCGGGTTTGGGACTGTACTCAAAAAAAATGCAGACTGAGAGTAGTCCTTTAAGGAAGGTATGAGTTGATGAAAAAATTGGACATGAGTTGTATATGTGCACTTGCAGACCAGAAAGCTAATAGCATAATGGGCTGCATAAAAAGAAGTGTGGCCATAGAATCATAAAATGCATTAGGTTGGTCCCTTTGAAGCAGGGACATCCCCAACTAGATCGTAATGCTCTGAGTCCCTTCAAGTCTGACCTTGAATATCAGCAAGCATGGGACCTCCACTACCATGCTGGGGCAACCTGTTCCTGTGTTACACCAGACTCATAGTAAAGAACTTCTTCCTAGTGTTCAGTCTAAATCTACCATGCTTTAGTTTGAAACCATTCCTCCTTGTCCTATTGCTACATGTTTTTGGAAACAGTTTCATAGTTTCATAGTTTCAGTTAGGGTTGGAAGGGACCACAAGGATCATCTAGTTCCAACCCCCCTGCCATGGGCAGGGACACTCTACACTAGATCAGGCTGGACAGAGCCTCATCTAGCCTGGTCTTAAAACACCTCAAGGGACGGGGCCTCAACCACCTCCCTCGACAACCCATTCCAGGCCTTCACCACCCTCACGGTGAAGAACTTCCTCCTCATGTCCAGCCTGAATCTCCCCACCTCCAGCTTCATTCCATTCCCCCTAGTCCTATCACTCCCTGATAGCCTGAAAGTCCCTCCCCAGCCTTCCTGGAGGCCCCCTTCAGATACTGGAAGGCCACAATGAGGTCACCTCGGAGCCTTCTCTTCTCCAGACTGAACAGCCCCAACTCCTTCAGTCTGTCCTCATAGGAGAGGTGCTCCAGCCCTCTGATCATCCTTGTGGCCCTTCTCTGGACACCTTCCAGCACCTCCAGATCCCTCTTGTAATAGGGGCTCCAGAACTGGACGCAGTACTCCAGGTGGGGTCTCAGCAGAGCTGAGTAGAGGGGGAGAATCCCCTCCCTTGACCTGCTGGCCACACTTCTCCTGATGCAGCCCAGGATCTGATTGGCTTTCCGGGCTGCAAGTGCACATTGAGAGCTCCTGTTGAGCTTCTCGTCCACCAGCACCCCCAGTCTCTCTCCTCTGGGCTGCTCCCCAGCCAGTCACTGCCCAGTCTGTATTTGTGCCTGGGATTGCCTCGACCCAGATGCAGGACCCTGCACTTGGTCTTGTTGAAGCTCATGAGTTTGGCTTGTGCCCACCTCTCCAGCCTCTCAAGGTCCCTCTGGATGGCATCCCTTCCCTCCAGCGTGTCTGCTGCACCACACAGCTTGGTGTCATCAGCAAACTTGCTGAGGTGCACTCAATGCCACTGTCCATGTCCCCCCAAAGATGTTGAACAAGACTGTCCCAGGACTGATCCCTGAGGGACTCCGCTTGTCCCTGGCCTCCACTGGGACATGGACCCATTGACAGCCACTCTTTGGCCATCAAGCCAGTTCTTTATCCATCCGGTGGTCCACCCGTCAAACCTGTGTGTCACCAGCTTGGAGACCAGGATGTGGTGTGGGACAGTGTCAAAGGCTTTGCTCAGGTCCAGGTAAACAACATCAGTTGCTTGCCCCTCATCTATTAATGCTGTCACTTGTTCATAGAAGGCCACCAGGTTTGTCCGGCAGGATTTGCCCTTGGCAAAGCCATGCTGACTGCTCCCAATCACCTCTTCACTATTCTTCTGAGTCAGTAGTGCCTCCAGGAGGATCTGCTCCATGATCTTTCTGGGCACAGAGGTGAGACTGACCGGCCTGTAGTTCCCTGCTTCCTCCTTCTTACCCTTTTTGAAAATGGGAGCAATATTTGCCCTTTTCCAGTCTGTGGGGACTGCCCCAGTCTGCCATGACTTTTGGAATATAATAGAGAGGGGCTTAGCAACCTCATCTGCCAGTTCTCTCAGCACCCGTGGGTGTATCCCGTTGGGTCCCATGGACTTGAACACTTTCAGGTTCTTCAGGTGATCACGAACCTGAGCTTCACTTATGATGGGCAGTTCTTCCTCCCCGTCCCTGGCATCATCTGCCATGACTCCAGGAGTATGGCTGGAGGCGCTTGCAGTGAAGACTGAGGTAAAGAAGTTATTGAGTACCTCAGCCTGAAGGAACTGAGTTCCTTCTCAGATTTGTTGTAGGCCACCTTCAGGTATGAGAAGGCCACTACTAAAATGTCTCCTCAGAGCTTTCTCTTTCCCAGGCTGAACAACCTCAACTCTCTCAGCCTGTGTTCATAGGAGAGGGGCTCCATCCCTCTGATCATCTCTGTGGCCCTCTTCTGGACCTGCTACAGCAGGTCCATGGGCTTCTTGTGTTGAGGGCCCCAGAGCTGGACACAGGATTCCATATGAGGTCTCACCAGAGCAGAGTAGTGACAAAATTACTTCTCCTGATCTACTGGCCATACTTCTTTTGATAGAGCCCATGACACGGTTTGCCTTCTGTGTTACAAGTGCACATTGCTGGCTCATGTCCAGCTTTTTGACCATCAGTAGCCACAAGTCCTTTTCTGCAGGCTGCTCTCTGTCACATAATTTCCCAGACTGTATTCACAATGAGGACTGTTGTGACTCAGTTGCAGGACCTTGGACTTCACCTTGCTGAACCTCATGAAGTTCATGGACCTCATGGACCCACTTCTCCAGATTGTCTATGTCCTTCTAGATGACATCCCATTCACTGATGTATTGACCACACCATTCAGCTTGGTGTCGTCTTCAGACTTGGTAAGGGTGCACATGATCCCACTGTCTATATAATTTGTGTGGTGGGTTGAAATTAACTTTGCCAGACTAACTTAGTTGGAAGCAAATGAAAGCTGTATTTACAGGCAAAACTACAATCTACAATGGAATGCAATTAATATGTACAAAATATGCAGAATTTACAATATTTACAGATATTTACAATTAACAAACAACACAAGAACCCCCCTGGTCAAGAAAACCAGCAAAGCTGTTTCTCTCTCTCTCCCCATCCAGAAGGGAGAAAGGAGCAGAGAAAAAACAGTATTTGCTAGACTTTACCAAAACAATGCAGACAAGCTCAAGCAGAAGCATATTAGAAGGCCTTCAGAGCATGAGGTGAGCAAAGAACAGATCAGAAGAGAGAGAATAATTTTGGTACAGCCAATCTTATGGCAGACATTTCTCCGGTGAAATTGTTTAGAATTATCTTTAGTTTTCCTTTTCACACCCAAAAGTAATTTTTTTACATTTTTCTACTTTTTCTGCTTGAAATCTGTAACATTTTAAAGGCATGGCCTAAAACTACCACAATCCACCCCTTTTAAATAATTTCATTGGCTGTTAGTGCTGTCCATCTAATCTAAAACAATATCTACAATAATGAATAAAGAAAGTTCATAGTTCATTCCAGCTGTCTCAGATGTAGATCATTCAAAAGTTCAAAAACCAGAAAACAGTTTGTTTCTTTGCAGATGAGATGAAGAAAAGGAGCAGGGACTCTCAGATGATTCAGGACTGTCAGAGTTCTTAGGGCTTGTGCACCATAGATTCCACATGTATTCTTTGTTTTGGGTGAGATGTTGTATCTGTACAACAGTCTGAATTTAATTTAACTCTCTTAGCCAAAGTTAGATTCCTTTGTGGAATACACTGCATTTTTCCATTTTTTGCATTATCCAGTAAGTGTGACCAGGACCTTTTCAAATACATTAGAATAGGATAGGATAGGATAGGATGGGATGGGATGGGATAGGATGGATAGGATAGGATAGGATAGGATAGGATAGGATAGGATAGGATAGATCAGGGTGGAAGAGACCTTCAAGATCATCGCATGCAACCTATTATCCAACCCACCTAATCAACTAAACCATGCAATCAAGCACCCCATCAAGCCTCCTCTTGAACACCTCCAATGATGGTGACTCCATACCGCCCTGGGCAGCACATTCCAATGGGTAATCACTCTCTCTGTGTAGAACTTCTTCCTAACCTCCAACCTAAACCTCCCCTAGCGCAGCTTGAGACTGTGTCCTCTTCTTCTGGTGCTGGTTGCCTGGGAGAAGAGACCAACCTCTGCCTGGCCACAATCACTCTTCAGGTAGTTGTAGAGAGCAATAACATCACCCCTGAGTCTCCTCCTCTCCAGGCTAAGCAACCCCAGCTCCCTCAGCCTCTCCTCAGAGGGCTTGTGCTCAAGGACTCTCACCAGCCTTGTTGCCCTTCTCTGGACACATTCAAGTGTCTCAATGTCCTTCCTAAACTGAAGGGCCCAGAACTGGACACAGGACTCAAGGTGTGGCCTAACCAATGCAGAGTACAGGGGCATAATGACTTCCCTACTCCTGCTGGCCACACTATTCCTAATGCAGGCCAGGATGCTATTGTCCTTCTTGGCCACCTGGGCACACTGCTGGCTCATGTTTAGGGTTTAGGTGGCTGTCAATCAGCACTTCCAGGTCCCTCTCTGCTTGGCAGCTCTCCAGCTACTCTGACCCCAGCCTGTAGTGCTGCATGGGGTTGTTGTGACCAAAGTGCAGAACCTGGCACTTGGATTTGTTGAATGCCATCCCATTGGACTCCGCCCATCTGTCCAGTCAGTTGAGGTCCCTCTGCAGAGCCCTTCTGCCCTCTAACTGATCAAGATCTGCTCCCAACTTGGTGTCATCTGCAAATTTGCTGATGACTGTCTCAATCCCCTCATCCAGATCATCAATGAAGATGTTATAGGATGGGGCCCAGCACTGATCCCTGGGGGATGCCACTGATGACTGGCCTCCAGCTGGAGGTGGCACCATTCACTACCACTCTCTGGGCACTGCCCTCCAGACAGTTCCTAACCCAGCACAGAGTGTTGCTGCCCAAGCCACGAGCTGACAGCTTAGCCAGCAGTTTGCTGTGGGGGACGGTTTCAAAGGCCTTGCTGAATTCCAGGTTGATCACATCCACAGGCCTCCCCACATCCAGAAGGTGGGTCACCTGATCATAGAAGGAGATCAGATTGGAGAGGCAGGACCTGCCCTTCTTAAATCCATGTTGGCTGGACCTGAGCCCTTGGCCATCCTTCAGGTGCACTCTGATTGCCACCAAGATAATCTGCTCCATAATTTCCCCTGGAACTGAGGTCAGGCTGACTGGCCTGTAATTTCTGGGGTTCCTCCATCAGACCCTTCTTCTGGGTGGGGATCACACTGGCCTCTCTCTCTCTCCTGTGAGCCAGGACTGGTGGAAAATGATGGAAAGTGGCTTGGCCAGCTCATCTGCCAGCTCTCTTAGCACCAATGCTTTAAAAGTGAATCAAAATTTGACCATTATTTCAATGCAAATGATATTATTAGAACTCAATCACTCAGAACAGCCATGTGACCACCATCACAACCAGTTAGTCCCAGAGTCAGACCAAGAAATTAGTGTTGGTTTTTTTTTATTTATTGATCATGTGGACTCTGTGTGACCAGGAAGCTCAGAGACACAGGCAGTCCTTGGTCAGTTTTCTGTTTCTCTTGCTAGGGAGAATGGGAAAGGCATGGGCTGACCCTCAGCCACTGCAGGCTTTTTAAACACCCCACTGGGCAAGGCCAATCAAAGTTGAGTCATTTGGATATGTCCTGGCAGCCTGCAAAGTCAGTTGCTGATATTGAACCAGCCATGGCTACAAATTAATTGAAGGCTGTTAGAAAAACTGTGGGTACTGTTATAAAATTGTAATAAAAATATTAATATTTCATAGGTATGTATATTAATAATAATATATTAAATATGTAGCAATCCCAAAATCTCATCAAAACCATATTTACAACTTATATTTACAGGTATGGTTGTTCAGTTTGTTTGGTAATTTTCACAAAAGGTACATTCAATCTAATTTAAACAATTTAAGCAAAAACAGAAATTTGCAAACACTAATTTAAACTTGCCTAATAAGGGACTGTACAGCTGCTAAGCAAGGTGGCTGGCACAAACATTTTACAAAGACTTTATAGGCAAAAAACAATTACTCTCAGCACTGAGTTTCCTGGAGTTTTCCGGGCTGCAATTATAATCTGAAGAATATGGTGTGGTTTGCACAAGTTAAACAAAGAAAAGATGGCACTGTGCCATATGGCCACTTCCTTTACTGGAGTAAACTTTCCAGGCTAATTTGCAACTCGCTTTATGGCACAGTCATGCCACTGCAGAGAGAGAGAGCAGTCTTAGAGAAAACTTTACCACAAAGGGCTTTACAGAGTGGAGGCACAGCAAAGCAGCTTTTCCCCATCTCATGGGCTGTAGCTAGCTCTTTTCTCAGAGTGAGCTGTGGCAAATTTTCTCAGCTCTCCTGAGGTTTTTGCCAGGGCTCAGCTATAGCCAGGACAGTCTTTCTGGGTGCCCTGGCATTAGGCTCACAGAGCAGTGCTCCACTGCAGGTTGGCAGTGATTCCTTTCAGGGTCTGGCAGCCAGCATGGTTCACCAGTTGGGCTCAGAGCAAGAGGCTTCTGCTAACATGTTAGCAGCTGGTAACAGTTTTTGGGTGCTCACAGGTGAACAGCATTTCTTGGCTCAGCAAGACAAGCGGTGCTGATTGCTGGATGGGCTTTCTTGCATTGGTGTTATGAAGTTATGCATTTATAAAAATTAATATAGAAAATATGAATATTAATACAAATACTAATAA
>CM026897.1:45952554-46151697 GCA_015227895.2 Colaptes auratus | reverse complement strand
ATAACTCACCCAGGAGAAGGGCTACCTCAGTTTCTGAGGATGGTTTCTCTCGTACAAGAGACCAATATTCCAGTAACATGCAGGACCTTGGATAAGTGTGGACATTGCCATCAACGTTAGAGGTGACCTACCTCTGATAGCAGAGTGTACTGAGATCTATGTGACATGGCCTAGCACTTCAGAAGCCCTGAAGTACTGACCTCTGGTGGACACAGGAGGCAAATGCACCCATATACCATCGAGCTACAGAGGGACTGAGCCCTTAACCATTTTAGGAGTCACAGGTGGCTCACAAGACTTAACTGTATTGCAGACTGAGATAAGCCTTACCAGAAATGAATGGGGAAAACATACCACAGTGACGGGTCCAGATGCACCTTGCATTCTTGGCGTTGACTTCCAACAGGAGGGATCTTTTAAGGACCCTAAAGGATACAAGTGGGTTTTTGAGGTAGCAGCTGTAGAGACTGTAGCCAAGGAACTGCTGGCCTGCAGAGCTGGCAGATGGAGCCAGGGAGCAGCATAGTTCCCCTGTGTTCCAGGAGGAGGCAGTTAGAGATCTCCTCAGCCGCTTGGATCCCCACAAGTCCATGGGATCATGTGGTGGTTTAGGCTGGGTGCTGGCCTGGATGCCACTGCACAGACCACACCTGGGAGGTCCCAAGGGGTGGGCCCAGCCCAGCGGGGTGGCCACAGAAAACCAGGTATTCCATTTCCCATAATGCCCTGCTCCCCTAAAAAACATCCACGCGGGGTCTTCACTTCCTCTTTCGTCCCCTGATGCTGCCTAGGTAAAATGGTGTGAGCTGCCTCCCTTGGGCCTGCCCAGGCCCAAGGCTGGGTTGCGGGGAGGAGAAAGAGCCCTGGGGGAGGCTTGGGTGTACCCCCAGGTGGTGATGGGATCTCTCTCTCTTTGTCATGGTGCTTGTGGTTCTCTGTAAAACTTCCATTGTTGATTTATTTGGTTTTTTTTTTCCATTTAAACTTTCCATTACTTTTGCAATCCGTTTGTCTGAGTCGTTATTTCTGCCCATGGTGGGAGGATTGCTCTCCCAAAACCACAAGAGACCAGATGGGATCCATCCTAGGGTGCTGAGAGAGCTGGCAGATGAGCTGGCTGGGCTTCTCTTCATCATTTTTCAGCAGTCCTGGCTCACTGGAGAGGTCCCAGAAGACTGGAAGATGGCCAACATTGTGCCCATCCACAAGAAGAGCTGGTTGGATGAGGCAGGGAATTCTAGGCCTGTCAGCCTGACCTCAGTGCCAGGCAAGATTATGGAACAGGTCATCTTGAGTGCAATCACACAGCACTTCCAGGATGGCCAAGGGATCAGGTTCTGCTTGATCAACCTGATCTTCTTCTAGGATCAGGTGACCCGCCTGCTGGATGTGGGGAGGCCTGTGGATGTGGTCTACCTGGACCTCAGCAAGGCCTTTGACACTGTCCCCCATAGCAAACTCCTGGCCAAGCTGGCAGCCCATGGCTTGGATGGGAGCACACTGCGTTGGGTTAGGAACTGGCTGGAGGGCTGAGCTCAGAGAGTGGTGGTGAATGGTGCCACATCCAGCTGGCAGACAGTCACTAGTGGTGTGCCCCAAGGATCAGTGCTGGGCCCCGTGCTCTTCAACATCTTTATTGATGATCTGGATGAGGGCATTGAGTCTATCATCAGTAAATTTGCAGACAACATGAAGCTGGGGGCAGGAGTTGATGTGCTGGAGGGTAGAGAGGCTTTGCAGAGGGACCTCGACAGGCTGGACAGATGGGCAGAATCCAACGGTATGAGATTTAGCACATCCAAGTGCCGGGTTCTGCACATTGGCCACAACAACCCCATGCAGTGCTACAGGCTGTGGTCAGAGGGGCTGGAGAGCGGCCAGGCAGAGAGGGACTTGGTGATACTGGTTGATTATAGGCTGAACATGAGCCTGCAGTGTGCCCAGATGGCCAAGAAGGCCAATGGCATCCTAGCCTGCATCAGGAACAGTGTGGCCAGCAGGAGCAGGGAGGTCATTCTACCCCTGTACACTGCACTGGTCAGGCCGCACCTCGAGTCCTGTGTCCAGTTCTGGGCCCCTCAGTTTAGGAAGGATGTTGACTTGCTGGAACGTGTCCAGAGAAGGGCAATGAAGTTGGTGAGGGGGTTGGAACACAAGCCCTATGAGGAGAGGCTGAGGGAGCTGGGATTGCTTAGCCTGGAGAGGAGGAGGCTCAGGGGAGATGTTATTGCTCTCTACAGCTACCTGAAGGGAGGTTGTAGCCAGGCAGAGGTTGGTCTCTTCTCCCAGGCAGCCAGCACCAGAACAAGAGGACACAGTCTCAAGCTGAGCCAGGGGAGGTTTAAGGTTGGATGTTAGGAAGAAGTTCTACACAGAGAGAGTGATTGCCCATTGGAATGGGCTGCCTGGGGAGGTGGTGGAGTCACCATCATTGGAGGTGTTCAGGAGGGGACTTGATAGGGTGCTTGGTTGCATGGTTTAGTTGATTAGGTGGTGTTGGATGATAGGTTGGACATGATGATCTTGAAAGTCTCTTCCAACCTGGCTTATTCTATTCTATTCTATTCTATTCTATTCTATTCTATTCTATTCTATTCTATTCTATTCTATTCTATTCTATTAGCTGTCTACCATGCCCAAGCTGTCAGATGACCATTCCGTAGTGGGCAGCCATAAGGTGCGGGAGTTGAAGTTGCCTATTGCCTCTCGCATAGTACATTGCAGGCAATACAGGACCAGTGGAGACTCTCTGCACTCCATACATCAACTAATTCAACAACTGAAGAGCCAGAAGGTGATCAGCAAGGCTCACTCACCCTTCAACAGCCCAATATAGCTGGTGCGGAAGGCAAATAGGGAATGGAGTCTGACTGTGGCCTACCATGGCTTAAATGAAGTGATTCCTCCAATCAGCACTGCTGTGCCTGACATGTTGGAGCTCCAGTACGAATTGGAATTGAAGAAGACCACGTGGCATGCCCCAACTGACATTGCTAATGTTTTCTTTTCCATTCCCATTGCAGAATAATGTAGGCCACAGTTCGCTTTCACTGGGAGAGGTGTCCAATATCAATGGAACTTTTTACTTCAAGGATGGAAACACAGCAGAACCGTCTGCCATGAGGTGATACAGACTGCACTAGAGAAGGGTGAAGCTCCTGAGCACCTGCAGTTCATTGATGATATCATTGTATGGGATAAGACAGCAGAGGAGGTCTTCCAGAAGGATAAGAAGATAATTGATGTTCTGTTGGAGTCTGTCTTTGCCATAAAGAGAAGTGCTCTAAAAGGGCCTGCCAGAGAAATCCTGTTTCTGGCAAGATGGCCTCTGCTATATCCCTCTGCATGTGATAAATAAGGTAGCACTATGGTGCAACCCACACATAAAAAAGAGATACAATCCTTCTTGAGGCTTGTGGAAAATGCACATTCCCAGGTACAGTCAGATTGTAAAACTGCTTTTCAACATAACACAAAAGAAAAATAATTTTGAGTGGGGAATTGAACAACAGGTAGCATTTGACCAGACAAAAAGAGAAGTGGTCCATCCTATGGCTCTAGGACCTGTTCAAACCAGGCCAGAGGTTAAGAATGCAGCCGGTGAGCGTGGTCCTACCTGGAGTTTGTGGCAGACAGCTCCTGGTGAAACACAGGGTTGTCCCCTTGGTTTCTGGAGTAAGGGGTACAAAGGCTCTGAGGCCAACTACACTGCAACAGAAAATGAAATCCTGTCTGCCTATGAGGGAGTTCAAGCTGCTTCTGAGGTGATTTGGACTGAGTCACCACTCCTTTTAGCTCCATGAATTCTAGTCCTGACTTGAATGTTTAAGGGGAGAGCTCAAACCTGCATCATGCCAGAGATGCCACCTGAAGTAAAGGAATGGCTCTGATAACTCAGTGAGCTCAAATGGGGAACTTCAAATGCCCTGGCACAGTGGACATATTCACCAACTGTCCAGAGGGTGCTGACTTCATGATGCCACCAATGACCCGTAGCCTTTTTCATTATAAGGGAGATCATGAAGGGAGGTTGTAGACAGGCAGGGGTTGGTCTCTTCTCCCAGGCAGCCAGTACCAGAACAAGAGGACACAGTCTCAAGCTGCACCAGGGCAGGTTTAGACTGGATGTTAGGAAGAAGTTCTATACAGAGAGAGTGATTGCCCATTGGAATGGGCTACCTGGGGAGGTGGTGGAGTCACCATCATTGGAGGTGTTCAGGAGGAGACTTGATGGGGTGCTTGGTGCCATGATCTAGTTGTTTGGGTGGGTTGGATTGGTTGATAGGTTGGACGCGATGATCTTGAAGGTCTCTCCCAACCTGGTTTATTATTGTATTATTGTATTGTATTATTATACGGGGGAGTCTCCTCAGAAAAAAGTCTATGCTTTATTCGCAGATGGATATTGCCATCTTGTAGGAAACAAGCAGACATGGATGGCAGCTGTCTGGAGTCCAACAAGGCAAGTGGCAGAAGCAAGAGACAGAGAAGGTGAATCCAGTCAGTTTGCAGAGGTCAAGCTATTTAGTTGGCTTTGGATGTAGCAGAATGGGAGAAGTGGCCATTGCTTTACCTCTACACTGCCTCCTGGATGGGAACAAAAGCCTTGTGGGGGTGGCTGAAGGAAAGAACAGATGGCAAAGATAAGGAAACCTGTCTGGGCAAGACATTGCTACTTTTCTGGACAGAATGCCAATAAAGGTACGGCACACTGATGCACACAATCCCAAAAGCCACTGAGGAGCATAAGCATAACCATGAAGCAGATCTGGCTGCTAAAATCTCCCAAATAGACTTGGACTGGGAACACAAGGGTGAGCATTTTGTAGCTCGCTGGGCCCATGACACTTCTGGCCACCAAGAGAGAGATGCCACATACCGGTGGGCTCAGGACAGATCAGTGGACACACCTATAGAAGCCATCTCACATGTTATTCATGAATGTGACATCTATGCTGCCATAAAGCGGGCTAAGCGTATGCAGCCTTTGTGGTATTAGGGGATATAGTCAAAGTATTAGTACAAAGAGGCCTGGCAGATCAATTAAATCACCCTTCCTTGATCTCACAGTGGCAAACAGTATGTGCTGACCATGGTGGAGGCAAGTACAGAGTGGCTGGAAGCCTACCCAGTACCCTAGTACCCAGTTGCTACTGCTCACAACACAATTTTGGGCCTGGAGAGACATGTCCTGTCTAGATACGGTACCTGAGAGAGAACTGAATCTAACATTGGAAGCCATTTCAAGAACCATCTCCTAAGTAACTGGGCAAAAGGACATGGGGATTGAATGCTGCAATGGTTTGCTAAAGACTACCCTGAAATCCATGGGGGATGGAACTTTTAAGAATTGCGAAAAACTTTGTTAGTAAATAGCAGAGGATCTATAAACCCAGATGGTCCTGCCCAGTCCAACCTGCTGCAAACAGTAGATGGAGATGGAGTTCCTGTGGTCTGTGAAAAGAATCTATTGGGGAAGTCTGTTGCAATTATCCACAAGCCCCACGTTGGGCATCAATAAAATATGTGGTGGTGAGAGAAAGTTCTCCACACACACACAAGAAACCACGGCTAACTCAGTCGGAGAAGCAAATGAATGTTCTATATTTACAAGCAGGAATGAAATGCAGTGAATATGTACACAACATACAGTATTTACAATATATACAGAAATATACAGCAATGAACGTAATACAGAAGACCTTTTCCCTCCTCCAGCCAGGAGGGTCCCCCCCCCATACCCTCCTCTCTCCCCCACCTCCCTTTTTCCCTAAAAAGGGTTAGAGAGAGAAAAAGGTAATTAAGGAGGAAATTCTGTTAGCTCAAAGCGTATGCAAGAATTAGTTTTCTTATCTGGTTAGCTTTGTTAATTCAAGGTCGACTCTGTCCAGCAGCTGTCGCTTCAGAGAGAGACAGAAAGAAACAGACAGGCTGACAGGCACAGACAGAACTGACTGAAATTCAAACAGAACTAAAATTTAAAGTTGCGTTCTACCAATCTACCAATGAAATTCGTTTAGACTTTATCTTTGTTTTCAATTATTATTCCAAAATATTGAGCCAGAGTGTTCCAGCAACTGTCCCTTTCTCAAAGGCACAGCCTAAAATGGTCACAATGGGCTTCTCCTGCTACTGGTGAGGGGCAAACCAACCCAAGGGGTGGTCTCCGCCAAAGGGCCTGGTCATGCATATTGGGTCATGATAGATATTCCATGTGTCCCATAATGAAATGTAACTCTGGCTGAAAGTGTGAACCATAAGTTAATGTAACAAAGTCAATGTATAATAGTTATATGTGGTTATAAGTTTCTTTTCTAATTTAATAACAACGTGATGTCCAGGATCCAACATGAACTCACAGCACACAAGCACCAACCTGGAGAACTTCGGAACCATCTCACCTGCACCTGTTTCCTCATGCTCTACCGAAAAGAAAGACTTTTCCTGATGCCCTGCAGTGAAAGGCTGTTCCTGATTCCCTACAGCAATGGACTCTTCCTGATATTCCTTCAGAGACAAAGACTGCTTCCTGGTTTCCTGATTTTTTTCTCCACATTCCTAGCCAGCTCAAATGCCACCTGCATGAGAGAGAGACTGCCCTGAGACAGAGACAGCTGGGATAAAGGAGGACTTGTATCATGAAGTCTTATACTCATCACAGAGAGAGTCAATGCCTAACTTAACTGGATGAAGAGACTGTGGCAGAAAGGTGGAAGTGGAATAGAGGGGTGGAGAGTCCCAGGTTACACCCATCCTTGATGGGGATGAAAAGAACCCAGCCCCCAGTGAACAAAAGAGACTTGATCCATGTGCACACAGAGCGAGATTTGGTTTTTCCCCTCCCAGGTGAGGGGTCTCCTGGGTCAAAGGTCTATTTCACTCCCCCTTCTTGTTCAGAAAGCCTATTAAAAGAGAAACATTTATTTCTTTCTCTTTCCCCTTGCCTTCTCAACAAGTCCCTGTTGTTCCTGCTTCCCGCAGTTACCATGTGGCATGGCATACCTCCATGCTGCATCTACACATTCTAAAGAACTGAATCCATTTTCATCAAGAGAATCCAATGCCAGCCATGCCTGGTTTTGTATATTTTTCTGGTTTACCCTTGTTCCTTATACCTTTTTAACCTTCCCTGTTAATCAAATGCTATATATATTTTGTTTTAAATTACCTTTTTACTTCCATTTCTTTCATGATTTTACCTTTATTTTCACCTGCCTAATTTGCTTTTACCCTACCAGAAAAAAAAAAAAAAGAGATGGGAAGAAAAATCTAAATCTGTTCCTTGGGGCATTTAGTTTCTGGGAAAAAAATTTAAACTATCACAGGTGGCAACACCAGAGGTAACACCGCTAAGAGGGCAGCTGCCTCAGTTTCCCAGTGTGATTCCACTCACCTGAGATACAGTTCTGACAGTAATAGAAGTCTCTGTGTTAACTGTGGATGCCATGCTCAGACTTAGAAGCCTCCGGCCACGCGGAGGAGAGGAACCATGGAGAGTCTATTGGGATGTGTTTATTAGGTGGTCTGCCACTTTAGAAGTACAGAAGTACAAAGTCTTGGTAGATACAGGCACTCAATGTACATTTGAATTATAGAGGGACAGAGTCCATAACCATATCAGGAGTTACTGGTTGGTCTCAAGAGTTTAATCAACTGTTGCAAGATTAAATAAGTGTTATTAACATGGCATGTGGCTCAGTTGGTAGCACCTAAGACTCTTACTGGGAAGGTCGTGAGTTCAAGCCTGCAGTGGGCAGGAGTGTTCTCTCTGGGGACCAATGTCCTTTCACTTGGTGCCATGGTCTAGTCTTGGGGTTTGTGGAGACAAGTTGGACTGGATGATCTTTGAGGTCTCTTCCAACCTTAGCAATACTGTGATACTGTGATATTGGGAGCAACTGGGAGAACATGCTATTATAATTGGCTCAGATGTGTCTTATGTTCTGGGAACAGACTTTTTGCAAGAAGGATGTTTCAAAGAGATGAAGAGTTACAAGTGGGCTTTTGGAATAGTGGCTGTAGAGACTGAAGACAAAGAACAGCTGTCTTTGTGATCCTGCAGTTGTTGGACAGCATGAGATAGAGGATATGAAACTGCCAATTGCTTATTATACTGTACATCATTAGCAACACAGAACCAATCATGGCTCTTTGGTGCCCATACATAAACTGATGTGTCAGTTAGAAAGTCAAAACATCATCAAGAAGACTCATTTACCCATCAACAGTCCAATATGGCCCCTGCAAAAGCCAGAAGGAGAATGGAGGCTCACAGTGGACTTTTTTAACCTGAATGAAGTGACTCCACCCATGAAAGCAGTTGTACAAGACCCACTGGAGCTCCAACATGAGATGGAATCCAAAGAGGCCAAGAGGTTTGCTGCCACAGACATTGCTGTGACCGGTTTAGGCTGTACCTTTAAGAAAAGGGACAATTGCTGAACACTCTGGCTGAATGTTTTTGATATTTAAATGACAAGATAGTCTAAACGAATTTCATTGGTAGATTGGTAGAATGCAAGTTTTAAGTTTAAGTTCGGTCAGTTCAGTCTGGGTTCAGTCTGTACTTTTCCCTCTGTTCGTGTGGGCCTATTTCTCCCTCTGAAGCCATAGCTCTACTGGACAGAAGTGACCTTGAATTAACAAAGCTAACCAGATAAGAAAACTAATTCTTGCATACGCTTTGAGCTAACAGAACTTTTCTCCTTAATTGCCTTTCTCTCTCTCTCTAAACCTTTTTGGGAAAAAAGGGAGGTAGGGAGGGAGAGAGAGGGGGTTCAAGGACCCCCCCAGGCCGGTGAGAGGGAAAAAGCTTTTCTGCATTACATTCACTGATGTATATTTCTGTATATATATTGTAAATACTGTATATTTGTGTACATATTAATTGCATTCCACTTATGCTTGTAAATACAGCTTATTTCATCTTCTTCTCCGACTGAGTTAGCTGTGGTTTCTTTGTGTGTAGGGGGAGGGAACTTTCTCATCCCACCACATATATTTTAATTGGCGCCCATCGTGGGGCTTGTGGATAATTGCTGTCCAGAAGCGAGGCAAAATTTGCTTGATTTATTGTCTGCTCGACTCAGAGTTGCAACTATGAAAGTGTTTTGGGTTTTAGAGCGTCTGTTTTTTTCAATTTTTGGTGTCCTTATCTATAAGCATGTTCTAGGATTGATTTTTGATCGCTTAGGCAGATACTTAATGTATAAATTGTACTTATGGTTTAAGTGTAAGATTCAGCTTCTCTATGACCGGTGCCTGGGATTCTTTTGGCTTAATAGATACGGGAATGTGACCTCAACCACTCTGCCCATAGAGATAAAGGAGTTTAAGATACCAGTAGGTGAAAGGATCGTTTTAAGTGATGGCTGGGATCCAAAGGTGATTTATTTTATGTGTGCAATCCTGCTGTTGGTGATAAGTAATGTGTTCTTGTTATATGCTCTGTACCGGTAAGTAATCCTGCTGTTGGTGTAAGTAATGTGTTCTTGTTATGTGCTCTGTACCGAGATGAAGGTATCTGGGGCCTGCTTTGTAATTAGGCGTAGACCAAAGAGGAGAAAGAACGGCTCTAACTCTACCCCAGAAATATCTAGTGATGAAGAGAATGGAGAATCTGTATCAGTTAAAGATAGAGCTAAAAAGTCCATCAGAAAGGCTGCTCTGAGTGGTGCTGTTGGTGGTTCTGGCTATTAGCCAGCAACAGCTCCTAACAGGGTGGCTCCCACATCCTCGGCAGCCATTAGCGAGGCAAAGCCATTTCCTCCTTCTTCTTCAGCAGGACCGGAAGTGTCCTACACAGCAGCTGATCCATCTCAAAACCTGTCAGCTTCTGTTAAGCCAGCTGTAAATTCAAACACAGCTCCAGTTAAGCAGGTAGCTGTTTTAAATACAAGAAGTGTAAAGAGCAAAGCTGATCCAGGAGCTGATGCTGGTGAGGGAACTTCTGCTGAAAGAGCCCCTGCTGAGGAGGAGGAGAAGGTTTGTCTTAAAGATATAGCTGAGTTGTTGAGATCATCACTGGATGGAGATGCAGGGCAAATTGCTGATAGGAGAACAACTAGAGGTGGTACTCCTGAGCCTAAAGAGATTCTTAGGAGAGTAACAATAAGATTAGTAGGACAAGAAGTTCAGGGAGAGGAGGAAGAGGAGGAGACAGATGACATTGACAGCTGTTCTTCACCAAGGGAAGAGCTGAGAAACGTGCATAAGGATTACATCAGAGCAGATAAGGAGCCAATTCCAGCTTGGCTTGGTAGATGTTACGATACAGGTGCTCCAACTCTAATAGTTGGAGACAAGTCAGCAGCTCAACTAGGAACTCTCTCAAAGGATAATGGAATAGATAGACATCTAGGCAGGACTCTCGGTAAGGTTACTCTGTGGATACGCCTTTTAATGGCAACCCTCATGAGATATCCTTCCCGAGATGATCTTCCATGGAATCTTAAGCCCTGGACTACCATAGAGGAGGGAATTAAACGTCTGAGAGAATTTGCTGAGAGAGAGGTACTCTATGGTGGCCATGAGACTCTGAATCCTGATGAAATTCCTGTAGGAACTGGTCTTGCTAAAAAGCTCATCAAACTTGCTCCTCCTAATTATGCAAATATTCTGGCAAGCAGAATTGTGGCAAGAAATTATGGCGGAGCTCCATCTACGGTTGGCCAATTCACTGATCAAATGGGACAATTGGAGGATAGCCTGACACGTGTTTCTTTGGTTTCAGCCATTGAAACTCTGTCTGGAAAAATTGAGAATTGCATGAAAGAGATGAAGGATGAATTTAAAAATACCATCCCCAATTGACACAAAGACATAATTCCAATTATTCCTCAGATGGATACAAGTTTCCTCTGTGAGGAATAGGTGTCCTCCAAGGATGTCATTCCAAAACAGGTCATTCCAAAACAGATCCAACCAAAACAGACCACCAAGGCAATCACGTGGAAGTATTTGGATAACTCTGCGTGATCAGTTTGGTGAGAACATGAACAGATTGGATGGGCAACCAACTGCTAATCTTTTCAGGAGACTGAGGGAACTGCAACGTGGCAGAATCCAAAGCAGCAATACCAGAAGGGACGCTATTACTTCTACAGTTTCCCAGGACAACTCTAATAGCTCCAACAGTGGCTCCAGTTCTAACACTGCACACTGTGCTCATTGCACATGTGGGCATGTTCCCCACAACTAGGGGTGCCCTGCCTCCCACCAGGGGGAGGAGAGGGATAACAGAGATAACAGAATCTATTGGGATGTGTACAATCAGTGGCCTGGCACTTCACAATTTCAGAAGTACAGAGCCTTGGTTGACACAAGGGCTCAGTGCACCATATTGCCATCAAATTATCAGGGATCAGAGGCTATAACTATTCTGGGAGTCACTGGTGGATCTCAAGAGTTAACTAAGGTAGAGGTTCATATAAGTTTAACTGGTAAACAGTGGAGGAAGCATACAGTTGTGACCGGACCTGACGCACCTTGTATTCTGGGAATTGATTTTCTGAGAGAAGGGCGTTTCAAAGACCCTAAAGGTTACAAATGGGCTTTTGGAGTAGCATCTGTAGAAATTGATGGACAAAAATTGAAGCTGTTAGACCTGAGCTTTCTGATGAATCTGTAGCTGTGGGACAGCACAAGATTCAGGACGTTAAATTGCCGGTTGCTTCTCAGACTGTGCATCACAGACAATACAGAACCAACCGTGACTCTTTGTTGCCCATTCAGAATCTGATTCATCAGTTGGAGAGTCAGAAAGTCATCAGCAAAACTCATTCCCCTTTCAACAGTCCAGTGTGGCCTGTGCGAAAGCAGAGTGGAGACTGGTGTCTGACAGTCAACTACTGAGCCCTTGTGACCGGTTGAGGCTATGCCTTTAAGAAAGAGACAGTTGCTGAACACTCTGGCTGAATGTTTTTGATATTTGAACAAAAACAAGATAGTCTAAACTAATTTCATTGGTAGGTTGTAGAATGCAATTTTAAGTTTGGGTTCTGTTAGTTCAGTCTGGTCTGGATTCAGGCGGGGTGCAGACTGTGCTTCTCTGTCCTGTGGGCTGGACGGCTTCTCTCTTTCTGAAGCAGGAGCGGCCTTGAGTTAACAGCTAACCAGATAAGAAAACTAATTCTTGCATGTGCTTTTTAGCTAACAGAAATTTTTCTTCCTTAATTGCCTTTCTCTCTCTCTCTAACCCTTTTTGGGAAAAAGGGGAGGTAGGGAGGGAGAGAGGGGGGTTCAGGGAACCCCCCTGGCTGGCTGGAGTGAAAAGACTTTTCTGCATTGTGTTCATTGTTGTGTATTTCTGTATATATTGTAAATATTGTATATTTGTGTACATATTCATTGCATTCCATTCATGCCTGTAAATATAGCTTTCATCTGCTTTTCCGACTGAGCTAGCTGTGGTTTCTTTCCTTGTGTGTGGGGAGGGAACTTTCTCACTCCACCACTACAGCCCTGAATGAAGTAACTCCACCTATGAGTGCAGCAGTACCAGACATGATGGAACTCCAATATGAGCTGGAATCCAAAGAGGCCCAGTGGTATGCTACCATAGACATTGCTAATGCCTTCTTCTCTATTCCCATAGCAGAGGAATGCAGGCCTCAGTTTGCTTTCACCTGGAGAGGAATCCAGTACACTTTCAACAGATTGCCAATGGGCTAGATCCACAGCTCCAGCATCTGTCATGCAGCGATCCATGATGCTCTGGAGAAAGATGGTGCTCCAGAACACATCCAGTTCATCGATGATCTCATTGTCTGGGGTAAAACTGCTGAAGAAGTCTTCGAGAAAGGTAACAAAATTATTTACATTCTTCTGAATGCAGGATTCACCATCAAGCAAGCCAAAGTGAAAGGACCTACCAGAGAGATTCAGTTTCTGGGAGTGCAGTGGCAGGATGGACGCCGACACGTTCCAGTGGATGTGGCAAATAGAGTCTCTACCATGGCAAATCCCATGAACAAGCAAGAAACTCTACGTTTCTTGGGGATAGTGGGATTTTGGAGACTGCACATTCCTGGATACAGTCAGATTGTGAAACCTCTGTATGATGTGACTCGATAAAGAAACAGTTTCCACTGGGCACCTGAACAACAAGCAGCCTTTGACCAGATAAAGCAAGAGGTAGTTCAAGCAATGGGTCAGGGACCTGTCCGAGATGGTCCAGACATTAAGAACATTTTGTACACGGCTGCAAGTGACAATGGTCCAACCTGGTGCTTGTGGCAAAGAGCTCCAGGTGAGGCACTTGGACGACCTCTTGGTTTTTGGAATCGAGGTTACAGAGGTTCAGAGGCTAATTATACTCCAACAGAGAAAGAGATTCTAGCTGCCTATGAAGGAGTAAAAGCAGCTTCTGATGTAATTGGAACTGAATCACAACTTCTCTTAGCTCCCAGATTACCAGTTTTGAATTGGATGTTGAAAGGCAAAGGTTCCACACCACATCATGCAACAGATTCCAGCTGGTCTAAGTGGATGGCTCTGATAACACAGAGAGCTTGAATGGGAAATCTTGAAAGACCTGGTCTAGTGGAGGTGATCTCAAGTTGGCCTGAAGGTACCAACTGCTCTAAACCTCCAGAGGAGAGAGTAACTCATGCTGAGGAAGCTCCTCCTTACAATGACCTTTCTGATGATGAAAAGAAATATGCTTTGTTCACAGATGGTTCCTGTCGTCTTGTCAGGAACAAGTGAAGGTGGAAGTCTGCAGTGTGGAGTCCAACACGCCGAGCTGCAGAGGCAAAGGATGGAGAAGGAGAATCCAGTCAGTTTGCAGAGGTAAAAGCTGTCCAGCTAGCTCTCGACGTAGCTGAACGTGAGAGATGGCCAAAGCTTTATCTCTACACCGACTCATGGATGGTAGCCAATGCTCTGTGGGGTTGGCTAAAAAACTGGAAGAAGAATGGTTGGCAGAGAAAAGGAAAGCCTATTTGGGCAGCTGAGCTGTGGCAGGACATTGCTGATCAAATCGAGAGAATTCCAGTGAAGGTGAGACACATTGATGCTCACATTCCCAAGAGCAAAGCTACTGAGGAACAGCAACACAACCATCAGGCAGATCTAGCTGCAAGAGTTTCTCAAGTAGACATGGACTCTGAGCTTGATCTCGACTGGAAACACCAAGGTGAGATATTCTTAGCTTGGTGGGCCCACGATTCGTCAGGACATCAAGGCAGAGATGCAACCTACCAGTGGGCTCGTGACAGATCCATAGACATTTCCATGGATGCTATCACCCAAGTCATCCCTGACTGTGACATTTGTGCTGCTATTAAGCAGGCAAAGAGACTTAAGCCCTTATGGTATGGTGACAGATGGTCCAAGTACAAGTATGGTGAAGCTTGGCAAGTTGACTACATCACTCTACCACGTTCTCGTTCTGGTAAGCAGTATGTGCTTACTATGGTAGAGGCAAACACTGGATGGTTGGAAACTTATCCAGTTCCACATGCAACTGCACGCAACACCATTCTTGGTCTGGAGAGACAAATCCTGTGGAGACACGGAACTCCAGAGAGGATTGAGTCAGACAACGGAACTCATTTCAAAAACAACCTTGTAAAGAGCTGGGCCAAAGAGCACAGCATTGAGTGGATATTCCACATTCCCTACTATGCACCAGCTGCAGGGAAGATTGAACACTACAACGGTTTGCTGAAGACCACTCTTAAAGCCATGGGGGGTGGATCTTTGAAAAACTGGTAAAAGCTTTTAGCACAAGCAACCTGGCTTGTAAATAGTAGAGGTTCGGTGAATCGAGCTGGACCTGCACACTCAGATCTGCCACAAAGAAACTTTACCTGAAAGAGTTTAATTTCAGAGTGTTGTACAGCTACGTCACGCCCAAAGGAAGTCTCTGTGAGGGATCTACGGTGCATGAACCCTGAGAACCCTGAGAGCTCTGAGTCAACTGAGAGTCCCTGTTTCCCTGTTTCCCTTTTCTTCACTTCGTCTGCGAAGAGACAAACTGTTTTCCATTTTTCTTGTTTCCTGATTTTCTTGGACTTCTGAATCATCTACATCTGAGAATAGCCAGAATGGACTATGAAATTTACTTGCAAACTGTAAATATTGTTTTAGATTGGATGGACAGTATGAACATCCAATGAAATTTTTTAGCAGGGTTGGATTGTGACCGGTTTAGGCTGTGCCTTTAAGAAAAGGGACAATTGCTGAACACTCTGGCTGAATGTTTTTGATATTTAAATGACAACAAGATAGTCTAAACGAATTTCATTGGTGGATTGGTAGAATGCAACTTTAAGTTCTGTCAGTTCAGTCTGTGTTCAGTCTGGGTTCAGTCTGTACTTTTCCCTCTGTTCGTGTGGGCCTATTTCTCCCTCTGAAGCAACAGCTTTGCCGGACAGAAGTGACCTTGAATTAACAAAGCTAACCAGATAAGAAAACTAATTCTTGCATACACTTTGAGCTAACAGAATTTTTCTCCTTAATTGCCTTTCTCTCTCTCTCTAACCCTTTTTGGGAAAAAAGGGAGGTAGGGAGGGAGGGAGAGAGAGGGGTTCAGGGAACCCCCCTGGCCGGTGAGAGGGAAAAAGCTTTTCTGCATTACGTTCATTGCTGCATATTTCTGTATATATATTGTAAATACTGTATATTTGTGTACATATTCACTGCATTCCATTTATGCTTGTAAATACAGCTTATTTCATCTGCTTCTCCAACTGAGCTAGCTGTGGTTTCTTTGTGTGTGGAGGGAACTTTCTCACCCCACCACAATTGCTAATGCTTTTTTCTCTATTCCCATTGCAGAGGAATGCAAGCCTCAGTTTGCTTTCACCTGGAGGGGAGTCCAGTATACCTGGAATTGATTGCCCGAGGGGTGAAAACACAGTTTGACAATTTGTCATGCAGTGATCCAGACTGAATTGGAGAAAGGTGGAACAGTATAGCAATGACATCATTGACTGGGGAAACACAGCAGAAGTCTTTAAGAAAGGTAACAAGATAACTGACATTCTGTTGCTAGATGGCTTTGCTATAAAGCAAGTCAAGGTAAAAGGCTGTGCCTGAGAAATCCAGTTTCTAGGGGGTTGGTGGCAAGATGGTCACCTAATTTCCACTGAATGTGATAAATAAGGTCTCCTCCATGGTGCAACCCACAAACAAGGAGACACTATCCTTCTTGGGGGCAGATAGATTTTGGAGACTCCACATCCATCGATATAGTCAGCTTGTGAAGCCTTCTTATGATGTAAACTGAAAAAGAAACTATTTTGAATGGGGTTCCTGAGCAATAAGCAGCCTTTGACCACATAAAGCAAGAAGTAGTCCATGCGATGGCTTTGGGATCTGTCTGAATTGGTCCAGACATTAAAAATATAATATATACATCTGCAAGCAAGAATGGTCCATCTTGGAGCCTATGGCAGAAAGATTCAGGTGAGAAATGTGGTCACCCACTTGGTTTCTGGAGTTGAGGCTCAGAAGTATATTACACTCCAGCAAAGAAAGAAATTGTGATGAATATACCTGTGATTTGTGTTAAAAGTATAAAATTCAGAGTGCATTAAGATTAAGGGTCAGAAGCTTGAAAGAGCCTGTTTTGAGGACAAAGGGAAAGCTGCAGATTTTACAGACTTAAACAGAGACTGTGTTGGAGACACAAAGTTGCATTCTACAAATCTACCAATGAAATTCATATAGAATATATTTGTTTTCATTCTACACCAAAACATTTAGCTAGAGTGTTCCAGTAACTGTCCCTTTCTTAAAGGCACAGCCTAAAACTGTCACAATCCACCCCTTCTAAACAATTTCCTTGGCTGTTCGTACTGTCCATACAATCTAAAATAATATCTACAATCTGTAAGTAAAGTTCATCATCCATTCCAGCTATCCTCAGATGTAGATGAATCAGAAGTCCAAGAAAATCAGGAAACAAGAAAACAGAAAACAGTTTGTCTCTTCACAGACAAAGAAAAGGGAATCAGGGACTCTCAGGGGAATCAGGGACTCTCAGGGGAATCAGGGCTCTCAGGGTTCTCAGCGTTCGTGCTCCGTAGATTCCTCATGGATTCTTCCTTTGGGCGCGATGTAGCTGTACAACACTCTGAAATTAAACTCTTTCAGCTAAAGTTAAATTTCTTTGTGGAATACACTGAATTTCACCATTCTCTTGCATTACCCAATAAGTGTGACCCCAGACCATCAGCTGAAACCACCCCTCGGACAGGTTTAGCCTCTCCTGAGGGAGAAAATACCCAAACAGTTTTACCTAACAGATTCTTTTCTCTAACAACAGGAACTCTATTACCTTCTACTTTCTGTAGCATATCTGAGTGTGCAGGTCTTGTGGCACAGTTGGTAGGGCACGAGACTCTGAGTGTTGAGATCGTGGGTTCAAATCCTGCAATGGACAACAGTGTCTTGTACTTCTGAAATTATGAAGTGCCAGGCCACTGGATGTACACATCCCAATAGATTCCGTTATCTATATTATCCCTTTCCTCCCCCCTGGTGGGAGGCAGGGCACCCCTAATTATGGGGAATATGCCCACATGTGCAATGAGCACAGTGTGCAGTGTTAGAACTGGAGCCACTGTTGGAGCTATTAGAGTTGTCCTGGGGAACTGTGGAACAGCTACCCTTCTGGTATTGCTGCTTTGGATTCTGCCACGTTGCAGTTCCCTCAATCTCCTGAAAAGATAAGAAGTTGGTTGACCATCCCATCTGTTCATGTTCTCACCAAACTGATCATGTAGAGTTATCCAAATACTTCCACGTGATTGCCTTGGTGGTCTGTTTTGGTTTGATCTGTTTTGGAATGACATCCTTGGAGGACATCCATTCCTCACAGATGAAACTTGCATCCATCTGGAGGAAGAATTGGAATTATCTCTTGGTGTTAATTGGGATATGGAATTTTTCATTTCATCCTTCAGCTCTTTCATGAAATTCTTTATCTCACCAGACAGAGTTTCAATGGCTGAAACCAAAGAAACACGTGTCAGGCTATCCTCCAATTGTCTCATTTGATCAGCGAAATGGCCAACTGTAGGAGGAGCTCCGCCATAATTTCTTGCCACAATTCTGCTTGCCAGAATATTTGCATAATTAGGAGGAGCAAGTTTGATGAGCTTTTTAGCAAGACCTGTTCCCACCGGAATTTCTTCAGGATTCAGAGTTTCATGGTTACCATAGAGTACCTCTCTCTCAGCAAATTCTCTCAGATGCTTAATTCCCTCCTCTATGGCAGTCAAGGGTTTAGGACTCCATGGAAGATCATCTTGAGATGGGTATCTCATGAGCGCTGCCAATAAAAGGCTTATCCATGGATTAACCTTACCGAGAGTCATGCCTAGATGTCTACCTATTCCATTATCCTGGATGAGGGTATTGAGTCCATCATCTGTAAATTTACAGATGACACCAAGTTGGGAGCAAATGTCGATCAGTTGGAGGGATCTCCAGAGGGACCTCAACTGACT
Source organism: Colaptes auratus (assembly GCA_015227895.2). NCBI lineage: Eukaryota > Metazoa > Chordata > Aves > Piciformes > Picidae > Colaptes > Colaptes auratus. The sequence continues at coordinate 46,133,236 of CM026897.1, read as the reverse complement.
AGCAGATGGGCAGAATCCAATATGATGGCATTCAATAAATCCAACTGCCAGGTGCTGTACTTTGGCCACAACAACCCCATGCAGAGCTACAGGCTGGGGGCAGAGTGGTTGGAGAGCTGCCAAACAGAGAGGGACCTGGGGGTGCTGACTGACAGCTGCCTAAACATGAGCCAGCAGCATGCCCAGATGGTCAAGAAGGCCAATGGCATCCTGGCCAGCATTAGGAATAGTGTGGCCAGCAGGAGCAGGGAAGTCATTGTGCCCCTGTACTCTGCATTGGTTAGGCCACACCTTGAGTCCTGTGTCCAGTTCTGGGCCCCTCAGTTTAGGAAGGACATCGAGACACTTGAGTGTGTCCAGAGAAGGGCAACCAGGCTGTGGAGAGGCCTTGAGCACAAGCCCTATGAGGAGAGGCTGAGGGAGCTGGGGTTATTTAGCCTGGAGAAGAGGAGGCTCAGGGGAGACCACATTGCTGTCTACAACTACCCGAAAGGTGGTTGTAGCCAGGAAGGTGTTGCTCTCTTCTCTCTAGCAACCAGCACCAGAACGAGAGGACACAGTCTCAAACTGCACCAGGGGAAGTTTAGGCTGGAGGTGAGGAGAAAGTTCTTCACTGAGAGAGTCATTCGTCATTGGAATTGTCTGCGCAGGGAGGTGGTGGAGTCACCATCCCTGGAGGTGTTCAAGAGGGGATTGAATGTGGCACTTGTTGCCATGGTCTAGTCATGAGGTCTGTGGTGACAGGATGGATTCGATGGTCTTTGAGGTCTCTTCTGACCTTGGTGATACTGTGATAACCATAAATATAATTTATACATTAAGTACCTGCCTAAACAATCACAAATTAATCCTAGCAAATACTTACAGATCTATGCACTACAAATTGAGATGATTAGATGCTCTAAAATCCAAAACCCTTTCATTTTTGCAACTCTGATCCAAGCAGACAAGAAATCAAACAAATTTTGCCCTGCTTCTGGAAAACAATTATCCACACGCCTCGCATTGGGCCACCAATATATTATGTGGTGGTGAGAGAAAGTTCAGTTCTTCCCCTCACACAAAGAAACCACAGCTAACTCAGTCAGAGGAGCAAAGTGGATAAGAACTATATTTACAAGCAGGATGAAGTGCAGACAAATGAGTCCTGTGTCCAGTTCTGGGCCCCTCAGTTTAGGAAAGATACTGACTTGCTGGAACCTGTCAGAGAAGGACAACAAAGCTGGCGAGGGGTCTGGAGCACAAACCTTATGAGGAGAGGCTGAGGGAGCTGGGGTTGCTTAGCCTGGAGAAGAGGAGACTGAGGGGTGACCTTATTGCTGTCTACAACTACCTGAAGGGAGATTGTAGCCAAGTGGGGGCTGGTCTCTTCTCCCAGGCAACCATCAACAGAACAAGAGGACACAGTTTCAAGTAGCACCAGGGGAGGTTTAGGCTGGATTTTGGGAAGAAGTTCTTCATAGAAAGAGCGATTGGCCATTGAAATGGGCTGTCCGTGGAGGTGGTGGAGTCACCATCACTGAAAGTGTTTAGGAAGAGACTGGATGAGGCACTTGGTGCCATGGTTTAGTTGGTTACATAGTGTTGAGTGATAAGTTGGATTTGATCTCAAAGGTCTTTTCCAACCTGGTCTATTCTATTCTATTCTATTCTATTCTATTCTATTCTATTCTATTCTATTCTATTCTATTCTATTCTATTCTACTCCATTCTATTTGGAACTGAGTCATAGCTTGTTCTAGCTTCCAGATTAGCAGTTCTGACCTGGATATTTAAAGAGAAAGATTCATCTCCACACCATGCAACAGATGATACCTGGTCTAAGTGGATGGTTCTGATAACAGAATGAGCTTGCATGGGAAGTCTTGAGTGAACTGGCATAATGGAAATGATTATGAATTCTAGAATGCACATATTGTGGAAAGCCTCCAGAGGAGAGAGCAACTCATGCTGAGGAAGATCCTCCATATAATGATCTTTCTGATGATTGAAAGACCTGTGTTTGTTCACAGATGATTCTTGTCATCTTGTAGGAAATAAGCTGAGATGCAGAGCTGCAGTTTGGAGTCCTATATGAAGAGCTGCAGAAGCAAAATATAGAGAAGGTGAATCTAGGCAATTTGCAGAAGTAAAAATTATTCAACTTACTCTTGACATAGCTGAATGAGAAAATTGTCCTGTACTTAGCCGCTACACTAATTCATGGATGGTAGCCAATGGTTTGGGGGTTGTCTAAAGGACTGGAAAAAGATGGTGTGGTGGGTTAACACCCTTTTCTGAGAACAAAAGAACAAAGCAGGGTGGAGGGCTTGCAGGTACTTTTCACTCTCTGCAGGGCATTTTTCGCCTGGGAAGCTGAGTCTGTTCCACTCCCCCCTCCCTGCCCAGCTAGGGTATAAAAAGCAGGACATTGCAGCTGTTGGCCCCTGCTTTTCTGGCTCCTGCCTCTGCTGGATGAGAGCTACTGCAGCTGCTCTCCTGCTCCTCTGCCACGTGGTCGGACCTGATCCTTCTCCCTGCTGCCTCCACGATTCCTCAGAGAAAGGCTGGTTTTGCATTATTCTCTTGTTTTTTTTTGTCCCCCTCCCATCCATCCTTGTTCCTTGCCCTTGTGAACCTTTTTTCCTGTTATTGTTATATATATATATATATAATATATATATATATATATTGCTTAAAGACAACTCTTTACCTCTCTACTTCCAAGTCGACTCCAAATTATTGTTTGGTGGATTTGCTCCTTCCTTTTCTCCCCTCTCTGTTGGGAGGGAGGAGGGAGGGAGTGGGGGGGAGATTCTCAGCCTTGCCCCGACCTGAGCTCTTAACTTCCAGTTAAGGCTCAAACCACCACAGATGGTTACCAAAGAAAAGCCTATTTGGGCTGCTGTCCTGTGGCAAGATATTTCTACTCATCTGGAGAAAAGTCCATTGAAAATGTGATATAGATGCACACATGCCTAAAAGTAAAGCTACTGAGAAACACCAACACAACAGTCAGGAAGATTTAGCTGCCAAAGTCTCCCAAGTAGATGCAAACTATGACTGAGTCTGGAACTGGGTTTAGTTCAGTGGGCCCATGATTTGTCTGGGTATCAAGGAAGAGATGCAACCTACCAATGGGCATGTAATAGATCAATTAATATACCCATGGATGCTATAGCACAGGTTATAGATGACTGTGATATATGTGATGCTGTAAGGCAGGCTAAGTGAATTATACCCTTGTGGTATGGTGAACAATGGTTGAAGTGTAAGTATGGTGAAATGTGGGAGACTGATTACATCACGGTGGTAAAGGGTGCCTATGCCCAGAACTATGCCGCAAATATTGCCAAACCTTGTCCCTATATGGTTTCATCCAACCCCCTTTCCCTCTCCTTCTGGAGTGGGTACTCAGCCAGAGATGAGTAAGCAAAGGGCCAGGCATATCAACAAGCTGGAGTCAATAACCCAATCTGCCTTTTTTGAGGTAAACAAGATCATGCACCTATATTATGGGATGCTTGGTCTTCTTCCAAGTTTGGGCATAATTCTAGTCATACCCTCTCCCATTGGCTAATGGTGTTTACCACGTTTGACTATTGGCAAAATCCAAGCCTTAAGCTAATTGTAAATATTAACCAGATTGTAAACAATTCTCTCTTCTGCACTCTTTCACTGTTTTGCTCTTTTGCTTTTGCTATTGGTCTCTTGCCCTGAGTACATGCTCTGCCCACATGCACATGTTCTGCCTTTGTTTGCAGAGAAGCCTGCTACCCAGGAAGAGCCATTGTTCCTCAGTTTACCAGTGGGGTCTTAGTCCCTCAGGGCATGGTGGCAGCTTTTCCTACCAAGGGGACTGCAGATATGACACAAAGCTGTAGTTGCACTGCAGCTATATATGAAGAACACTTTGCTGGCTTCCAGGTAAACTGAGGAACACTTTCAGCAATTCTAAGTGTATGCTGCACAAAGATGTAGGCCTGTGAACCAAAGTCCTTTGTGTGCCTGCTTGCAAAACAAGGACTGCAGCTAGTAGCCGCTGTGTGCCAGCTGTTCAGCCATGGGAGAAGGAGGTGCCGCCTTGTAAGTGCCAGGGTGATTCAAGTCTCTCCTCAGACTACCTGTGAGTGTCCCAGATGCTCGCTCATTTCCAAGCTGAGCCAGGGGAAAAGCCACATCACTCTGCTCTCACCACCCTCCACCCACTCTTATGCCACTCTGTAAGGGGAACTGCTCCACCACTGTGTCCTGTAGACTCCACAGCACCACCAGCCCCAGGGATTGTCCAAGAGCCATTCCAGGTCAACCAGCCTCCAGTGCACTCCCGCAGAGCCTCCATCATGTTTGGAAGGGACTACCCCTGGAGCCAGCCTTGGCAGTGACTAGCTGCAGCCCCACTGGGTGCCCTCAAGCCTTGGTAGCCAGCATAGCAACAAGCTTTCACTAGGAAGCTGTAACTTTTCCAGTGTTCACAGGTTTAACACCAGTTTTGGTTCTGTTCAAAATCCCCATGGCTTAGCCCATATGGTATTGTAGCATGTGGTTTACAAGCAGCCCCTCCAGTATGCCCAGAGCCATAATTTGTAATAAAAATTTGTTTTAAATCTCTTTTAAAGGCTCTGTAATTGTATGCCTTGACACTTTGTCCTAGCTGTTTAGCAGCCACCAGGCATCTTGTCGAGTCGCAATCTCATGGACAAGTGGCAAAAGTGTAATCTTGGTTCTATTTGAATACGAGTTTTGTATTTTTCTAATTTGGTTAAAAATTGTTATATTTTACCAGTTTACGGGATATATCCACAACCGTACACTAGAATCTGCATATTTATTTTGTTTAAATGTAATTAATTTGTATATTAATACATAATACAAATATTATTAATTGTTCATAAATCATTATTAATAACTTTAACCATCACAATCACTCTACCTCAGCCTGGTAAACAATATGTGTTGACTGTGGCAGAGGCAAGCACTGGATGGTTTAAAAACCTATCCAGTACCTCATGCTACTGCATGTAACAACATTCTGGGGAGGAAAAACAAATCCTGTGGAGACACAGTACTCCAGAGAGAATCAAATCAGACAATGGAACTCATTTTTAAAGCAGTCTCATAAGCAACTGGGCCAAAGAGCATGGCATCAAGTAGAAATACCACGTTCTTTACTGTGCACCAGCTTCAGGAAATATTGAATTTTACAGAGGTTTTCTGAAGACCACCCTGAAAGTAATGGGGGGTTGAATTTTGAAAAACTGAGACAAACATCTAGCACAGGTCACTTGGCTGGTAAATAGTGTAGGTTCTGTGAATTGAGCAGGACCTGCTCAGTCAAATTTGTTGAAAATACTAGAAGGTGACAGAGTTCCTGTTGTTTGTGAAAAGTATCTATTAGGGAAATCTGTTGGAGTTTCTTCTCCTTTGGGTGGGGAGAAACCTGTCTGAGGGATGGTTTCTGTCGAAGGCCATACATATTGGGAATGCAAGACAATGGTGAAATTCAGTGTGTTCCACAAAGGAATCTAACTCTAGCTGAGAGAGTTTAAGTTCAGAGTGTATAATATAGGTTGTTAAGAGTTTCTTAAGTTTCTTTTCAGTTACAAGGTGGTGTCCAGAAGAGAAATCCAAGAGGAATCTACAGTACATGAGCATGAACCTTATGTCACCTGGAAAGTCCTATTTCATCTCATCTACTGAGAGACAGACTGCTTCCTATTTCCTAAACCTTGCATTAGCCTACATCTGAAAGATAGCCAGAATGGAGAATGAGCTGAAACCTGGACTTTACTACTCATCATATAGAAACTGATTCTAATTAGATTAATAGCTTGATGCGGGAAATAGAATGCAATAAAAGGGGGTGAATATTACAGGTTTAGGACTACTGTCATATTATAAATAAAAGTTTTCCAGAGTATTTCAGAGTACCAGGGGGATGGACCATCACCAGGGGGTTGGACAGGACATTACAAAATGTTTTTTCCTATCCCATTCTCTTTGCAAATTTCTATATAATCTGAAGTTACAGCCTACTCTTTCCTTTTCTCCCATTTTCTCTTCTGCATTTTGTTCTTGCTTTCTCTCACTCCTTGCTTAACATTGTTTGGGTTTTGCTGCGTGAGAGAAGCCTTAGTGTAGCAGGGACAATGGGAAATAATTTCAGCTGTGGCTGAAACAGGCTTAGTCCAGGGTGGGGACTGGGCATTTGTATATGTTTATTACCCTTTATATTTAGTTTCTATTATTTTTTTGTAAATATTGTTTTCTTGTTGACTTGTTAACTTCCAAATTCTGTGTAAGTGTTGTCATTTACTCCTTTGGGTAAATCCCAAATTCCTTCTTGTGCAACACCAGTACACATTTCACTCTCTGGACCTGGACATCCAGCCACTTTTTTAACCAGCATAGCATCCATGCATCCAGGCCATGAGCAGCCAGTTTCTCCAAGAGGATGGTGTGAGAGACAGTGTCAAAGGCTTTACTAAAGTCCTGATAAAAAAAATCCACAGCCTTTCTCTCATCCGGTAATTAGATCACCGTGTCAGAGAAGATCAGGTTCATCAAACAGGACCTGCCTTTCAGGAACTCATGTTGATTGGACCTGATCCTGATGGCCCTGAACATTCTGCATGACGACATTCAAGATGATCGGTTTCATGAACTTCCCTGGCACTGAGGTCAGACTGACAGGCCTCTAGTTTCTCAGGGCCTTCTTCTGATCCTTCTTTTAAATGGGCATCCAATTTGCTGATCTCCAGTCAGATGGAATCTCCACAATTAGCCAGTACTACTGGTAAAGGATGGAAAGTAGCTTGGTGAGCATTTCTGACGGCTCTATTAGTACCCTTGGGTGTATGCTATGTGGCCCCATAGACTTGTGTGCATCTAAGCGGCCAGCAGGTTGCTAACCATCTCCCCTTGGATTATGGGGCCTTTATTCTGCTCCCCATTCCTATCTTCCAGCTCAGGGGTTGGGTACCCAGACAACAACTGGTCTTACTACTAAAGAGTGAAGAAAAGCAGGTATTCACTGCCAGCCTTTTCCTCATCTTTGACTACTATGTTCACCCCTGCATCCAAAATCAGAGATTCTCCTTAGTCCTTCTTTTATTGCTTCTGTAGAAACATTCCCCGTTTTCTTTAAAAGTTGAAAACATTAACTTCTACTTGGTCTTTTGTTCTTCTAATTTTTCCCTTCCATACTGTCACCACAGGGAGGGAAGACTCTCCACTAGTTGTGGTGAAGGCACCATATGTCCAGAATTATACCTCAAACATGGTAAAACTTGTCCCAACGTGTTTGACCACATTCCACCTTCCACCCTCCTTTCTAGAGTGGGTACTCAGCTCAGATCTGTGTGGCAGTTTTAGGCTATGCCTTTAAAATTAAACTGCAGATTTCAAGCAGAAATGTAGAAAAATATAAATAATTCACTATTGGGTATAAAAAGGAAAATAAGAGATTATTCTAAAGAAAATTCGTTGGACAGTGTCTGGTATAGAAGCAGTTGTACCGTAAATATCTTTCATATTTTACTTTCATTCTCATTCCGTCTTTGATTCTCTGGTCTGGGTGTTCTGCTGGGAGGATAATGCTTCCGACCTTGAGATAAGACTAACACTGCTTTCTTCCATATTCTCTCTCTGTTTTGGTACAAGGGGGTTTGGGAGTTTTTTTGGGGCAGAGGGGAGACAGTGGAGCAGCTTCCCTGGTTGTTTTAACCAGGGGGATTTCCATGTTATTTACTGATTGTAAATGCCTGTATAATATAAGTGCTGTATATTTTGTACATATTCATTGCATTCCATTGTAGAGTGTAGTTTTTGCTTTGTAAATACAGCTTCCATTTGTTTCCAGCTGAGCTGGTCATGCTTAGTTTTTAACCCACCACAAGCTGAGTGGAACAAAGATCCAGGGTACCAGCCAGACAAGTAAACAACCCAACTTGCCTTCTAAGGGGTAAACAGCAACATGTACCCACCACATGGGATGCTCATGTTCCTGCAAAGTAAGGGCATAATTCTAGCCTCATGCTTTATATAGGCTAAAGCTGTCTAAAGCTGTTTGTGTACAAGATTACCCATTGGCCAAATCCAGAGAAACTTACAAGTATTATCTCAAGCTGTAAAGAAGTCACTCTCTTCGCTACCAAGCTCTCTCTTTGTCTGAGCTTTGTAAGCTCATTGCTTTTGTTCTTAAGCCTTTGCTATTAAGCTCCTTGTTATTGCTTCTGTCAAGCTGTGCTCACAAGCATACTAGCAGCCTCTGCAGTACAGAGAGAAGCCAACAACCCAGGAAGAGCCACCAAGCCTTACTTTACCCCAGAAGTCTTCAAAGGAAAGTCTGTCACTGAAGCTTCAGATGGCCAGCATTGTATTTGCCAGTCCTACTGGTCAGAGAATCACCTTATCTTAAAGAGGACTGCATCCCTAAGAGGAAGACTGTCCAGTTGTTGGGGAAAGGACTAGCCTGAATCTTGGCAGTCCAAACATCTGCCATAGCCATAAAGCAGAAGACTGATGAGCCACAACCCTGTATGTGCCATCTCATGAAAGCAAGAACAACATCTGTACAATATACAATACACCACCAGGTTGGAAGAGACCTTCAAGATCATCACGTCCAACCCATCAACCAATCCAACCCACCTAAATACAATACAATACAATACAATACAATACAATACAATACAATACAACCCACCTAAACAACTAAACCATGGCACCAAGCACCCCATCAAGCCTCTTCCTGAACACCTCCAATGAAGGTGACTCCACCACCTCCCCAGGCAGCCCATTCCAATGGGCAATCACTCTCTCTGTATAGAACTTCTTCCTAACATCCAGTCTAAACCTGCTCTGGTGCAGCCTGAGACTGTGTCCTCTTGTTCTGGTACTGGCTGCCTGGGAGAAGAGACCAACCTCTGCCTGGCTACAACCTCCCTTCAGGTAGTTGTAGAGCTAGCTGCATCACTCCCAACCTCGCCTTTTGTGAGAAAGAAGAGGAGCAGTCACTTGTGCCCACTGTGCAGCCCTGTAAACCCCAGGGTATCTGAAAGCTGGGATCAAGTCCTGCCAGCTCACCTTGAGCCAAGGAGGAGCTACTGCCACTTCGTGCAGCTGTGCCCCTTCCCTGGGGCCACTCTGCAGGACCTCTACCTCACAGCATGCCCACCACAGAGCTGGACCTTAGCCATCTGAGCCTGCCCAGGGGAACAGTCATCCTCCCCCACAGGGCTGCTCCCCCAGGACTGCCCCACTGGCCCATCAGTGCTGGCCTTGCAAGCCCTGAGCCTCCAGCAGGGACCAGCCTACAGCATCTGTAACCACACCATGGGATTGCCATGCCACCACTCTGAGGGAGCATTCCAAACCCTGCAAGGGAAATCTGCCAACCAGCAGAATTCTATGCCTCACCCCACCTTGCCTCTGCAGAAGGGAGAAGGAAAGCCCACCACCATCTGGAGGGAAGCCCTGCCATGGGCCCACCAGCAGCTTTGGCCATAGCCTCAGCCCTGGGTGTCCCCTCCCCAGAATGGAGCAATCCCTGGAGCAAGCCAGGCAGACAGCAGCTTAACTAGATACAAAAAACACAGTGTTTTTTTCCATGTGTTCTCCATTAGCTAACATTCAGCTCAAAGCCCATGTCTAGATTCATGGCATTTCTAGTTTAAGCCTCTGACACATTGTATCTTCCCCTCTATATAGTTAAAGCCATCAGCTTGTCACTATCTGGGGTACAAGCATTGGAATTACACCCTTCATTCTTTAATCAGAATTAATTCTGTAAATATTCAAATTTGGTTCAAACTGTACATGTGAGACCAGTTATGGGATATATCTCACAATCATGCACAAGAATCTGTATATAGAATAGTGATTAATTGGCTATTAATATTTTAATATTGATTTAAAAAATAATTTTAATATCATAAATTAATAACCTCTTAATAACACTAGTCAATGAAGACTTGGTTAGGGATCAGTTACATAAATTGAACATTCATAAGTCCATGGGCCCTGAAGAGATGCACCCAAGAGTGTGAGAAAGCTGGCTGATGTTGTCACTCAACCACTCTCCATCGTTTCTGAAAAACTGTAACAGATAGGTGATGTGCCTGAGGATTGGAGGAAAGCCAACGTCACTGCAGTCTTCAAAGAGGGCAAGAAAGAGGTTCCAGGAAACTACAGACAAGTAAGTGCCTCATTCCAGAGGTCATCTCTAGGCACTTGGAAGAGAAGAAGCTGATCAGGGGTAGTCAGCATGGATTTACCAAGGGGAAATCATGCTTGATTAATCTGATAGCCTTCTATGATGTCATAACTGAATGGTTAGATGCAGAGAGACCAGTGGATGTAGTCTACTTTGACCTTAGTAAGGCTTTTGACACTCTCTCCTATGACATCCTTGTAAGCAAGCTCAGGAAGTGTAGGTTAGAAGTACAGACAGTGAGGTGGATTAGGAACTGGTTACAAAATAGATACCAAATGATCAATGATGCCAAGTCCAGCTGGAGAGCTGTGACTCGTGGAATTCCCCAGGGATCAGTGCTGGCTCCAGACCTGTTCAATATCTTCATCAATGACACTGATGAAGGAACAGAGCATCAGCTCAGCAAGTTTGCTGATGATACCAAACTGAGCACACTGATTCCTCCCTGGGCAGGGTAGAAGGCCTTCTGGTCTACTTTAATACTAGAACACTGCCCCACTGGTGTAAGCCCACCAACAACACCATTCCCCTTTAACTCTAGTTTAAAGCTCTGTGAATAAGCCTTGCTAGTTCTTGTCCTAGAATCCTTTTCCCTGTGTGAGATAAGCCTCTCCCACATACTACCATCTATCCTGGTGCCCTACAAAACCAGTCACAGTATCACAGTATCACAGTATAACCAAGGTTGGAAGAGACCCCAAGGATCATCAAGTCCAACCTGTCCCAACAGACCTCACAACTAGACCATGGCACCAAGTGCCACGTCCAATCTCCCCTTGAACACCTCCAGGGACGGCGACTCCACCACCTCCCTGGGCAGCCCATTCCAATGACGAATGACTCGCTCAGTGAAGAACTTCCTCCTCACCTCGAGTCTAAACCTCCCCTGGCACAGCTTGAGACTGTGTCCCCTTGTTCTGGTGCTTGTTGCCTGGGAGAAGAGACCAACCCCCTCCTGTCTACAACCACCTTTCAGGTAGTTGTAGAGGGCAATGAGGTCACCTCTGATCCTTCTCTTCTCCAGGCTAAACAATCCCAGCTCCCTCAGCCTCTCCTCATAGGGCTTGTACTCAAGGCCTCTCACCAGCCTTGTTGCCCTTTTCTGGACACGTTCAAGTATCTCGATGTCCTTCTTAAACTGAGGGGCCCAGAACTGGACACAGGACTCAAGGTGTGGCCTAACCAATGCAGAGTACAGGGGCAGAATGACCTCCCTGCTCCTGCTGGCCACACTATTCCCATACAGGCCAGGATGCCATTGGCCTTCTTGGCCACCTGGGCACACTGTTGGCTCATGTTTAGGTGGGTGTCAATCAGCACCCCCAGGTCCCTCTCTGTTTGGCAGCTCTCCAGCCACTCTGACCCCAGCCTGTAGCTCTGCATGGGGTTGCCGTGGCCAAAGTGCAGCACCCGGCACTTGGACTTATTAAATGCCATCCCATTGGACTCTGCCCATCTGTCCAGTCGGTCGAGGTCCCTCTGCAGAGCCTTTCCACCCTCTAACTGACTAACATCTGTTCCCAACTTGGTGTCATCTGCAAACTTGCTGATGACTGACTCAACCCCCTCATCCATATCATCAATGAAGATGTTAAAGAGGATGGGGCCCAGCACCGATCCCTGGGGGACGCCGCTGGTGACTGGCCGCCAGCCGGACGCGGCACCATTCACCACCACTCTCTGGGCTCGGCCCTCCAGCCAGTTCCTAACCCAGCACAGAGTGTTGCGGTCCAAACCACGAGCTGACAGTTTAGCCAGCAGTTTACTGTGGGGGACGGTGTCAAAGGCCTTGCTGAAGTCCAGATAGACTACATCCACAGGCCTCCCCACGTCCACCAGACGGGTCACCTGATCATAGAAGGAGATCAGGTTGGAGAGGCAGGACCTGCCCTTCCTAAATCCATGTTGGCTGGACCTGAGCCCTTGGCCATCCTTCAGGTGCACAGTTATTGCCTCCAGGATAATCTGTTCCATCACTTTCCCTGGCACTGAGGTCAGGCTGACTGGCCTGTAGTTTCCGGGTTCCTCCATCCGTCCCTTCTTGTGGATGGGGATCACATTGGCCAGTTTCCAGTCATCTGGGACCTCTCCAGTGAGCCAGGACTGGAGTCATTCTCAAAGACCTCAAAGCCCTGCCTGTAACACCAGTCTCAGAGCCAGCTATTTACAGACTTGATTATTTTACTCCCTTCCATATCATGGCTGGGTACTGGAAGTAGAGAAGAGAAAATCACTTGTGCCCCAGACTCTTTCACCAACTGTCCCAAGGCCTTGAAATCTCTCCTCATCCCCTTCAGACCATGGGATGCAACTTCCTCCCCACCTATCTGGAAGATCAGCAATGGATAATAACCATGTGACTGCATCATGTTGGGGAGTTCTTTAGTGATACTCCTGATTCAGGCTCCAAGGAGACTGCAGACTTCTCTATGAGAAGGGTCACCCTTGCATACTAGGCCCCCAGTTCCTGCCAGGAGCAAGTCTCCCACAACAAGCATTCTCCTCTTCCTTGTAGAAGAGGTTGCTATGTGCACTCATTCCCTGCCACAGCCACTAACCCTCCACCCCTCATCCCCTCCATTTAAGCTATTGCCTTCCACCTGACTGGTGTAGGACACATGGGCCTCTGGATCTGGGCTCTCAACTTCTACTGCTCCATATTTGTTGCACAGGGGTAACTGGGAAGGTGAGGGAGTCTGGGAAGGGGTTCCTATTCCTCCCTAAGCAGAGACCTCTACCCACTCCCCTCCTTTTCTTAGGCCACTTCCTTCTGCCTTATGTGTAGCATGGGGCTCCTCTGACTTCTGGTGAGTGTCTCTCAGAGATACAAGGTTTTTACTACACGAATCTATTTCCCTTTCACTTTCCTGAACGTTCCTTAGTCTTTCTACCTCTTCTTTAAGCTCTGGCACCATATGGAGCAGATAATTTACCTGCTTGCACTGCATGCTGGTGGGTTTTGTACTATTCTCTGGTACTATCAGCAGGCAAACACAATACTTGCAATCAGTGGTCTGTTCAGCTGTGCTCCGGTAGCCCACAACCTGCATTGTCACTTCCTTCTGTGGGAGCTCTGTCTGGATTCCCAACCTCCACTTTGGATGGGGTCAGGAGTGTGGCCTTCTGTTGGGTGGAGACCATTATGCTTTGACCCTTTTTAAATTTTTTTTTTTAACCACACATGCACTTCCTCCTGCGTTACTGCAAGAAAGATTTGCCCTCTTTTGGCAATGGCTGCCATGCAATGTCCCCTGGCTCTTTAAAGCTCCTGTGGTAGCCAGAGATGCCCCCCATCCAGGCCACATCATGCGAGCAGCACAGGAAAGCTGTTGTAGAATGGCTTAAATCTAAGGGACATGTCTCTGTGGAACAGCTGCTTGAGCAGAATGTGTAGGCCTTACTCCATCTTGTTGTTTACTGCTCAGAGTTAGCTGCCTTGCTGAAGCAGCAAGGTCACTATGGCCTCGTAGCTGTTCTCGCAGCTGTGTGTTTGTAAGATAGCTGGATGGGAAAGGAGCAGCTAGGTAAGATAATTGGATGGGAAAGGAAGAGCTAGTGAGAAGGGAGTTTTCTTGGAATGTACACAGAGTCTTTGATATTGTACACAGACCTAATTGCAGGTGGGCTGGATATTCTAATGTTGCCTTCAGTCAGAGACCAATAGAATAGTGACGCTTGTGCATATTTAGCTGAGATGCTACATAAGCTGTGTATCCGGGCAATAAAGTTGAAGCGTGCTTATCAATCACATTGATTGCTGCTGTCTTCCCTCGCCGCTCCCCGACATCTGGCGCCCGAACAGCGGACGGATAGGAGGCCTGCGGAGACCTTCTTGCGGTCGGGGTGGTGGCGAGCCCGGAAAGGCATCGATTAGCAGCGAATCGAGGGGCAAAAGTGCGACTCAACGCTGGCGTAGGGAGTTCGTACCGTGCCTGAGCTGGGTTTCCTGAATTGGAATTAAGCTCGCCGTCCGGGTAAGGGCTGCTACTCGACTTCCACGGGTTTTTGAAGGCTGCACTAAGGGATGGAAAGCGAAGTAGCCCTTAACTTATTTTTAAGTTTCCTTGAGAAACGCAGTGTAGAGGATGTGGATTTAAAGAAGCATCCTGAATGTTTATTGCAGTTTGGTAGGGGAGAATGTTTTTTTCAAGTCGTCAGAAGATGTGTTTAGTGTTGATGTGTTGGAGAGAATATGGAAACAAACTGTGGGACTTGATCATAGATGGTGACAAAACTGCCATAAAGCTGCAAAAGCGGCCGGGGAGAGGCACGGTGAAGCACTCCGCGAAACAGAAGAGCTGTGCTAAATGCCCTCCAAAACTGTCCTCTCCGAGAGAGGTATTACTGACAATTCTGGCATTTTGAACGGGCTAACTATCCTCTCCGTGAGAGGTATTACTGAGATTATTGGGATTTTGAAAGGGCTATTAGCATGGGCCCGGAATCATGATTTTATCCCCAGAGCAACCGAAGCTTTTACTACCGAAGCACGGGACAAAACTAGAGCCCAGCTGTGGGATGAGGTGCTAAACACCAGCCACCATCCCAGCAGGGAGGAAGCGATAAAAAGGCAGTGAAACTTGTGGTTCAGCGTGTTTGATCCCATTCATCAACATCTCCTAATATCGCCAACGACAGCTCGGATTCAGAAGAGACAACACCGACGCTGAGAAATCAAACAGTGCAAACTTTGTTTCACAGTCCCTCTTAGAAAAATGGAGCGCTTGGAGGCTCGCGGTTACGGCATTCTTACGACCGCACCCCTTCCGCGAGCCCCGACGGCCCCCACGGGCACCGACGGCTCCGACCGAGGCGGCACCGACTGACGCACCACCGACACCGGCAGCACGGACTGTAGCGGCCCCCGCGGTGGCCCCCACGGCAGCAGCCACGGCAGCGGCCCCAGCGGCCGTCCCCATGGCGGCGGCCCGGGGGGCCGGGCAGCGGCCAGCACCAGCGGTCACCTCACCACCCCCCCCCGCCCCCTACGTTCCAGACATTGTCAGCAGAAAACATCACTACGACGGAGGCTACAATCGAATTCCGAAGGGACGATAGTGTAAGGGATCGGGAGGTGGGAGGGACGGGGAACTGTCCCGCTGTGCCGCTGGAAAGGTATTGTGAGAAATGCAGTAATAGAAGGGAAAACTAGAATAGATTGTGACTATCAGGAGCTGATATCACTATTGTATCTCGTCATAAATGAAATGGTCTCGAGTTTAAAAGGTTTAAAGGGGTTTTGAATGTATTCAAACAATCTGGGTCAGCAAAGAGCCAGTGCAATTAGCTTTTACGACGGCAAATCAATCACTGTAAGACCGTACGTGTTAACCCTTCCAGTTACTCTATTGGGTTGAGACACCTTAAGTTAGCTAGGAGCAAAACTTGTTTCTGTTCCTTTTCTGTGGCGGATACTGGTCAGCAACCAATCCTCAAATTAAAATGGAAAACAGCTAATGCAGTATGGGTGGAGCAGTGGTCGCTCAGGCATGATAGGCTGCAAGTTGTTAGGACCCTTACCGCAGAAACAATTGCAACTACTGCACACCTTGCCCCCCCTCGTCTCTTTTCTGGTACGACTAGTCTACCAAAGGTCTGTTCTGATTTAAAGCAACAGTGCTAATTTCATAATTTCTGATTGCAATGTCTTTTAGAGTTTGGTTATTTAGAGTTTTGTTAAGTTTTCCTAGTAAGCATAATGAATAGTAAGCATTTGGTATTTACAGGTACTTAGTACATAGTAATTGTAGCAAGGTATAAGGACTTGGTTAATCATATTGATTATGTACCAGCCCCTTCATGCAACAAGTGGAGCCCGAACAGGATAAAGCTTCGGAAAATGTCCGTAGCAGCGTTCCGCGGGGACGCAGGGATTCGTTCGGTGATGTGGGCAAGAAGCCGGCCCGGGATAGCAGTACCGGAGGTCGCAGGATAAGGACGACCTGAGGAGCCGAAGACGTGGTGAGCCAGACTGCTATTGGGACTGTGCGCACAGGTACTAACCCTGAGGAAATGGATAGGCAGGCCACGTATGATTTAATGACATGCTTTTTAGAAAAGCGAGGTTGTAAGCTAGATGTTAAGAAGGTGTTGAGACCGTTGTTTGACTATGCTGAATTGTTAGGATATTTTAAAGATCCTAATGAGATTTTTGAACGGGGCGAGTGGAAGAAGTTTGGTCAAGATTTGTGGCTAAACGCTATAGATGATGATAAGGCAGCCAAGAAACATAGTAGACCCTGGAAAGAGGTTAAAAGGAAAAGAGGATAAAAGGAAAAAAAAAACGAATAAAAGGATAAAAGGAG
Source organism: Colaptes auratus (assembly GCA_015227895.2). Taxonomy (NCBI): domain Eukaryota; kingdom Metazoa; phylum Chordata; class Aves; order Piciformes; family Picidae; genus Colaptes; species Colaptes auratus. The sequence continues at coordinate 46,116,736 of CM026897.1, read as the reverse complement.
GAAAAAAAATTATTGAAGGATAAAGGAAAAAAGATAAAGGAAAAAGGCTAAAGGAAAAAAGATAAAGGAAAAAGGTATAAGGAATTAGTAATGAGTTCACATTGTCAGATTTGTTATGGTTCGAACCTTCTTAGTTGTGTGCCTAGGCATTTTAAAGGAGCTCCATGTAATATAGTTAAGGTTTGTAGTAAATAGTAATATAGTTAAGGTTTGTAGTAAATAGCTATTAATTTTAAAGGTATTCCTTAGCTAATGTGTAGAACAATCAAGACTATGAGGAAACAGCATTTCCCATGAAGTTGAACATCGATCACAATAACTGTTATGATAATCTGGCATCAAAAGCATCGATCAGAAGAATGTATCACAGCACTCTGTGAATTTGGACGGAATATTATGGTTGGTTGATTGTTGTGTGATTAGAGAAAATATTCATATGAACTTATATGTTATCTCACCAGTTTGTTATAATATTACGCACTTAGAGGGAAAATCAAAATTCATTATAACGCAACATGCATTTTCATTTTAGGTTGGAGACTGCAACAAACACATGCATGCCAAAAAGGAAAAAAAAAAAAAAAAAAAAGGAAAAAAAAAAAAAGGAAAAAAAAAAAAAGGGAAAAGGGGGGAAAGAGAGAACACCCCATAGCAAAGAAGTTTTTTAATGGTACCAACAAGAAATAGTTAGTTCATGTCAACACCTAGAAACATAAACTTTGCAAAGTGCTGCAACCCTCTCACCACAAGGCAGCACGAGCGTGGCACGGCTGTCATGAAGTGACGGTCAGCAGGGCTGCCTAGCACTGACCGCAACGCCTGTCACAATGATCCAAGATGTCAACAGAAAGTATCTGATTTATAACTGAGTGTCATGACTGTTTAACTGTTGTGTGAACATTAAGAGATCAGTATTACTAGGATGAGCAAAAACACATTATTATGTGTAATTTTCTATTGGGTAAAGCAATGAAGCCGTTTTGCTCTTGCTGTTTGCCCGCAAGTTTTCTGTTTGTGAAGCTAGAGCCTGGCCAGATCTACCTTTACAGATTAAAGAAATCTTGCTACCATTAAACAATTCATGATTTTTGACCATCCTAGAGAAAATAAAGATGCAACATACCACTAAAGCAGATTGTAAAAGACAGTGGTAAGGATTGCATTTGTGTCTTAATCTCTGTGTGTATTGTGTTCAGGCATAATCAAGTCTTCTCTGTCAATAAGAAGAGTGAAATGTGAAGATCAGAACTATTACGACCTCAGTTCTTCTTTACAATGTTTGCTGTCTTTGACCACATTTTATGCCAACTCTGTTAGAACATTCTAACTAGCTGAACTTAAGCATTGTGCCTTGTATGGGTTACATCAGTCTGTTAGACATGCTGTGTTATAAAACTTTTGCTTTTGCTGTACAGCTTAGCTTGAACTCGCTTGCTTCTGTGTATGCAAAGAGTATCTTGTATGGGATGAGAACAACTCCCATGAGCAGATTGCTCACAAAAACAAAAAGGGGAATTTGTGGCAATGCCGGTGACGAGCAGTGTGAGCAACCTGGCAGTGTAGGCCTAGAGCCTGACATGGTGGTAGGCCATGCTCAGCATAAGTGCAAAAGTTGCTATCAGTGTAGCAAAACAGCGCTGTGCCTGCACCGTGTAACTAAAGCAGGACACTGGTAGCTACAAACACAGCAAGTTATCTTGTTGGTCAGCTAAACAGGCTAATGTTACTACTGTAATTTTAGATCAACTGTTTTTAGATCAAAATAGTTTAAGGCATGCATATTTACAGAATAGAGCTGCTGTTGATTTTTTGCTTTTAGCTAATGGTCATGGCTGTGAGGATTTCGAAGGCATGTGTTGTTTTAATTTGTCTGATCATAGTCAATCAATTTATAAAAGGATTGCTTGGTTGGAAAATCATACTCAATCAATTGTTAAAATGTAAATCCTTTAGATCAATGGTTTCAATCTTGGTTTGGAAATATGTCTCCTTGGTTATTAGGTCTGCTTAAAGAAGGTTTACGCTGGTTGGGTATTGTTCTGTTGATATTGCTTGTTTTGCATATTGCATATGGATGTATTATGAGAAGTGTAAATGAGGTAACATCTTGAGCTTTTCTTGTACAAAAAAAAGGGGGGAATTGTTGTAGAATGGCTTAAATCTAAGGGACATGTCTCTGTGGAACAGCTGCTTGAGCAGAATGTGTAGGCCTTACTCCATCTTGTTGTTTACTGCTCAGAGTTAGCTGCCTTGCTGAAGCAGCAAGGTCACTATGGCCTCGTGGCTGTTCTCGCAGCTGTGTGTTTGTAAGATAGCTGGATGGGAAAGGAGCAGCTAGGTAAGATAATTGGATGGGAAAGGAAGAGCTAGTGAGAAGGGAGTTTTCTTGGAATGTACACAGAGCCTTTGATATTGTACACAGACCTAATTGCAGGTGGGCTGGATATTCTAATGTTGCCTTCAGTCAGAGACCAATAGAATAGTGACGCTTGTGCATATTTAGCTGAGATGCTACATAAGCTGTGTATCCGGGCAATAAAGTTGAAGCGTGCTTATCAATCACATTGATTGCTGCTGTCTTCCCTCGCCGCTCCCCGACAGAAAGCAGCTTCCCTACCCATTCACTGCATCTCCCAGAGCTCCCTCATATGTAGAGCTTACCTGCTTTCTTAAAATTGAAGCCAAAATAAAGCTCATATAAAGCATTCCCGGCTAGAGCCTGAATTGCAGCTTTGCCCTCTTTAGCAAAGATTGGGGTCTAGTCATGTGAAACATCCCACCATATTTCCATGATGCCAATATATGATAGTTTTCCTGATACACAGTGGCTTTCACCTCTTCCAGTTTTTTCCCCATGTGTTTCATCTTATTGTAAATGTGCTTCAGTTGGCTTAATGGTCCTCAACCCTTTTGTAGGGAGAAGTCCTGATTCCTACCTAACTGTTCTCAAGTGAAGACCCTTGTGTCTTTGCTGCTGCTGCTGCTGCTCCATTCCTCCACTGATAGGGCAGGCCAACAGACTTCACTAGCACATCATCAGATTTCACCAGCACACCATCCTTCAAATATTGTTGCGTTGCCCGTGGCCTTATTTCTAGCAAGCCCTGGTTTGTGCCTTTCCCCGTTCCAATCTAGTTTAAAGCTCTTTCAATGAACCCTGCTTGCTCCTTGGCTAGGATATTTTTCCCTCTTCACAACAGCTGTATCACATCACAGCAGGCCTAGTGTCCTGTATATCAACCCTTGATTAAAAAATCCCAAGTCCTCATAGCAACACCTGTCTCAGAGCTAGGCATTGGTTTACTGTCTCTTCCTCTTTATTCCCTCATCACTCCCCACAACTGGAGAGATAGAAAGGAGCATGACTTGTACTCCTGATCCTGTAACCATGTCAAAGCCCGAAAATCACTATTGGCCTTGGACTTCTTTTTGCTACCTTTATTGCTGCCTACCTAAAAGATCATTAATGGATAGTAATCTGAGGTGTCTACTAGAGAAAGGAGCTTTCTCTTTAGATCATTAACCCAGGCCCCAGGGAGGCAGCAGATTTCCCTAAGAAATTGCTGCAGTTTGTATATTGGGCCTTCTGCTCACTTCATAAATGAGTCACCAATGACAAGAAGCCATCTTTTACTCTTTACTGAAAGGCTCCACATTCTCAGATGGAGAGAGGGCAGGAAGTTCTCTATATTATGAGCTATGTCTACCTGGTAGATTTGTTTCAGGGAGGGCAAAGAGTGATTGTAAGAGTCTGTCTCTCTTTCACATTCCCCAGAGATCCTCAACACACTTACCTCCTCTCAGAACTCCATCACTAAATGGAAGAGCTCCTCTACCTGTGCCACCTCCCATGTGCTCACTGCTGCCATCTGACACTGACTTGAATGGGGCACATTCTGGAGCCAGACACCTGGGTGGCAACATCAGACCTGGCAGGTGCAGGTCTCAGGGATGCCATGGTCTTCTGCCAGGTGGCACACTCCCTGGTCAACCTGTTTCTTCCTTCTTCTTTTATCTTTCATTTAACAGCAGTGTAACAAGGAAGTTTCTGTATGAATATAAATGATTTATCAACAATTATAAACATGCAATACATAATTCAAGAAGCCCTGTACAAGAATCTATACAATTTAACATAATGTAATCACCTGCATATAAATTATTACACAAAGATCAAGAGAAGACAGAAGGAAGAGGGACATCAGGGATAGTTAGTTTGAACTTCATTTAATAAAGGAAATTAATTAGAAAAATATACCCAAGGCTGTTTTGTCAATGGTCTATAAACCCATGATTATAGACCCTTTTAATATAATTAAAAGAAAATCTGTTATTTAATTAGGAAATATAAGTCTAATATAATTTCTGTTAATAGATATGAAATTAATTTTCCTTAACATTTCCAGGTTATCAAATACTGTATTTGTAATGCCCAACAGAGTGTCTCACTGAGTTTCTTTCTGACTGGAAGGTTCAAAGTTGATAGCACTGGTGCAGGTTTACTTACAGTGAATATACATTATTCAATGTGCTACACTGCAATTTACTACTCTTATTAAAGAAGTAGTTAATCAGAGATTTTAATATAATATTTTTCTGACTGTAACCACAGAGAAATCTGTCCTTTTTTTACAGTATGTGCTCTCTTTTCACATTTTTGTCTGCCTGCAATGGCCTTTCCATTGTAGTATGTGCATTATTTTGTCAATTCATTTATTTTCAGATTAACTTTAAGATCAATGAAGTCATTTGACAAAGTTAAATTTGACTATTTGAGAATTGCTTGTGTAATTAATCAAGCATTTTTTCAAACTCAAGCCCAACTGCCATTCCCTCTCTGAGCAAATTCTTCCTGAAACGCAAATCTGTTCTGAAAAGAGAAACAGTGTTTCAGATGCTTGTTTAGGTTTCTTTTGTGTCTGGCCTTGCTACTCTTAAAACAGGAAAACTGGAAACATTTTTCCCCCCTTTTCTTAGTTAATCACCTTTCAAACTGAAACACTAGTAAAATTAATAACAGAGAAAATAGCTCAGAGATTGTTGTTACATTTCTGTAGGAGTAAATCAAGCAAGAGAAATACTGGTATAATACAGGGAAGTAAAGGAGCGATAACCTTTACACTCGCTTTGCTCTCTGGTTATGGCCATCAGTATTGCAATCAAGAGAAGGAATAGTAAGTATAAACAATTCACATCACTTTGCAAGTGAAATTGACAATTTACTCACCTACAATATTTTCTGAATTCTTTCCTAGAAGAATATTCTCCCTTTTTATTCTTATTTCTATTTGTGCAGTGGTGCTGCTTCCCTCCAGAACATGCCATTGCAGAGGAAATATTGGGAGAGTAGTCAATCATTTTGAAATCTCAAGAAAGCATGTTATTAGTGGAATACGGGGAGAAAAATCTGACTTTAGGTACATAGGTATCAACAGTCCAGGATAACCAGGGAAGTCCCAGTCCAGTGGAGGCTCGCTAATGTAACAGCTATCTGTGCCAGGGAAGGTTAAGGAGCAGGTCATCCCTGAATGCTGTAATGTGGCATGTAAAAGACAACCAGGCCCATTCAGCAAGGGTTTATGACAGGCAGGTCCTGCCTGACTAACATGATCTCCTTCTAAAGCCAGGTGAACCAGCTAGCATATGAGGAAGAGGCTATGGACACTATCTACCTAGACTTTACTAAAGCTTTTGACACTGTCCCCCACAGCATGCTCCTTCAGAAACTCAGCAGAAATCTTGAATAAGCATACTCTTCACTGGGTAAAGCACTGGCTGGATGGCAGGGCCAGAGAGTGTTGGTGAATGGATTTAAATCTGGCTGGTGTCCAGACAATAGTGGTGTCCCCCATGGTTCAGTAGTAGGGCCTTCTGAGGAAGAAGTTATTGATTTACTAATTATGAAATTTGAAATATGAAAATTATTTCTCCTTAATATTGAAAATATTAATAACCACACAATCACTATTTTATATACAGATTCTAGTGGATGATTGTGAGATATATCCTATAACTGGTCTCGTGTTTACAATTTGAACCCAATTAGAATATTTACAAAATTAGTTTGAATGAAGAATGAAGTGCAATTCTGCTGCTTGTCCACCAAATGGCAACTTGACAAGATGCTTGCAGCTTTAACTATATACAGGGAGAGTTACAATGTCAGAGGCTTAAACTAGAAATTGTCAGGCGGATAGGTGGGCGCTTTAAATTGAATGTCAGCTAGTGGAGAACATGTGAAATTATATATTATGTCTTTTGTTTGTAGCAAAGCTGGTTGCTAGGCTATTGCTACCTGGCTGCTGCCTGCCCAGCTGGTTATGGGGCTGGTCCATTCCAGGGAGGGGCTTCTGGGGCTGAGGCTGTGACCAAAGCAGCTGGTGGGCCCACAGAGGGTCTTCCCTCTGGATGGTGGCAGTGGGGGCAGCCTTCTCCTCCTGCACAGGCAGGAGTGGGGTGAGACATAGACCTCTGCTAGTTGGCAGATTCCCTTGTAAGGGCTCACGCAGCTTCCTCAGGGCAGCATGGAGTGGCTGCCAGGGGTTGGTCCCTACCAGAGGCTTGGGGCTTGCAGGGCCAGTGCAGCTCCTACAGGGGGAGCAGCCCTATGAGGCAAGGAGACAGTTCCCCTGGATGGGCTTGGACATCTTCAGTCCAGCACTGTGGTGCAACCTTTGGGGTCGGCCCTCACAGCAGCGGGGTGGTCAGGGCCAGCAGAGTGGCTCTGGACTGGGGAGGTGCAGCAATGTGGAGTGGTGGCAGTTTCCCCTTGTCTCAAGGGAGCTGGCAGGACATATCTCAAGTACTATGTTTAGTTCTGGGTCCCTCACTATAAGAAAGATATAGAAGTTCTGGCATGTGTCAAGAGAAGGGCAGCAAGATTTGTGAAGGGCTTAGAGCATGTCCTGTGAAGAGGAGCTGAGGGAGCAGGGATCGTTAGGTCTGGAGAAAAGGAGGTTGAAGGGAGACATTATTGCTCTGTACAGATACCTAAAGGGAGGTTGGTCTGAGGAGATGACCACCTCTTCTCCGTGGTGGCAAGAAATAGGACCAGAAGAAATGAACACAGGCTGCACCAGGGGAGATTTAGGCTGCATATTAGTATAGAATGGAATGGAATGGAATGGAATGGAATGGAATGGAATAGAATAGAATAGAATAGAATAGAATAGAATAGAATAGAATAGAATAGAATAGAATAGAATAGAATAGAATAGAATAGAATAGGTTGGAAGAGACCTTCAAGATCATCATGTCCAACCTATCAACTAATCCAAGCCACCTGAACACCTAAACCATGGCACTAAGCACCCCATCAAGTCTCCTCCTGAACACCTCCAATGATGGTGACTCCCCCACCTCCCCAGGCAGCCCATTCCAATGGGCAATCACTCTCTCTGTATAGAACTTCTTCCTAACATCCAGTCTAAACCTCCCCTGGCGCAGCCTGAGACTGTGTGCTCTTGTTCTGGTGCTGGCTGCCTGGGAGAAGAGACCAACCTCTGCCTGGCTACAACCTCCCTTCAGGTAGTTGTAGAGAGCAAGAAGGTCACCCCTGCGTCTTCTCTACTCCAACCCCAGCTCCCGCAGTCTCAACTCATAGGGCTTGTGTTCCAAACCCCTCAACAACTTCGTTGCCCTTCTCTGGACATGTTCCAGCAAGTCAACATCCTTCCTAAACTGAGGGGCCCAGAACTGGACACAGGACTCAAGGTGTGGCCTAACCAGTGCAGTGTACAGGGGCAGAATGACCTCCATGCTCCTGCTGGCCACACTGTTTCTGATGCACGCCAGGATGCCATTGGCCCTCTTGGCTGTCTGGGCACACTGCAGGCTCATATTCAGCCTACAATCAACCAGCACCCCCAGGTCCCTCTCTGCCTGGCCGCTCTCCAGCCACTCTGACCCCAGCCTGTAGCACTGCATGGGGTTGTTGTGGCCAATGTGCAGAACCGGGCACTTGGATGTGTTCAGTCTCATGCCATTGGATTCTGCCCATCTGTCCAGCCTGTCGAGGTCCCTCTGCAAAGCTTCTCTACTCTCCAGCAGATCAACACCAGTTGCCAGCTTGGTGTCGTCCGCAAATTTACTGATGATGGACTCAATGCCCTCATCCAGATCATCAATAAAGATGTTAAAGAGCACGGAGCCCAGCACTGATCCTTTGGGGCACGCCACTAGGGACTGTCTGCCAGCTGGATGTGGCACCATTCACCACCACTCTCTGAGCTCAGCCTTCCAGCCAGTTCCTAAACCAACGTGCTGTACTCCCATAGTTTCATAGTTTCATAGTTTCATAGTTTCAGTTAGGGTTGGGAGGGACCACAAGGATCATCTAGTTCCAACCCCCCTGCCATGGGCAGGGACACTCTACCCTAGATCAGGCTGGACAGAGCCTCATCCAGCCTGGGCTTAAACACCGCAAGGGACGGGGCCTCAACCACCTCCCTCGACAACCTATTCCAGGCCCTCACCACCTTCATGGTGAAGAACTTCCTCCTCATGTCCAGCCTGAATCTCCCCACCTCCAGCTTCATGCCATTCCCCCTAGTCCTATCACTCCCTGATAGTCTGAAAAGTCCCTCCCCAGCCTTCTTGTAGGGCCCCCTTCAGATACTGGAAGGCCACAATGAGGTCACTTTCGGAGCCTTCTCTTCTCCAGACTGAACAGCCCCAACTCCTTCAGTCTGTCCTCAGAGGAGAGGTGCTCCAGCCCTCTGATCATCCTCGTGGCCCTTCTCTGGACACACTCCAGCACCTCCAGATCCCCCTTGTAATAGGGGCTCCAGAACTGGACGCAGTACTCCAGGTGGGGTCGCACCAGAGCTGAGTAGAGGGGGAGAATCCCCTCCCTTGACCTGCTGGCCACACTTCTCCTGATGCAGCCCAGGATCTGATTGGCTTTCCGGGCTGCAAGTGCACATTGAGAACTCCTGTTGAGCTTCTCATCCACCAGCACCACCAAGTCTCTCTCCTCTGGGATGCTTCCCAGCCAGTCACTGCCCAGCCTGGATTTGTGCCTGGGATTGCCTCAACCCAGATGCAGGACCCTGCACTTGATCTTGTTGAAGCTCATGAGGTTGGCTTGTGCCCACCTCTCCAGCCTGTCAAGGTCCCTCTGGATGGCATCCCTTCCCTCCAGCGTGTCTGCTGCACCACACAGCTTGGTGTCATCAGCAAACTTGCTGAGGGTGCACTCAATGCCACTGTCCATGTCACCCACAAAGATGTTGAACAAGACTGGTCCCAGGACTGATCCCTGAGGGACTCCGCTTGTCACTGGCCTCCACTGGGACATGGACCTGTTGAGAGCCACTCTTTGGGTGCGGCCATCAAGCCAGTTCTTTATCCATCTAGTGGTCCACCCATCAAACCCGTGTGTCATCAGCTTGGAGACCAGGATGTGGTGTGGGACAGTGTCAAAGGCTTTGCTCAGGTCCAGGTAAACGACATCAGTTGCTCGCCCCTCATCTATTAATGCTGTCACTTGTTCATAGAAGGCCACCAGGTTTGTCAGGCAGGATTTGCCCTTGGCAAAGCCATGCTGACTGCTCCCAATCACCTCTTCACTACTCTTCTGAGTCAGTAGTGCCTCCAGGAGGATCTGCTCCATGATCTTTCCGGGCACAGAGGTGAGACTGACCGGTCTGTAGTTCCCTGGTGCCTCCTTCTTACCCTTTTTGAAAATGGGAGCAATGTTTGCCCTTTTCCAGTCTGTGGGGACTTCCCCAGTCTGCCATGACTTTGGAATAGAATAGAGAGGGGCTTAGCAACCTCATCTGCCAGTTCTCTCAGCACCCGTGGGTGTATCCCGTTGGGTCCCATGGACTTGAACACTTTCAGGTTCTTCAGGTGATCACGAACCCGAGCTTCACTTATGAAGGGCAGTTCTTCCTCCCCGTTCCTGGCATCATCTGCCATGACTCCAGGAGTGTGTCCGGAGGCCCTTGCAGTGAAGACTGAGGTAAAGAAGTTATTGAGTAGCTCAGCCTTTTCCACATCACTTGTGACCAATTCACCAGTTTCCTTTCTGAGGGGGCCCACACCTTCCCTACTCTTCTTCTTACCATTACCATCCAAGCCATGGGCTGCCAGCTTGGCCAGGAGTTTGCTGTGGGAGACAATGTCAAAGGCCTTGCAGAGGTCCAGGTAGACCACATCCACAGGCCTCCCCACATCGACCAGGTGGGTCACCTGATCATGGAAGAAGATCAGGTTGGTCAAGCAGGACCTGCCCTTCCTAAATCCATGCTGGCTGGGCTTGATCCCTTGGCCTTCCTGGAAGTGCTGTGTTGTGACCGGTTTAGGCTATGCCTTTAAGAAAGAGACAGTTGCTGAACACTGGCTGAATGTTTTTGATATTTAAACAAAAACAAGATAGTCTAAACTAATTTCATTGGTAGATGGTAGAATGCAATTTTAAGTTTGGGTTCTGTTAGTTCAGTCTGTGCTTCTCTGTCCTGTGGGCTGGACGGCTTCTCTCTTTCTGAAGCAGGAGTGACCTTGGTTAACAAAGCTAACCAGATAAGAAAACTAATTCTTGCATTTGCCTTGAGCTAAAAGAATTTTTCTCCTTAATTCCCTTTCTCTTTCTCTCTCTAATCCTTTTTGGGAAAAAAGGGAGGTAGGGAGGGAGAGGAGGTGGGGGGTTCAGGGAACCCTCCCGGCCGGCTGGAGGGAAAAGGCTTTTCTGCATTACGTTCATTGCTGTATATTTCTGTATATATTGTAAATATTGTATATCTGTGTACATATTCATTGCATTCCATTTATGCCTGTAAATATACCTTTCATCTACTTTTCCACTGAGCTAGCTGTGGTTTCTTTCTTTGTGTGTGGGGAGGGAACTTTCTCACCCCACCACATGTGTGATTGCACTCAAGATGACCTCTTCCATAATCTTTTCTGGCACTGAGGTCAAGCTGACAGGCCTATAATTCCCTGCCTCATCCAACCAGCCCTTCTTGTGGATGGGCACCACGTTGGCCAGCTTCCAGTCTTCTGGGACCTCTCCAGTGAGTCAGGACTGTTGAAAAATGATGGAGAGCAGCTTGGCCAGCTCATCAGCCAGCTCTCTCAGCACCCTAGGATGGATCCCATCCAGTCCCATGGCCTTGTGGGGGTTCAAGCAGCTGAGGAGATCTCTAACTGCCCCCTCCTCATGGAACAGAGGAGAACTATGCTGCTCCCTGGCTCCTTCTGCCAGCTCTGCAGGCCAGCTGTCTGGAAGACGTCCTGTCCTGCTAGTAAAAATTGAGGCAAAGAAGGTGCTAAGTACCTCTGCCTTTTCCTCATTCTTGGGTACAACGTTCTCCTTCGTGTCAACCAAGGAGTGGAGGTTGTCCTTATCCTTCCCCTTGTTATTAATGTATTTATAGAAGGACTTTTTGTTGTCCTTCACAGCAGAGGCCAGTTTAATCTCCAAATGTGCTTTTGCCTCCCTAATTTTCTTCCTACATGACCTTGCAACATCCTTAAACATTCCATGGGTTGCCTCCCCTTTCTTCCAAAGATGGTACGCCCTCTTTTTTTCCCATAGTTCTATTAAAAGTTCATTGCCCATCCAGGCTGGCCGTCTGCCCCGGCGACTCATCTTCCAGCACACTGGCACAGCCTGTTCCTGAACCTTCAAAAACTCTGCCTTGAAGCAGGTCCAGCTCTCCTGGACCCTTTTATTTTTAAGGGCTGTATCCCAAGGAACCCTCTGAGTTCATTCCTTGAGTAGCCTGAAGTCTACCGTCCTGAAGTCCAGAGTGGAGGTCTTCTTGCTACCCCTCTTAGCTTGACTGAGTACTGAAAATTCAATTATCTCCTGGTCACTGGCGCCTAAACACCCTCTGACCACCACATCACCCACCAGCCCTTCCCTGTTGGTGAAGAGGAGGTCAAGCATAGCCTTACCCCTGGTAGGCTCATGCAGCACCTGGGATAAGAAGCTGTCCTCCATGCACTCTAAGAATCTCCTAGACTGCCTCCTCTCTGCTGTGTTGAGATCCCAGCAGATATCAGGCAGGTCGAAGTCGCCCATGAGAACGAGGTCAGGTGATCTTGAGACAGCCTTAAGCTGCCTATAGAATGCTTCATCAACATCTTCCTCCTGGTTGGGTGGTCTAAACCAGACTCCAACCAGGATGTCTGCCCTGCTGGTCTTCCTTCTAATTCTCACCCACAAGCACTCAACCCAATCATCCCTGATCTCCATCTCAATGGCATCTAGTGCCTCCCTGATGTATAGGGCCTCCTGAAGAGCCTGTAGCCATCAATTGCAGCGCTCCAGTCATGTGAGTCGTCCCACCACGTCTCTGTGATGGCAACTACATCATAACTTTCCTGCTGCAACAAGCTTCTAGCTCCTCTTGTTTGCTACCCATGCTTCATGCATTAGTGTACATGCACTGCAGCTGGGCTGCTGGTTTCACTTCTAGCTCTAGCTTATCACCCCCAGACTCCTGCCTGAGGGGACTGTTTCCAGCCTCTTCCCCCTTTGAAGCTAGTTTAAAGCCCTGTCAATGAGACCTGCCAATTCCCTTCCCAGAATCTTTTTACCTTTGGGGATAGGCCATTCTCGTATACTGTGACCTTTCCCTCCTCTGGGACACATGTACTCCATCTGTTGCCAGCTGACCTGGTGCAGTAAAAAGTTCTCCAAGATCGAAAAACCCAAAATTCTTTTGACTGCACCAGCCTCTAAGCCACTTGTTGACTGCAGCTGCTGACCTGTTCCTTATGGTATTCCCTACTGCAACTAATGGTATTGATGAAAAAATTATTTGTGCACCTGACCCCTCAACCAGATTTCCCAGGGCCCTGAAGTAATTTTTGATAGCCCTGGGAGTTCTGGTTGCAACATCATCATTCCCTAACTGCATAACTAGTATGGGATAGTAGTCAGAGGGCTGCACCGGAGTAGGCAGCCTTCTGGTAACATCTCTAACTTGGGCTCCTGTGAGGCAACAAACTTCCCCATGAGATGGGTCTGGCTGACATATGGGGCCTTCTGTTCCCCTCTGGAGGGAATCACCAATAACAATTACCCTCCTCTTTTTTTTGAGGGAGCAAGTCCTGATGCCAGGGGAAGGCTGTTTAACCGTAGGCTGTTTAACCTCAGGGAAAACCCCAGTTGGTGTGTCCTCCGGCAGCAGTATCACCTCACCCTCGATCTCCAGTGCCCCATACCTGTTTTCCAAGGGCAGCGAGGAAGGTGGGGGGAGACAAGGAGGTTTCACTTTGTGTCTTTTAAGAGGAACCTGTGTCCATTCCCCTCTGCTTTTTGGATAACCATCCTCTGCTGAGGGAGCCTGTGGAGCCTGCTTACTCTGATTGAGCTCTTTCCTCCTCTGGTTCATCTCTTTCCTCCTCTGGTTCATCTCTTTTCTACATTCCCTTGCAGCCCTAAGTCTAGCAACCTGGCCTAAGTCTAGCAGTCTGGCCACCATGTTAAGCAGATAGTCGGTCTGCTCACACCTGATGTAAGAGTTGCCCCCACTCCCCTGCATCTCAAGAGCCAGGCTCTAGCACTCTCTGCAGCCAGATACCTGGACAGCTACCTGCTTGTGTTCTACCTCAGTCTGGGTCGACACTGGCCTGCCCCTGGCCACAGCACCTACTGGACAAAATATTTAGAAAAAGTGCGGTGGTGCGTGAGAGCGTGAGAGAGTGCCAGAGAAGACGGGAGAGCTTCCTGCTGAACAGGAGCCACAGCTGTCCCCTTTAAAATTTGCTGCTGATGACGCTGGGATCACAGGCACGTGAAAAGAGGGCTGCTCTGAGCCTCGCAGCATGTCTAGGAATCTCCGTGGTCCTGGTAGTTCCCGTAGCCTGAAAAGGAGAGCAGTGGATGCCCCCTGGAGGCTGCTGGTCTTGGCGCAGTTCTGAGACAGCTTCCCACTGAATGGAATTACTCACAGCTGGTTGAGAGGCTTTGGGGTGCTCTCATGCGCCAGGCATGGCAGGATACCGGCAGGAATGTCATGCAGTCTTCAGTGGCTGGTCTGGCTTCAGCAGATGGCAGGCTGTTAATGACACTTCTTCATGACTGGCGGTTGCTATGTCCTGGGGAAACTGAGGCACGATAAAATTCTGGTTTCAAGGGGAAGCAGTCTTGGCTCTGACTCTTAAGCTCATGGTTTCTCTCGTAGCTTGTGGTGCATAGGCTTGTGGATTTATCCCAGACCCTGGACCAAGCACTCAAGACAATGCAACTCTGAAACATCTTTCCTTTTATTTTTCTCTGATTTGGCTGTTCTGCTGGGGAGACAATAACTGCTTCTGGCTGGCCTTGTGAAAAGATAAGAACACTAACACTGCTTCTGTAAGCCAACATTCCCTCCTATCAACTCCTCTTTTGTTCCGTTACAGGGGAGGGAAGAAGATTTGGGGGGAGGGAGCAGAGCAGTTTCCCTGATCTCTGGGGAACCAGATGGGACACAGGGGAGTTTCCATGTTATTTTGTAATTGCAAATATTTACAATATATTACAGAAAGATGTTTACGGTACAACTGCTTCAATACCAGACATTCTGTCCAAAGCATTTGTTTAGAATAATATTTTGTTTTCCTTTTTACACCCAATAGTGAATTATTTATGGTTTTCTACTTTTCTGCTCGAAATCTGCAGCTAAATTTTAAAGGCATAGCCTAAAGCTGTCACAATCCACCCCTTATAAACAATTTCATTGGCCTGTTAGTACTGTCCATCTAATCTAATCTAAAACAATATCTATAATGAGCAAATAAATTTCATAGTCTATTCTGGCTGTCCTCAGACAAAGATGATTCAGAAGTAAAAAAAAAAACAGGAAAAAAGAAAACAGAAACCAGTTTATCTCTCCACAGGCAAGGCAAAGAAAAGGAACAGGGAGTCTCAGTTGACTCAGGGCTCTCAGGGTTTTTAGGGTTCGTGCACCATAGATTCCTCATGGATTCTTCCTTTGGGTACAATGTTGTACCTGTACAACACTCTGAATTTAAACTCTCTTAGCTAATGTTAGATTTCTTTATGGAATACACTGAATTTCACCATTTTCCTGCATCACCCAGTAAGTGAGACCAGGACCTTTAACAGAAACCATCCCTTGGACAGGTTTGGTCTCTCCTGAAGGAGAAAACACCCAAACAGTTTTGCTTAACAGATTCTTTTCTCTAACAACAGGAATTCTATCACCTTCTACATTTTGTAGCAAATCTGAGTGTGAAGGTCCAGCTCGATTCACTGAACCTCTACTATTTACCAGCCAGGTTGCTTGTGTGAGATGTTTCTCCCCGATTTTCAAAGATCCACCCCCACGGCTTTAAGAGTGGTCTTCAGCAAACCGTTGTAGCATTCAATCTTCCTGCAGCCAGTGCATATCAGAGAATGTGGAATATCCACTCCATGCCATGCTCTTTAGCCCAGTTTTTCAGAAGATTGGTTTTGAAATGAGTTCCATTGTCTGACTCAGTCCTCCCTGGAGTTCCATGTCTCCACAGGATTTGTCTCTCCAGACCAAGAATGGTGTTGCATGCAGTTGCAGGTGGAACTGGATAAATTTCCAACCATCCAGTGTTTGCCTCTACCATAGTAAGCACGTATTGCTTACCAGATTGAGACCAAGGTAGAGTGATGTAGTCAATCTGCCCGGCTTGTACTTGGACCATCTGTCACCATACCACAAGGGTTTAATTTGCTTTGCTTGCTTAATAGTAGCACAAATGTCGCAGTCATGGATGACTTGTGTGATAGCATCCATGGAAATGTCTACGGCTTTGTCATGAGCCCATTGGTAGGTTACATCTCTGCCTTGATGTCCTGACAAATTGTGAGCCCACCAAGCTAAGAACATCTCACCTTAGTGTTTCCAGTCAAGATCAAGTTTCGAGTTCATGTCTACTTGAGAAATTCTTGCACGTGGATCTGCCTGATGGTAGTGGTGTTGTTCCTCAGTAGCTTTGTTCTTAGGAATGTGAGCATCAATGTTTCTCACCTTCACCTTCTCTCAACCCCACAGAGCATTGGCTACAATCCATGAGTCGGTGTAGAGACAAAGCTTTGGCCATCTCTCACGTTCAGCTACCTCAAGAGCTAGCTAGACAGATTTTACCTCTGCAAATTGACTGGATTCTCCTTCTCCATCCTTTGCTTCTTCAACTCGGTGTGTTGGACTCCACGCTGCAGACTTCCACCTTTGCTTGTTTCCAACAAGATGATAGGAACCATCTGTGAACAAAGCATATTTCTTTTCATCATCAGACAGGTCATTGTAAGGAGGGGTTTCCTCAGCACAAGTTACTCTCTCCTCTGGAGGTTTAGTACAGCTAGTGCCTTCAGGCCAACTTGTGATCACCCCCATCAGACCAGGTCTTTCAAGATTTCCTGTTTGAGCTCTCTGTGTTCTCTGAGCCATCCACTTGGACCATGTGGCACCTGTGGCATGATGTGGTGAGGAACTTTTACTTTTGAACATCCAATTCAAAACTGGCAATCTAGGAGCTAAAAGAAATTGTGTCTCAGTTCCAATTATTTCTGAAGCAGCTTTTACTCCTTCATAGGCAGCTAGAATCTCTTCGTCTGTTGGAGTATAATTTGCCTCTGAACCTCTGTAACCTCGACTCCAGAAACCAAGAGGACGTCCACATGTCTCACCTGGAGCTCTTTGCCACAAGCACCAGGTTGGACCATTGTCACTTGCAGCCATGTACAAAATGTTCTTAATGTCTGTGTCATCTCAGACAGGTCCCATACTCATTGCTTGGGCTACTTCTTGTTTTATGTGGACAAGAGCTGCTAACATGCCTCAGGCAATCTCATAGTTACCCAATGAAAAGAGATTCTGCCAGGCTGTGGCCATAAAAGGCAGAAACATAAGCCTGGTCAGGCAGGAGCAGTGACCAGTACACATGCCCTTACCCCAGATACAGGGTTGTTTACCAGACATGCATGGCCCTGTCCCCTTTGTTCCTTTTCCTGCATTACCTTGACTTTCTGCAGGTGGGAGGGGGAAGAGGGGAACCATGTCAGACCACTTCGGGGTCTGTCTGGGTTTGTCCTGAGGCCATTTGGCCCTACCATGACAATACATTTATGTGGCCACTGCTAAGTCTCCTCCTAGCTAAAGAGACCCAGTTCCCTCAGCCTTTCCTTTTGAAGGAGAAATTCCACTCCCTTCATCATCCTTTTGGCTCTGTGTCAGACTCTTCTTATCAGCTCCCTGTTGTTCTTGAACTCAGGGGACAAGAACCAGACACAATGTTCCAAAAGCATCCTCAACACCACAGACCAGAGGAGGAGGATTACTTCTCTCCACCTACTAACCACATCCCTTCTAATACACCCCAGAACACCATTGGCCTTCCTGGCCACAAGGGCACATTGTTGGCTCATGGTCATCCTGTTGTCCACCAGGACCCCTGGGGCCTATTCCCCAGATCTGGTCTCCAACATATCAGCCTCCAACCTATACTGGTACATGGGGTTGTTCTTTCAGAAATACAAGGCTCTACACTTGTTCCTGATGTATTTCATTAGATTTCTCTCCAGCCAACTCTCCCTGCTGTCCAATTTTGTCTGAATAGCAGCACAGCCTTCAGGTGTGTCAGCCCCTCTCCCAGTTTTGTGTCATCAACAAACTTCCTGATATTGCACTTTGTTCCCTCATCCAGGTCATTGATGAATACATCATAGAATCATAGAATGATTTAGGTTGGAAGAGACCTTAGAGATACTGATGCCGGAGGACACACCAACTGGGGTATTTCCTGAGGCTAAACAGCCTAAGGTTAAACAGTCCAAGCAAAGCAGCCTAAGGTTAAACAGCCTAAGGCAAAGCAGCCTAAGATTAAACAGCCTTCCCCTGGCATCAGGACTTGCTCCCTCAAAAAAAAGAGGAGGGTAATTGTTATTGGTGATTCCCTCCTGAGGCTAACAGAAGGTCCCATATGTCGGCTGGACCCATCTCATAGGGAAGTTATTAGCCTAGCAGGAGCACAAGTTAAGGATGTTACCAGAAGGCTGCCCAGTCTGGTAAAGCCCTCTGACTACTATCCCTTATTGGTTATGCAGATAGGGAATGACGATGTTACTACCAGAACTCCCAGGGCTATCAAAAATGACCTCAGGGCCCTGGGAGATCGGATGAGGGTCAGGTGCACCAATAATTTTTTACATCGATACCGTTAGCTGCAGGAGGGAATACGATAAGGACAGGACAGCAGCTGCAGTCAACAAGTGGCTTAGAGGCTGGTGCAGTCGAAAGAATTTTGGGTTTTTCGATCTTGGAGACTTTTTACTGCACCAGTCAGCTGGCAACAGATGGAGTACATCTGTCCCAGAGGAGGGGGAAGGTCACAGTATACGAGAATGGCTTGTCCCCCAAAGGGAAAAAGATTCTGGAAGAGATTGGCAGGTCTCATTGACAGGGCTTTAACTAGCTTCGAAGGGGGAAGGGGTTGAACCAGTCCCTCAGGCAGGAGTCTGGGGGAGATAAGCTAGAGCTAGAGATGAAACCAGCAGCCCCAGCTGCAGTGCATGTACACTAATGCACGAAGCATGGGTAACAAACAGAGGAGCTAGAAGCACTGTTGCAGCAGGAAAGTTATGATGTAGTTGCCATCACAGAGATGTGGTGGGACGACTCGCATGACTGGAGCACTGCAATTGATGGCTACAGGCTGTTCAGGAGGGACAGGCAAGGAAGAAGGGGTGGAGGGGTGGCCCTGTCATCAGGAGGCACTAGATGCCATTGAGCTGGAGATCAGGGATGATCGGTTGAGTGCTTGTGGGGGAGAATTAGAGGGAAGACCAGCAGGGCAGACATCCTGGTTGGAGTCTGTTATAGACCACCCAACCAGGAGGAAGATGTAGATGAGGCATTCTATAGGCAGCTTAAGGCTGTCTCAAGGTCACCTGACCTCATTCTCATGGGCGACTTCGACCTGCCTGATATCTTCTGGGATTTCAACACAGCAGAAAGAAGGCAGTCTAGGAGGTTTCTGGAGTGTATGGAGGACAGCTTCTTATCCCAGGTGCTGCGTGAACTACCAGGGGTAAGGGTCTGCTTGACCTCCTCTTCACCAACAGGGAAGGGCTGGTGGGTGATGTGGTGGTCGGAGGGTGTTTAGGCACCAGTGCCCACGAGATATTGAGTTTTCGGTATTCAGCCAAGCCAAGAGGGGTAGCAAGAAGACCTCCACTCTGGACTTCAGGAGGGCAGACTTCAGGTTACTCAAGGAACTAACTCAGAAGGTTCCCTGGGATACAGCCCTTAAAAATAAAGGGGTCCAGGAGAGCTGGAGCTGCTTCAAAGAAGAACTCTTGATGGTTCAGGAACAGGCTGTGCCAGTGTCCCAGAAGATGAGCCGCCAGGACAGACGGCCAGCCTGGTTGGTCAATGAACTCTTAATAGAACTAAGGGAAAAAAAGAGGGTATACCATCTCTGGAAGAAGGGGAGGCAACCTATGAATGTTTAGGATGTTGCTAGGACATGCAGAGAAAATTATTAAGGCAAAAGCCCATTTAGAACTTAGACTGGCCTCTGCTGTGAAGGACAACAAAAAGTCCTTCTAAATACATCAATAGCAAGAGGAAGGGCAAGGACAACCTCCACTCCTTGGTTGACACGGAGGGGAACGTTGTAACAAAGGAAGAGGAAAAGGCAGAGGTACTTAACACCTTCTTTGCCTCAATCTATCCTAGCATGGCAGAACATCTTCCAGACAGCTGGCCTGCAGAGCTGGCAGAAGGAGCCAGGGAGCTGCATGGTTTCCCGCTGCTCCAGGAGGCAGTTAGAGATCTTCTGAGCCGCTTGGACCCCCACAGGGCCATGGGACCGGATGGGATCCATCCTAGGGTGCTGAGAGAGCTGGCAGATGAGCTTCCAAGCCGCTCTCCATCATTTTCAGCAGTCCTGGCTCACTGGAGAGGTCCCAGAGACTGGAAGCTGGCCAACATGGTGCCCATCCACAAGAAGGGCCGGTTGGAAGAGCCAGGGAATTCTAGGCCTGTCAGCCTGACCTCACTGCCAGGCAAGATTATGGCACAGGTCATCTTGAGTACGATCACGCAGCACTTACAGGATGGCCAAGGGATCAGGCCTAGCCAGCATGGCTTTAGGAGGGGCAGGTCCCTCTTGACCAACCTGATCTCCTTCTATGATCAGGTGACCCGCCTGCTGGATGTGGGGAGGCCTGTGGATGTGGTCTACCTGGACCTCAGCAAGGCCTTTGACACCGTCCCCCACAGCAAACTCCTGGCCAAGCTGGCAGCCCATGGCTTGGATGGGAGCACACTGCGTTGGGTTAGGAACTGGCTGGAGGGCCACGCCCAGAGAGTGGTGGTGAATGGTGCCACATCCGGCTGGCGGCCAGTCACTAGTGGTGTGCCCCAGGGATCAGTGCTGGGCCCCATGCTCTTCAACATCTTTATTGATGATGTGGATGGGCATCGAGTCCATCATCAGTAAATTTGCGGACGACACCAAGCGGGGGCAGGAGTTGATCTGCTGGAGGGCAGAGAGGCTTTGCAGAGGGACCTCGACAGGCTGGACAGATGGGCAGAATCTAATAGCATGAGATTGAACACATCCAAGTGTCGGGTTCTGCACATTGGCCACAACAACCCCATGCAGTGCTACAAGCTGGGGTCAGAGTGGTTGGAGAGCGGTCAGGCAGAGAGGGACCTGGGGGTGCTGGTTGATTGTCGGCTGAACATGAGCCTGCAGTGTGCCCAGGCAGCCAAGAAGGCCAATGGCATCCTAGCCTGCATCAGAAACATGTGTCCCAGGAGCAGGGAGGTCATTCTGCCCCTGTACACTGCACTGGTTAGGCTGCACCTTGAGTCCTGTGTCCAGTTCTGGGCCCCTCAGTTTAGGAAAGATGTTGTCTTACTGGAGCGTGTCCAGAGAAGGGCAACAAAGTTGGTGAGGGGTTTGGAAGACAAGCCCTATGAGGAGAGGCTGAGGGAGCTGGGGTTGCTTAGCCTGGAGAAGAGGAGACTCAGGCGTGACCTTATTGCTCTCTACCACTACCTGAAGGGAGGTTGTAGCCATGGCAGAGGTTGGTCTCTTCTCCCAGGCAGCCAGTACCAGAACAAGAGACACAGTCTCAGCTGCGCCAGGGCAGGTTTAGACTGGATCATAGGAAGAAGTTCTATACCGAGAGAGTGATTGCCCACTGGAATCAGCTGCCTGTGGAAGTGTGGTCACCTTCATTGGAGGTGTTCAAGAAGAGGCTTGATGGGGTGCTTGGTTCCACGGTTTAGTTTTTTAGTTGTTTAGGTGGGTTGTATTGTACTGTATTGTACTGTATTGTACTGTATTGTATTTAGGTGGGTTGGATTGGTTGATGGGTTGGACGTGATGATCTTGAAGGTCTCTTCCAACCTGGTGTATTGTATTGTATTGTATTGTATTACTCCTACCTCCCTGCCACTGGCAGGGAAGCCTCACAACTAAACTCAAATGCTCAAGGCTTCATCCAGCCTGTCCTTGAACACCACAGGGAACAGGCATTCACAACATCCATGGAAAACCTATTCCAGAGTCTCACCACCCTCATAATATATTGAATAGTACTCCTCCCTGTGGGAAACCCCTAAGGAACTCCACTGGATACAGGCCTCCAACTAGACACTGTCATATTGACCACAACTCTCTCATTTCCTTCCTCAACCAATTCACAATTCACCTCACTACCTGATCATCCAGACCACATTTCCTCAGTATAGCTGCAGGATGCTTTGGGAGACAGTGTCAAATGCTTTCCTGAGTTCAAGATCAACCACATCCACTGCACTACCATCATCTATCCATCTGGTTATGACTTCATAAAAGGCTATTGGGATGGTTAAACACCACCTCTTTTTGATAAAGCCATATTGACTGCTCCCAATGATCTTCTTGTCCTTGATGTGCCTAGAGGCAGCACTAAGGTTGTATCTCCATCAACTTTCCATAGTTTCCATGGAGGTGATGCCAATCAGTCTATAGTTACTGGATCCTCTTTCTTGCCCTTCTCAAAGACTGAAGCGACATTTCCTTCTCTCCAGTCCTCAGACACCTCTCCTGTTCTCCACGACTTACCAAAGATAATAGAGAGTGGCCTGGCAATGACTTTTGCCAGCTCATTCAGTGTCCAGAGGTGCAATCCATCAGGACCCATTGATTTATGGATGTCCAGATTGCTGTGGTGGGTAAACCCCCATTCTGAAAACAAAAAACAAAGCAGGGTGGAGAGCTCGCAGGTACTTTACTCTCCCTGTAGGGCGTTTTTCCCCTGGGAAGCTGAGTCTATTCCACTCCCTCCTCCCTGCCCAGCTAGGGTATAAAAAGCAGGGCATCGTAGCTGTTAGCTCTCCTTTTGGCTACTGCCTCTGCTGGTTGAGAGCTACGGCAGCTGCCCTCCTGCTCCTCTGCTACATGGTCGGACCTGATCCTTCTCCCTGCTGCCTCCACGCCTCTTCAGAGAAAGACTGGTTTTGTATTATTCTTTTTTTGTCCCATTCCATCCATCCTTATTCCTTGCCCTTGTGAACCTTTCCTGTTATTGTTATATATATATTGTTTAAAGAAAACTCTTTCCCTCTCTACTTCCAAGCCAACTCCAAATTATTGTTTATTGGATTTGTTCCTTCCTTTTTTTCTCTCTCTGTTGGGAGGGAGAAGGGGGGAGTGGGGGAGGAATTCTCAGCCTTACCCCCATCTGAGCTCTTAACTCCCAGTTAAGGCTTAAACCACCACAATTGCTTAACAGATCCCTAAGTCAGTCCTCATCAAACAAAGAAAACTCCTTCTTTATCTTGACTTGCCCTGGGAACCTAGTGGTCTGGGACTCCTGAGGACACTCTCCCTCAGTAGAGTCAGAGACAAAGAAGGTGTTCAACAGTTCTGCCTTCTTTTTACCCTCTGTCACCAGGACAGCCACTTCTTTCAGTAGTGGGCCTACATTACTTCTAGTGATGTAATATATTTCAAGAAGCTCTGTCTGTTGTTCTTGACCTCTCTTGTAAGGTTTTGTCAAAGAAGGTCTTAGCTTTCCTAGTTGCAAGCCTACATCCTCTGACAACAGTGTTATATTCATGTCAGGTGGCTAGAGATAGCTCTTCCTTTCATGATCTGTAGACTCACTTCTTCCACTTGGGTTTTCCCAGCAGTTTCCTCTTTAACTATCAGGTATCTGGGCTCCCTTTCTTGATTTCTGAGCGTGGCAGAAGTTGTTCTTGAATGCTAACCAACTCTCTTGGGCCCCTTCACATTCTAGTTCCCTGTCTCATGGGATTTTTCCTAGCAATTGCTTGAAAAGTCCAAAGTTGGCCCTGCTGAAGTCCATCTCATGGTCACTGCAGCCCAAGCTGCACTCAACTTTCACTGCCTTAACCAGACCCTCTTTGTAGTGCATATGAGACCCATCAGTTCTTCTCTCCTAGTTGGCATTTGCATCAAGGAGCTATCCTGGTGAAGGGCCTGGAGAATAAATCTTATGAAGAGCAACTGAAGAATCTGGGGCTGTTTAGTTTGAAAAAGAGGAGGTTGAGGGGAAACCCCATTGTTCTCTACAACTACCTCAAAGGACAATGTAGAGGTTGGTGCTGGTCTCTTCTCTCAGGTAATTAGTGATAGAACAACAGGGAATGGCCTCAAGCTACAACTGGGTAGGTTTACACTGGACATTAGGAAAAAAAAAAATTCACAGAAAGAGTGGTTAGGCATTGGAATGTGCTGCCCAGGGTGGTGGCTGAGTCACCAACCCCGGACATGTTTAAAGGTAGGTTGGACGTGGTACATGGGGATATGGTTTAAGGGTGAACCTCGTACAATAGGGTTATTGGTTGGACTCGGTGATCCTGAGGGCCTTTTCCTACTTGAATGTTTCTGTGATTCTGTGATTCCTGGACTGTGAATGGCTGGCTGAGGAGAACTTCCAGCAAATATCTAAGTAATTAAAATCCCTCATAAGACCCAGGGCCTGTAATTGTGATGCTACTGTCAGCTGCCTGTAGAAGGTCTCATCAATCTCCTTGTCCTGATCAGATGGTCTTTAATAGATGCCCACAACAGTGTCACCTATGGGTAGACCTCCCCTTAATTCACACCCACAAACTCAGCTCTCTCCTTGTCCATCCCTGGACAGAACTCAATACATTCTGGTTGCTAGCCATTGTTATAGGAGACTCCCTTTTGAAGGGAACAGAAGGCCCAATGTGCAGACCTGACCTGCTTCAAGGAGAGGTCTGCTGTCTACTGGGTGCCCAAGTCAAGAATGTGTTAAGAAGGCTTCCCTCCCTTATGTGGCCCATAGATTACTACCCATTATTAACTTTTGATGGCAGAGATCGGAATCAATAGGGACGACCAATATAATCTAAGTATTGTACAGTTTAATTAAGGAACCTCTACAGCCTATATAGACACACAGACTCACAGACCATGGTTAGCATAACTTCATTGGTTCCTCACAATTGTCCACACCTTACTGCTATACATTATTGGTTAAACTACTAATATGACACAAAGTTGTTGATTGACATATACATCCTGTTATTCCAAGATAATTCTTTGTATTTACAACTACCAGTACTTTGTTTTAATTACACACTGCTAGCACAGCACTGTTTTGCTAAACTACTAGTTACTTCTACACTTGTGCTAAACATGGCCTACTAATATACCAAGCTCTAAGCTTATATTACCAGATTGCTCACATTACTTATTGCTATGATTGCAATAATTAACCTTCCAGATAGGTAATGATGACTTTGAAAGAAGAAAATTGAAGGCTATCAAGAAAGACTTCAGGGCCTTGAGTCAACTGGTCAAGGAAGTAGAAGAACAGGCAGTGCCCTCTTCTATCCTCCCTGTTGAAGGGACTAACCATGAAAGAATGAGGAGGATTCACCTGCTCAGCTCTTGGCTTTGAGACTGGTGCCTCCAGCAGGACTTTGGCTTTTTTGACCACAAGTCACCCCACATGATGCCAGCAGATGGGATGCATCTCTTTCAAGGTGGAAGAAGGTTTATATCACAGGGGTTGGCTGGGCTCATTTATTGTGCTTTAAAATAGGTTGGAAGTGGGAGAGGGAAAAAAACAGGCTTACTGTAAGCAAGCATGAGACAATTGTTTGGCTTTGAGTCAGCTCCAACGTTATCTATGGGGAGGTAGATAATGAGTTGTGTGTTAGAGAAGATGCAAGGGCTAGCAATGAGTACAAGCTGAGGGACAGCACACTGTGGTGGGAGGCTAATAAGAGCCTTCAGCCGGTTACCTCACAGCATGGTGGGGACACACAAGAACTCTTAAAGTCTTACAGAGATGTACCAAGGGGATCAAGTAATAACGAATCAGCACACACAGAGCTCACTGCTAGATTGGTAGCTGTGGATGTGGCTGGGAATGGTCAGACTGCAAATGTGAAAGCCAACAGATTAAATCCCTCCCTGAAATGCTTATATACCAATGCATGGAGCATGAGGAATAAGCAGGAGGAGCTGGAGATCTGTGTTAGGCTGAATGACTATGATATAACTGCCATCACTGAAACATGGTGGGACAGCTCCCATGACTGGAATGTTGTCATGGATGGCTATGTACTCTTCAGGAAGGATAGACCAGCAAGAGAAGGTGGGGAAGTTGCGCACTCTGTGTGAGAGCAACTGAAATGTGCTGAGTTCTATCCAAGTTGAAAGCTTGTGGGTAAGAATTAAGGGATGTGGGAAAGGAGGTGAATTTGTTGTAGGTGTCTACTATAGACCAACAAACCAAGAGGAAGATGGGCTAAGACCCTGGAGGGTAAAGGAACCCAAGAAAGTGGGTTAATTTTTAAAGACCACTTCCTCCATGCCCAAGCTATGTGTGTTCCCTTGAGTAGAAAATTGCATAGACATGCTAGGAGATCTGCATGGCTTAGCAAGGAGCTCCTGAAGGAAATCTTAGGGAAGAAACTTATAATTCATGGAACAAAGGATTTGTCACTTGGGAAAACTATAGAGAAGTTGTCACGGCACATTGGAAGGCAACAAGGAAGGCCAAAGCCCTCTTGGAACTGAAACTGGCAAAAGAAATAAAAGAGAACAAGAAAGCCTCTTCAAATCTATCAGTAGGAAATGAAAGAATAAAGAAGGTGTGGGGCTACTGGTGAAAGAGGAGGCAGCCCTGATAACTGAGGATGCAGAGAAGGCAGAGTTGCTGAATGCCTTCTTTGCTTCAGTGTTTACACCTAAGACTGAACTCTCCTTCTTCAGATCCTGGATGAAGGAGAGGAAGCCTGGGAGAGGGAATGCTCTCCACTGGTCAGTAAAAACTGGGTCAAGGATCAGTTACACAAATTGAATATTCACAGGTCCATGGGCCCCGATGAAATGCACCCAAGAGTGCTGAGAGAACTGGCTATGATGCGTTAACTGAATGGGTAGATTCAGGGAGACCAGTGAATGTAGTCTACCTTGACCTTAACAAGGCCTTTGACACTGTCTGCCATGACATCCTAGCAAGCAAGCTCAGGAAGCATGGGATGTAAGAGCAGCCAATGAGGTGGATTAGGAACTGGTTACAAGATAGAGATCAAAGAGTGGTAATCAATGGTGCCAGGTCCAGCTGGAGAGCTGTAACTAGTGGAGTCCCACAGGGATCAGTGCTGGGTCCAGTGCTGTTCCATATCTTCATCACTGACACTGATGAAGGAACAGAGTGTCTGCTCAGCAAACTGGGAGGCCTGGTTGATACAGCTGAAGGCTGTGTGGCCATCCAGTGAGATTTGGACAGACTGGAGAGCTGGGCACAGAGGAACCTAATGAGGTTCAACAAGGTGTGAGAGACTAAAAGCTTGTCTCTCCTGATGTGACTCAACAAAGATAAAATCACTTGCTGCTTGCCCAGACAATAGCTGATGTGTGTTGGACAGAGCCACTAGAAGGACTCTTGGAAGGTGCAAAGATAACATTGCTCACTGGACCACAGTTGGCCTCACAACAACAGACCGAGGGCCACCTTCAGGAATATGCGTAAGACAAGATAATCTCCACCCATCAAGTACCCCGGAAAGGGAGGATGGTGAGTCAATGGATTTACCACCTGGCCTCTGATTTCCTGAGGGACAATACTTGGACACACAGCTAAGGACTAAAAAAATGTATAAAAGACTTGAGCAACCACTGGCTCAGCAGAAGAAAAACAGGGATGCTTTACAGATTCTATTCAGTTGCAAATTCTACCAGAATGTTTATGAGCAGCTTTAGTACAATTCAGAGAATTCAGAAAATTTAAAAGTTTAAGCCGCAAAATAGCTTCACTCCACTTACAAATCAGAGGCAAGTCAGGACCTTGGGAAAACCAATGAGAATGCCAGGTTGTACTCACAAGGACGGAGAAGGAATTTGGTGACAGTCCCTAGGTCTCTCATTGGTGGCAGGCTCCAGAGAAACTGCAGGTTTTATAATCAAATTTGTGGATAATGTTGCACAGTCCAAAGGTAAAGGACCTGCCAGAATCAAAGTGTCTGTAGACATAGCTGCTATGAGGCAAAACTCAGGACCAGCAGCGCTGCTTGAACAGTGCAAGAAAGCCACAGCTTCAGAGCAGGCAGGGTCACTTTATGGCAGGGCAGGTCCAGGGAGAACCCGGGTCTGAGTGGAGCAAGCAAGTTGAAGGTGAGAGCAAGAGCAGGAGTGAGAGCAGCAGCAGGAGCAAGAGTGGGAACAAAAGCCACTCTATTAAGATGTTTCTAGACAATGTGTCCAAGGCCAGTGTATAATGGGCACAAAGCACTCCACTTAAGCATAGCTCCCAAACCCAGAGGTCCTCCCCCACCCGTAAGTACCTGTGAGAAACCCCAGCTCGTGGCTGAGAGACCAGGCAGCGGCGAGGAACTTGGCTCTGAGAGCTTGCTTTTGCTTTGCTTTCCTTGCTTTTTGGGAGGTAAGGGGCTGGTGGCTCAGGACCTCCTGGAGAGGGGAGGAGGGGCAGCAGGCTCGGGTTGCCTACGTGCCTGAGGGCAGTGACATAGCAGGGGGAGAGGTTGCCATGGAAACCACGCACAAACCAAACCAACCCCAGCGCGTGGCTGACAGAGGAGGCAGCGGCGAGGAACTCAGCTCAGCCTCCGCACTGACTGGGAAAAAAAAAAAGAAAGAAAGAAAAAAAAAAGACCAGTGGAGAGGGTGATTGAGAGAGTGGTTACAGCAACATGGTTACTACTAGAAGTAAGGCTAGTAGAAGAACAGTGGGCACCCAAACAGAGGCCACTCACAAGCATGCAGGTGTTCAGGTGGGTGGCTGCAGTGAGTGCTGGGACCTGGCACTCGATATGGAGGATGGAAGGAACAACTCCTGTGTCAGGTGTGAGCAGATCAGGGATCTGATGAGCATGGTGGCTGAACTAAAAGAAGAGGTAGAAAGGCTAAGAGCTGTAAGAGACAGCAAAACGAACATTGACTATTTCCAAAATCTAACATCTACAAAACCAGAACAGGGGGTGACTCTTAGTGGAACAGGGAGTTTGATACCTTCCCCATCAGCAAGACTCTCAGCCTCCCTGCAGTAAACCACAAGGGCAGGGCCAATGGGAGCAGGTCTCTGCCTGACGGAAGAAATGCAGATGGAGCAAGCCTGCTACTTTGAGCAGCACACTGCCTACAGTGCAGGTACAGAATAGGTATGAGGCTCTGCAGGAGGAACAGGTCATAGGTGAGGACGAGGACTCAAGGAAGACAGAAGCTGCACCAATGACAGGTTGCCTCAGGCCAGCTATCAAAACTAGACCAGAAAAGAAACCTCGTAGGGTCATCATTATAGGAGACACCCTACTGAAGGGAGCAGGGGGCTCAATA
The DNA here is from genome assembly GCA_015227895.2 of Colaptes auratus. NCBI lineage: Eukaryota > Metazoa > Chordata > Aves > Piciformes > Picidae > Colaptes > Colaptes auratus. Next base: position 46,087,945 of record CM026897.1, on the reverse strand, counting down.
TGCAGACCAGACCCATTTCATAGGGAGATCAGATGCCTCCCTGGTGCCCAAGTAAAGGACACTATAGGCAAAATTCCCAAACTCGTGAGTCCTTCAGACTACTACCCACTGCTGGTCTTTCAGGTGGGTAGTGGCGATGCAACAACGAGAGGCTCACAATCAATTAAAAGAGATTTCAGAACCTTGGGGCAACTGCTAAAGGGATCAGGAGCTCAGGTTGTGTTCTCTGCTATCCCTCTAACGTCAGCGATGGATGAGGGAACATTGAGGAAGAGCCAACAGTTCAATTCATGGCTCCGGGGCTGGTGCCATCGACAGGGATTTGGATTCTACAATCATGGCTTGGTTTACAAGGCACCAGAACTGCAAACAGGGGGAAAAGGATCCTGGGGCAGAAATTGGCAGGGCTCATTGACAAGGCTTTAAACTAGATTTGAAGGGGAAGGGGTTAATAGTCTCCTGCTGGCCTGTGACAAACAGAGGGGCAGTTCAGCAGAGGCAGAGGGATGGAGAGCTGCTAAGGGCTCTCAACTTGCTGCCCAGAGGCAAGACACAGATGACACACCAGGACACCCTGTGGAAACCAAGGGGAATTGGCCCAAGAGGACAACAGGGCCAGCCCAGCTGAAGTGTTTCTATGCAAATGCACGCAGCTTGGGCAACAAACAGGATGAATTAATGGCCACCGTGCTGCTGGGAGGCCATGACATAGTGGGCATTACTGAAACTTGGTGGGATGATTCCCATGACTGGAATGTAGGGATAGATGGGTATAAGCTTTTTAGGAAGGATAGGCAAGGAAGGAGAGGAGGAGGTGTTGCCCTCTATGTCAAGAACCAGCTGGAATCAGCAGAACTCCACCTGGTAGGGGATGAGATGGTTGAGAGTGTATGGGTTAGAATTAAAGGCAAACAGGGGAAGGAGATTTACTGTGGGGTCTCCTACAGGCCACCTGACCAGCAGAACCAAGCAGATGAGGCCCTCCACAGGCAAATAGAAGTGGCTTCCAGGTCACAAGCCCTGATCCTCATGGGTGATTTCAACCACCCTGACATCTGCTGGAGGGACAACACAGCAAGGCACCAGCAATCCAGGATGTTCCTGGACTGCATAGAAGACAACTTCCTCCTCCAATGGTAGAGGAACCAACAAGAAAAGGTGCTCTGCTGGACCTTGTTCTCACCAACAGGGAAGGGCTGGTAACCAATGTGAGGCTCAAAGACTGCCTTGGCTGCAGTGACCACAAAGCAGTTGAATTTAATATCCTCAGGGCTATCAGGAGGACCTATTCTAAGCTTAGGACCCTAGACTTTCGGCGTGCAGAATTTGATCGCTTCAGGGATCTGCTAGCCACAGTGTCATGGGACAAAGCCCTGGAGGGAAGAGGGACCCAGGACAGCTGGTCAGTATTCAAGGACCACCTCCTCTGTGTCCAGGAGCTATGTATACCAACAAAGAGAAAAGCAGGGGAAGAATGCTAGGAGGCCTGCCTGGATGAACAAGGAGCTACTGGACACACTATTACTTAAAAAGAAACTCTACAGGAAGTGGAGGGAAGGACAGATAGAACAGGGGGTATATATAAGAAGCTGCCCGAGCAGCAAGAGGCCTGGATAGGAAAGCCAAAGCAGAGTTCAAACTGAATCTAGCCAGGGAGGTTAAAGGGAGCACTAAGAACTTCTACAGGTATATTAATGATAAGAAGAGTAGGGAAGGTGTGGGCCCCCTCAGAAAGGAAACTGGTGAATTGGTCCCAAGAGATGTGGAAAAGACTGAGGTTCTCAATAATTTCTTTTCGTCAGTCTTCACTGCAAGGGCCTCCAGCCACACTCCTGGTGTCATGGCAGACGATGCCAGGGATGGGGAGGAAGAACTGCCCATCTTAAGTGTGAAGGTCAGGTTCATGATCACCTGAAGAACCTGAAAGTGTTCAAGTCCATGGGACCCAATGGGAGACAATAATACAATAATACAATACACCAGGTTAGAAGAGAACTTCAAGATCATCGCGTCCAACCCATCAACCAATCCAACCCACCATACAATACAATACAATACAATACAATACAATACAATACAACCAACCTAAACAACTTAACAACTAAACCGTGGCACCAAGCACCCCATCAAGCCTCTTCTTGAACACCTCCAATGAAGGTGACTCCACCACCTCCACGGGCAGACCATTCCAATGGGCAATCACACTCTCTGTATAGAACTTCTTCCTAACATCCAGTCTAAACCTGCCCTGGCGCAGCCTGAGACTGTGTCCTCTTGTTCTGGTACTGGCTGCCTGGGAGAAGAGACCAACCTCTGCCTGGCTACAACCTCCCTTCAGGTAGTGGTGGAGAGCAATAAGGTCACCCCTCAGTCTCCTCTTCTCCAGGCTAAGCAACCCCAGCTCCCGCAGCCTTTCCTCATAGGGCTTGTGTTCCAAACCCCTCACCAACTTCATTGCCCTTCTCTGGACACGCTCCAGCAAGTCAACGTCCTTCTAAACTGAGGGGCCCAGAACTGGACACAGGACTCAAGGTGCAGCCTAACCAGTGCAGTGTACAGGGGCAGAATGACCTCCCTGCTCCTGCTGGCCACACTATTCCTGACGGACGCCAGGATGCCATTGGCCTTCGTGGCTGCCTGGGCATACTGCAGGCTCATGTTCAGCCTACAATCAACCAGTACCCCCAGGTCCCTCTCTGCCTGGCCACACTCCAGCCACTCTAACCCCAGCCTGTAGCACTGCATGGGGTTGTTGTGGCCAATGTGCAGAACCCGGCACTTGGATGTGTTCAATCTCATGCTATTAGATTCTGCCCATCTGTCCAGCCTGTCAAGGTACCTCTGCAAAGCCTCTCTACCCTCCAGCACATCAACTCCTGCCCCCAGCTTGATGTTGTCTGCAAATTTACTGATGATGGACTCAATGCCCTCATCCAGATCATCAATAAAGATGTTGAAGAGCATGGGGCCCAGCACAGATCCTTGGGGCACACCACTAGTGACTGCCTGCCAGCTGGATGTGGCACCATTCACCACCACTCTCTGGGCTTGGCCCTCCAGCCACTTCCTAACCCAATGCAGTGTGCTCCTGTCCAAGCCATGGGCTGCCAGCTTGGCCAGGAGTTTGCTGTTGGGGACGGTGTCAAAGGCCTTCCTGTGGTCCAAGTAAACCACATCCACAGGCCTCCCCACATCCAGCAGGCGGGTCACCTGATCCTAGAAGGAGATCAGGTTGGTCAAGAGGGACCTGCCCTTCCTAAATCCATGCTGGCTAGGCCTGAGCCCTTGGCCATCCTGGAAGTGCTGCGTGATCACACTCAAGATGACCTGTGCCATAATCTTGCCTGGCAGTGAGGTCAGGCTGACAGGCCTAGAATTCCCTGGCTCATCCAACCGGCCCTTCTTGTGGATGGGCACCACACTGGCCAGCTTCCAGTCTTCTGGGACCTCTCCTGTGAGCCAAGACTGCTGAAAAATGATGGAGAGCGGCTTGGCCAGCTCATCTGCCAGCTCTCTCAGCACCCTAGGATGGATCCCATCCGGTCCCATGGCCTTGTGTGGGTCCAAGCAGCTCAGAAGATCTCTAACTACTTCCTGGGGCAGTGGGAAACTATGCAGCTCCCTGGCTCCTTCTGTCAGCTCTGCAGGCCAGCTGTCTGGAAGATGTTCTGCCATGCTAGGATAGATTGAGGCAAAGAAGGCGTTAAGTACCTCTGCCTTTTCCTCATCCTTTGTTACAACGTTCCCCTCCGTGTCAACCAAGGAGTGGAGGTTGTCCTTGCCCTTCTTCTTGCTATTGATGTATTTATAGAAGGACTTTTTGTTGTCCTTCACAGCAGAGGCCAGTCTAAGTTCTAAATGGGCTTTTGCCTCCCTAATTTTCTTCCTGCATGACCTAGCAACATCCCTAAACATTCTGTAGGTTGCCTCCCCTTTCTTACAGAGATGGTACACCCTCTTTTTTTCCCTTAGTTCTATTAAGAGTTCATTACCCATCCAGGCTGGCCGTCTGCCCTGGCGGCTCATCCTCCAGGACAGTGGCAGAGCCTGTTCCTGCACTTTCAAGAGTTCTTCCTTGAAGTAGGTACAGCTCTCCTGGACCCCTTTATTTTTAAGGGCTGTATCCCAAGGAACCTTCTGAGTTAGTTCCTTGAGTAACCTGAAGTCTGCCCTCCTGAAGTCCAGAGTGGAGGTCTTCTTGCTACCCCTCTTGGCTTGGCTGAATACCGAAAACTCAGTTATCTCGTGGTCACTGGTGCCTAAACACTCTCCAACCACCACATCACCCACCAGCCCTTCCCTGTTGGTGAAGAGGAGGTCAAGCAGAGCCTTACCCACGGTAGGTTCGCTGAACACCTGGGATAAGAAGCTGTCCCCCATGCACTCCAGGAACCTCCTAGACTGCCTCCTCTCTGCTGTGTTGAAATCCCAGCAGATATCAGGCAGGTTGAAGTCGCCCATGAGAACAAGGTCAGGTGATCTTGAGACAGCCTTAAGCTGCCTATAGAATGCTTCATCGACATCTTCCTCTTGGTTGGGTGGTCTATAACAGACTCCAACCAGGATGTCTGCCCTGCTGGTCTGCCCTCTAATTCTCCCCCACAAGCACTCGACCTGATCATCCCTGATCTCCAGCTCAATGGCATCTAGTGCCTCCTTGATGAACAGGGCCACCCCTCCACCCCTTCTTCCTTGCCTGTCTCTCCTGAACAGTCAATTGCAGCGCTCCAGTCATGTGAGTCGTCCCACCACATCTCTGTGATGGCAACTACATCATAACTTTCCTGCTGCAACAGTGCTTCTAGCTCCTCTTGTTTATTACCCATGCTTCATGCATTAGTGTACATGCACTGCAGCTGGGCTGCTGGTTTCACCTCTAGCTCTAGCTTATCACCCCCAGACTCCTGCCTGAGGGGGACTGTTTCCAGCCTCTTCCCCCTTTGAAGCTAGTTTAAAGCCCTGTCAATGAGACCTGCCAATTCCCTTCCCAGAATCTTTTTCCCTTTGGGGAATAGGCCATTCTCGTATACTGTGACCTTTCCCCTCCTCTGGGACACATGTACTCCATCTGTTGCCAGCTGACCTGGTGCAGTAAAAAGTTCTCCAAGATCGAAAAACCCAAAATTCTTTTGACTGCACCAGCCTCTAAGCCACTTGTTGACTGCAGCTGCTGTCCTGTTCCTTATCGTATTCCCTCCTGCAACTAACGGTATCAATGTAAATATTATTTGTGCACCTGACCCCTCAACCAGACCTCCCAGGGCCCTGAGGTCATTTTTGATAGCCCTGGGAGTTCTGGTTACAACATCATCATTCCCTAACTGCATAACCAATAAGGGATAGTAGTCAGAGGGCTTTACCAGACTGGGCAGCCTTCTGGTAACATCCTTAACTTGTGCTCCTGCTAGGCTAATAACTTCCCTATGAGATGGGTCTGGCCGACATATGGGACCTTCTGTTCCCCTCCACAGGGAATCACCAATAACAATTACCCTCCTCTTTTTTTTGAGAAAGCAAGTTCTGATGCCAGGGAAAGGCTGTTTAACCTTAGGCTGCTTTGCCTTAGGCTGTTTAATCTTAGGCTGTTTAGCCTCAGGAAAAACCCCAGTTGGTGTGTCCTCCGGCATCAGTATCACCTCACCCTCGATCTCCAGTGCCCCATACCTGTTTTCCAAGGGCAGCGAGGAAGGTGGGGGGAGGCAAGGAGGTTTCACTTTGTGTGTTTTGAGAGGAACCTGTGTCCATTCCCCTCTGCTTTTTGGATAACCAGTCTCTGCTGGGGGAGCCTGTGGAGACTGCTTTCTCTGGTTCATCCCTTTCCTCCTCTGGCTCATCTCTTTTCTACATTCTTTTACATCTCTAAGACTAGCAACCTCGTCCTTTAGTCTGGCCACCAGGTTGAGCAGATAGCCGATCTGCTCACACCTAATGCAAGAGATGCTTCCACTACCCTGCATCTCAAGAGCAGGCTCAAGAGCCAGGCTCCAGCACTCATTACAGCCACATACCTGGACAGCTACCTGCTTGTGTTCTACCTCAGTCTGGGTGGAAAGTGATTTTTTTTTAAGATTTTGCTGCGAGTTACAACCATGCTGCCCCTGGCCACAGCACCCACTGGACAAAAAAAAAATTTAGAAAAAGTGCGGCGGCGCTCGAGAGTACCAGAGAAGGTGGCTGCTGCTGAGCGGAAGCCCGGCGAGCCACGCTGCGTCTGTTCAAATTCCGCCGCCGAAGATGCTGGGCTCACGAGCCGCGGGCACGTGAAATCTGGGCTGCTCCGAGCCTCGCAGCTTCTGCAGGAAGAGCCGCGCCCCCAGCCGATCCCGTAGCGTGAAGAGGAGAAACCGCGGAAACCCCCCAAGCGGCTGCCAGTCCCGGCGCTGTACCGAGGGCTGCTGCCGAGTGGAAGCCCCGCGAGCCGCGCTGCGTCTGTTCAAATTCCGCCGCCGAAGACACTGGGTTCACATACACGCACGGGTGCTGAGAGAACTGGCAGATGAGGTTGCTAAGCCCCTCTCTATTCTATCCAAAGTCTGGCAGACTGGGGAAGTCCCCACAGACTGGAAAGGGCAAACATTGCTCCCATTTTCAAAAAGGGTAAGAAGGAGGATGCAGGGAACTACAGGCCAGTCAGTCTCACCTCTGTGCCCGGAAAGATCATGGAGCAGATCCTCCTGGAGGCACTACTGACTCAGAAGAATAGTGAAGAGGTGATTTGGAACAGTCAGCATGGCTTTGCCAAGGGCAAATCCTGCCTGACAAACCTGGTGGCCTTCTATGAACAAGTGACAGCATTAATAGATGAGGGGCGAGCAACTAATGTCGTTTACCTGGACCTGAGCAAAGCCTTCGACACTGTCCTGCACCACATCCTGGTCTTCAAGCTGGTGACACATGGTTTTGATGGATGGACCACTAGATGGATAAAGAACTGGCTTGATGGTCGCACCCAAAGAGTGGCTGTCAACAGGTCCATGTCCCAGTGGAGGCCAGTGACAAGCGGAGTCCCTCAGGGATCAGTCCTGGGACAGGGCTTGTTCAACATCTTTGTGGGTGACATGGACAGTGGCATTGAGTGCACCCTCAGCAAGTTTGCTGATGACACCAAGCTGTGTGGTGCAGCAGACAGGCTGGAGGGAAGGGATGTCATCCAGAGGGACCTTGAGAGGCTGGAGAGGTGGGCACAAGCCAACCTCATGAGCTTCAACAAGACCAAGTGCAGGGTCCTGCATCTGGGTTGAGGCAATCCCAGGCACAAATCCAGGCTGGGCAGTGACTGGCTGGGAAGCAGCCCAGAGGAGAGAGACTTGGGGGTGCTGGTGGATGAGAAGCTCAACAGGAGTTCTCAATGTGCACTTGCAGCCCGGAAAACCAACCAGATCCTGGGCTGCATCAGGAGAAGTGTGGCCAGCAGGTCAAGGGAGGTGATTCTCCCCCTCTACTCAGCTCTGGTGAGACCCCACCTGGAGTACTGTGTCCAGTTCTGGAGCCCCTTTTACAAAATGGATCTGGAGGTGCTGGAGTGTGTCCAGAGAAGGGCCACGAGGATGATCAGAGGGCTGGAGCACCTCTCCTCTGAGGACAGACTGAAGGAGTTGGGGCTGTTACAATAATACAATACAATACAACAGGTTGGAAGAGACCTTCAAGATCATCACGTCCAACCAATCCAACCCACCTAAATACAATACAGTACAATACAGTACAATACAACCCACCTAAACAACTAAAAAACTAAACCCTGGCACCAAGCACCCCATCAAGCCTCTTCTTGAACACTTCCAATGAAGGTGACTCCACCACTTCCACGGGCAGCTGATTCCAGTGGGCAATCACTCTCTCGGTATAGAACTTCTTCCTAAGATCCAGTCTAAACCTGCCCTGGCGCAGCCTGAGACTGTGTCCTCTTGTTCTGGTACTGGCTGCCTGGGAGAAGAGACCAACCTCTGCCTGGCTACAACCTCCCTTCAGGTAGTTGTAGAGAGCAATAAGGTCACGCCTGAGTCCCTCTTCTCCAGGAAGCAACCCAGCTCCCTCAGCCTCTCCTCATAGAGCTTGTCTTCCAACCCCTCACACCACTTTGTTGCCCTTCTCTGGACACGCTCCAGTAAGACAACATCTTTTCTAAACTGAGGGGCCCAGAACTGGACACAGGACTCAAGGTGCGGCCTAACAGTGCAGTGTACAGGGGCAGAATGACCTCCCTGCTCCTGCTGGCCACACTGTTTCTGATGCAGGCTAGGATGCCATTGGCCTTCTTGGCTGCCTGGGCACACTGCAGGCTCATGTTCAACCTACAATCAACCAGCACCCCCAGGTCCCTCTCTGCCTGGCCGCTCTCCAACCACTCTGACCCCAGCTGACTCTGTTCAGTTTGGAGAAGAGAAGGCTCCAAGGTGACCTGATTGTGGCCTTCCAGTATCTGAAGGGGGCCTCCAAGAAGGCTGGGGTGGGACTTCTCAGGCTATCAGGTAGTGATAGGACTAGGGGGAATGGAATGAAGCTGGAGGTAGGGAGATTCAGGCTAGATGTGAGGAGGAAGTTCTTCACCATGAGAGTGGTGAAGCCCTGGAATGGGTTGTCCAGGGAGGTGGTTGAGGCCCCATCCCTGGAGGTGTTTAAGCCCAGGCCAGCCTGATCTAGTGTGAGGTGACCCTGCCCATGGGAGGGGGGGTGAAACTAGATGATCCTTGTGGTCCCTTCCAACCCTGACTGAAACTATGAAACTATGAAACCTCTGCCCCGATGTCATTTACCTGTCCCCAGGGGAGAGGAAGGCAATTCCATGCCTTGGAAGGCAATTTTGTGCCTTTGTCTTTCCCCATTCAATCCTCTGCTAGTGGAGATAGGGGAAGCGGGGTTGGAGCACACCATAACAGATATAACTTCATGCCTGGAAGAAAAGTAATGGGTAGTAGTTTGACAACCACACCAGGTGGGGAATTTCCTAGTGATATCCTTGATATGGAAGGCTATAGACTTTCCTATGATGAAGTTTATATCTGGCACATTGGGCCTTCTGTTCCCTTTAGAAGTGAGGTTCCAACAAGCACAAATCTTCTCCTCTTGTTTATGAAAGAAGTTGTTATATGGTTGCAAGGTCTATTGTCCCATTTAAAGACCTAGAGAGTGGCTCAGTCCACTCAAACAAGCAAGCTTTCCACACACTAATTGGGAAAGAAGCCCTGTGGGTTGAGATAAGAAGAATTTCACGGCGTATACATATATATAGCGTATTTCACAGAAAAGCACAGCAAAAAGCAGAAGCCAGTCAGCAGCCCTGCCCCAAATCTCCAGCCAGGAAAAAATAGAAGAGCCAAACCCCCATCCTGGAAGCTGGAAGAAACATCTCCCCTAACAGGAAGCATCTCAGGGCACAGTCTGAACTCTAAGCCCTATCATCCTTTGCTCCAGCCAGCACTTTAATTATAAAGCTGGCATGGTATCAAATATTCATCAGCAGATTCAACAGTCTGAACCCATGATAATTAATTTTTTCTCTTCCTTAGTCCACCAGATTGGTGCAGGAGTGAGTGAGTGGGTATGTGGTGCTCAGGTTCCAGATGGAGAGGCATAAGCCATGGCACTCCACTACATTGGGCAGAATGTTGGCAGCAGGTCAAGGGATGTGATCCTTGACCTGTGCTCAGGACTAGTAAGACACATCTGAGTGTGGTGTCAGAGTCAGGACTTCTCTGTGTAAGAGAGATGTGCAGCAAGTTCAGTAAAGTACAATGAAGATTATAAAGTATATGAAAATGATATATTTATTAAATGATAATATTAAAATTCTATAATCCCTGTATTGTATAATCCCTCTAGAGATGCCTTCCATCTTCAGCAATTCTGTAATTCCAAGAATTTGTGTAGTTAGCTAAACACTTATTTCAGTGTTTACTAGCTTTTCTTCATAAAATATGTCTTCTTGTTCCCTTACTCATAGTGACCCTGCTCCATTCAGCACTACTGTACAAGACCAGGTTGTCATCCTTCTGTATTCCAGACAGGTGGCTTCTTTTGCCTCAGGTGGTTAAAAGCCAGGCAAAAACCTTTGGGAATTCCTTAGGAGAGCAATTTGCATGTCCACATTCCTGCACCTGATATGTCAGTTGCTCCTGGCTGGCAGAATTAGAACACATAGGGGATCTACTGAAAGACAACTTCTTCTCCATATGCTCAATTTCAAGTCTTTAGCTAATGGTATTTTAATTCATTAACTAAATGCTAGCACTAATATGAAGAAACCAAGGTTGCTACCACCAATTCTGATTAAAAAATGCCAAGATTTTGTTGACTAAATATAATTCTCTGTAAGGCTGGTACCTGACAGTGAATAGTTTAGTTTTAATAGTTAAAAATAGTTCTAAACTAGTGTATAAGCAGCTTTTAAAATAAGAAAATACTATACATCTTCCAGTTGTGCTAGCAGGGTAAACATGAGAAAAATAGAATATTAAGAAAGCACAGAAAATATTGAGGTGATTAAGCCCTAAAACTTTTCAGAAAGATCTTGCAAAACACATCTATTTAAAGTAGATGTCTATGATTAATGCCATAAGAGCTTGTAGCAACTTAAAAGCATTTTAAAAAATGAAGAATATGGCAAAATGCTTAGCTGATGTAGATTTCAACTGAACAATTCTGAGATCTTACAAGTCAAGTCTTTCTGAACACTTTAAACTGAAATTTTATTACATGACTCCTGAGACTAACTGAAGCTAATCTGACAAGCAAGCAGATTTCCTGTCTGCTCCATTTTAGCAAGAGTGAGAATAAAAACATTGGATGTCAACTGTCATAATTCAGATTTTTACATTGCAATAAGTATATCTTAATCCTCCAGTTTTCTTCAGTCCTCTTTGAGAGAAAAATTTGATATGGAAGAAAATTATAAAAATGACAGGAAGAACTCCATATTTAGTCTATTTGCACATTTAAATATCGTAATTTAAAATGCATTAAAAATATTTTCACGAATAAGAATAGTGTCCAACTACAATGCTCAACTTGGCTGGTGCATTTGCATGAGCTCTCCATTATTAACACACCCTTGGTAGAGACATCTGTGTAATGACCTAAAATGTTTCTCCATGTCTTGTCAGTATGATTCTCAGTCAAGTGGAACAGGCTGTGAATGTAAACAAACACAAAAATGTACTACATGGGATATAATTTTTTTTCATACCCTTTTCAGATGGTGTGTCCTCTCACCTGCCTCTTCTGCTTCCTAGAACTCAAAGTAGGTCCTGATTGGAATACGAGGAGAATATACGCAGTGTAAACATCGCTTGTTTAACAACAGTCTTCTTTCGTCTCTGTGACATGAATATAATACCGTTGCACTGTTATCTGTTTTAAACATTTTACATTAACCTGCTTTATGATACATCTGCAAAAAATAAAGACTTTAAAATATTTTTATTTTTATACTTCCATGAAACAGTATGAAAATTGTAAAAAAGGCATAATACATGCAATTCAGAAAAAAGTTCAAAAAATTCTGAATCCCCCAACTCCATGTTATATAATCATATGCTATCAAATATGATAAATCTTACTATTTTTATTCTCTGCTTAGTCATTGTGATAGAACTACAATTCTGTTTTCATTAAGCAAGATTTACTTAATGTGCTTTGATTTATGGCATCACAAATTTGTTTAGTTAATGGAATATTTTAATTTACCATGCATGATAGAATGTTGTGTAAAATTACTTTGAATGTCTGTATTGTATTATATTACATTACATTACCATTGAGCAGTAGCCAAACTGTGAAATCAGAAGAAAATTTACTGTCAAATAACTCTATCCTAATACAGAGAAGATCTTAAAATGCATATACTAAAATTAAGATTATCTTTTCTATTATAAGTTAACACACCTTTCTGCGTAGAGTCCTTTACAAGGACTATGCATCAAGGGCTAAGATCTGCATTGTGGAGCTGAAGCTACTCATAAACTTGCCCCCTATAGTCCCAGTTCTGCAAATTTCCATCATCAGTCCATGGATATATTAATAATGATTCATAGCAATTAGAATTTGTAAAGGTGTGTCTTTATGGGACTAGAATTCTCAGTACATTAGCTTTGAAATTCTTGTTCAGACAAACAAGGGGATGCAGAGGTGCCCAGAAAGTGTGAAGTGAAAAAAAAAAAAAAAAAAAATCTGTGATGACTGAAAATCAGCATGTGTAAAACAGGGCAATTTTTTTTCAAAGCTCTAAATAACAAGGATGATGACTGCGTCTCCTGATGGGAGTTTTAAACTGAGTTTATGTAGCATCACCCTAACAAAATCAGAGACCAGGTGTCACCACAAAAATAGCAGATACTTTAAAAAAATATTAAAACAGGAGGTTTCAGTTAACCTATTCTATAATGTCTGGCCTTCAAGGTCAGTACTGTTACAGTAACACTGACTATGAAGAAAAGTCTCTATTATGGAAGCTGTTAATGTTTTTATTTCTAAATTTAACATTGACAGCTTCTTTTGTAGACTTCAAAGTATCAACTGTTGTGTGTATGTGCATGCAACTAATGTATTATATATATATATATTTCTGTATATATTACATCTATATATGTATATATTTGCATGTTTTATTCCCTAAAAATCAATAGTACATGATAGTTATAATTTTAGGTTTTGTTCTGAGAGGCATGTGTTAATAATTTCCTCAATCAAAACAGCATATATATACCAGCCAGTTAATTGCATCTTTCAGAACTAATGGTACTGCAATACACTTCTACTGTGATTTTCAAAGGACATTTGATTAATAACTGAGATGATTGAGAATTTCTTTAGCACAACTACCTAAATAACTGTTGTGAATAGAAATGTCTTAAGGTCTGATGTTGCATCATCATTGTCTTGGAGCTATGTTTCCATGGATTTGAACAAAATCCAGCATATTTTTCCTGCCACTCCTGCGATGAAATTCATGTTTTGCCTTCTCCTTATGAGTATCTTCAGGTCTTGCATTCTAGCCATTAGTGTGTGATAAACAAGAGTATACAGAATGACTGCTGTAAGACTTTACAATAAAGCACCATGTGATTTTTTTTCCCTTTTTCTTCCCTCTGAGTGGCCTGCTTATAATAGTGCCCTTGTCAAGTTATGCATGTGAATCATCCAACAGAAGCAGGGCTGTACAGGCTACTCTGAAAATTTCCATTTTTTGTTTGGGGTAAACATTTAGAACAGGATTTGTGTTTTTATCAAGTGAGAACTTGTAGAAATGAAAATGTCTCCACAAAGTAACCACTGAATTGTTGTGGAAAACCGTGTCACAAAACTCCCCAGTTTCTTACTATTGGTATATCAACCATCTATTATTTCTGCTAGTTAGTGTGGAAGTTGTGCTTGTGAAAAAGACATGCAAGCAAGGTCCCATATGGTAGTTACTGAGAAAAGGAAGAATTCATATTCAGGAGAGGAGATGAATGAAGGCAATTGTGACAGTTTAGGCTGAGTGCCTCCTGGGCTGCCACATACTTACATCTCCAGTGTCCCTGGAGAGCCCTGCGGGGTTTGGGTATACCCTCAGGTGGGGAGAAGGGAAGTGTTGGGGGGCCTTTGGGTGTGGTGTAAGGGACTCTCAGGACAATAGAGGATCTGTCTGGCTCTAAACCATCGCAGCAATGTATTTGTTGCAGTTTGGGCAGCCCAGTGGGTGGACACAGGTATTTCTACCGTACTAGGTATTTATACTGTAATTCTCTGCACCACCACTATAAGATCCAGTGCGAGGTCTGGCACCTCCTCTTTCTTCCTCACCGTCGCCCGGTAACTGGGGGAGATGTTGTCTCCCGGCCATGGGCCTGGCTAGGCCCAAGGCCACGGGGGGATGGGCAGTCTCAGATCTGGCCAGCTGAGACTAGCCTAGCAGTGGGGAGGGGGGAAGAAGGAGCCCTGGGGGGTCTTGGATGTACCCCCAGGTGGGGATGGGATCTTCCTGGGTATGTTTTGGGATTTTCTTTTGTCAATGCGCTTCTGGCTCTCTGTAAACATTCACTGCTTTTGCATTTAAACTTTCCATCACTTTTGCAATCCGTTTGTCTGAGTTGTTATTTTTGCCCGTGGTGGGGAGGGGGGCTGCCTCAACCCACTACAGTATTATAGCCATTATATCTTTACCTTTTTTTATCATGATGGTTGATTTGTGAACAGAAGATTATCAAGTTGTCTGCAGTGTAATGTTTAGAGTTTTGAAATAATATATGAAACTTAGATTTTATTTTCTTGGAAGGGTAGGGCAGTTGTAATTCAAATTAACCATTTTTAAGGTGATGGATAAACTAAGACAGGTTAGAGATTTTCTTAGTCTTGCCACACACAGCCAATAAGGATGACTGAAATAGAAAGTAGCCAGATGTATTTTATTCCTAAAATAAAGAGGATCAAAGCTGCATTGTGTTACTCATTGAAGTAATTTGTACTTGATGAGAAAAGGTTGTTCTTAGTGAAAAATTATTTCTCTCTTTTTGTCAGTTTGCAGATTGCCCATTGGAATCGTCTGCCCGTGGAGGTGGTGGAGTCACCTTCATTGGAGGTGTTCAGGAAGAGGCTTGATGGGGTGCTTGGTGCCACGGTTTAGTTGTTTAGGTGTATTGTATTGTATTGTATTGTATTGTATTGTATTGTATTGTATTGTATTGTATTGTATTTAGGTGGGTTGGATTGGTTGATGGGTTGGACGCAATGATCTTGAAGATTTCTTCCAACCTGGTGGTGTATTGTATTGTATTATTGTATTGTATATTAATATTCATTCATCTGATTTCCTACTTCCTCTTCTGTGTTCATCATGATGTAGCACCTTTTCAAAAGCTGGAGTATCAATCCATTTTACAGATTCATTAAGATCTACTGCAACATTATTTTCCTTTATATTCCTATGTATCCTATATATGTACACAGCACATGCAGAATATTTCCAGTTACAGAGTTTTCTAATTTTCTTTGCTAAAGCAGCACAACAGGCCTAGTATCTCTCCTCTATACAATAGCTAACCTCATCTCAAAGGATTTCTAAGGAAGTCCAAAGAGCTAAGTAGATTTAGTGCCTGCTTTATCCAACAATTTTTTGTCTGCTTCTGTGTAGAAGCTGATAGTCATGGAATGATTGTCTGCTCAATGGACATATTTCTAATGGTTAGTGACCAATTTTTGACCACTTAAACCACTAAAATGGTCCTTTCCTACTTTTACCTTTCCCTCTGTTACATACAAGCATCCTTCTCTTTTGCAGGGTAAAATATTACTGGTCTGATGGCACTGCAAAGTAAAATACAGATAATGACAATTGCTACAGCATGTCTAAAGATTATGACAACTGTACACTGTTGGTTATGAAAATTATTTCAAGCAGATAATAGTCAAGGTCTGACATATATTTTCTTCAGTTCTATAGAAAAGGTTAGGTTCCAATTATGGTAGAAAAACTAGCTAAGTAGTGACTTCCTCACAAAATGTCAACATTCCAATATACTCTAAGGTATTTCATTGGAACTAATGAAAATGTAATTGTCATACTAAAATTATGAGTAAAAGCAAAAAAATAAACTGGTTAAATGTGAGGCAATTCTTTTAAGAAATTGCTATCATGGTTTTTGTCTAGCCATTGTTAAGTAAAGAAAGGAGTATTTAAGAAAGAAAGATACACAAGAAAGTGTTTGTTAATATTAAAAGGAATCTGTTTCTATTCACATGATAAAATAAAGTACTGGTAGCATATCATACGGTTGCCTACTCAATGTCTGTGTCTTACAATTTAGAAACGTTCCACTTCTAGGAAAGGGTTAACTGACAATTCTGCAAGTTGATAGGTACTGCCTAAAACAGTCCCACTATTGATTTCTATGGATTTAGGACTTTCGTTACTATGTCAGTGAAATTCAGTACTGGGATGCTGATGGAAGAAGGCCCAAATTTTTACAAATATCTGAGTTCTGAAGAAACAAATCATAATTGCTTTATCTCTTGATCTGCAGATTAAACTCAGCCTTATCATTATGGTACACAGAGAAAACTGACATTTCTTGCTTTTCCCAAGGCTAGCCTAACATTAATTGAAGTGTCTACTGTCCTTGTTATTTTGTGGATATTATGCAATTTTAATATAATAAAAGTTAGTAAATTCAAATGCCAGACCCCAGAAAATTACTTCATGTAAGGATCCTTGAACATGTTCAGTAGGATTCAAAACATCTGAACAGGATTTAGTTTGCCAAAATTCAATAATTTCCATTTCACAGTACCTTCACTGTACGACACAACATTATAAAATTAATGATGCCTTTTCTTAAGAGTTAAAGTGGTTACTTCTGATGTGTAAAAATTGCACATTAACACTTTTGACAATGCGATCATGAATTTAGTTGCTATAATCAGAAGATACATAATTTCTTTGTAATTTCTTAACTGAAAGGGAGAATTTAGTAAGGGAGAAAGGCAGAAGCGAAAACTTTCTGACATCTCATTAGTGTCACCTTCACAATAAAGAGAACATAAACAACCATAGATAGATCTGTGCATTCATGTTGTTCCAAGCTGATAATTATGACTGTGAGACAGTCTAGGTGAACATAAAGTTCAAAGTCAGCATGTGCGCCTACATCTAATACTTCCAACTATAAAGACAGAAAGCAGTAATGTGAAGGGTGCAATTATTAACATACCAGTTTTAGAACTGTGTTTTACAAGTGTATGAAATAATTTCAATATCAGTTATATTGCTCAGAATTCCAAAAAGGGGTTGTAGTTACAACAAATGTCCAGATTCTGTTAAGCTTTCTCCCCTTTACTCCTATCAAAGCCTTCTTGCTTAGATTATCTGTGGAAAACAGGACACACAAACCAAAAAAAAAAAAAAAAAAAAAAAAAAAAAAAAGAAAAAGTAACTGGCAGAAAACTGGGGAAAGGTTTCTTCATACCTGACCCTCTAGCAAAAATATTAATAGGAAATTCTGTATCCTATTTTCAGGTTACAACACAATTTCTAGGTTCACCTGTTCTGGGTTTTTTTTTTTTGCTATTTTTGTTTCTGTTTGTTTGTTTGTTTGTTTGTTTCTTTTAATAACCTGATTAAAATTTTGTATCTTTTTTTTCTCTACTCAACATTAGATATTATGACTGCAACAGTAAATGGATTGAAATATCTTCCTTTTTCCTCCCTTTACTCCATCACACTCCACATAAAATAATTTAATTTCATTTGTTTTGGATTGGCCTCTGAAAGCTTTTCCTTTTTTCATCTTGCCTGAAATCAGAACATTTGATTAAAGTATACTTTCATAATGAACATCCTAGCCTGTCATTGAGATATGCTTAATAAAAAGGTATAGCCATGACATAAAGTTGAAATTGTGCCATAAGGAAAAATGACTATTAAGGTATATAAGCAATAAGCCACGTAAGCTGAACACCAGATTCATGACAGAAAATCTATCATGAAGCTTAAAAGAATATTTTTATGCTCTGGTATCTATTTAAAACATGCTGATGCAGTATAGTGTTAACACAGGTTAATGGTTTCCCAGGATTAGATACAAAAAGATTTATTTTGGCAAAGATGAAACAACCTGGACCTTTCAATGAAAGGTGCAATTGTTTTATTGGTGGAATTTGTCTTGGATTCCAAAATGATATATCTAACAGAAATACTGATCAAATAATCCAAAATTAGAGCATAGTTCTCTGCTCTTCATTCTCTGTCATGAGTAAATCATCCTCTGTGTAGACTAACACATTCATGGTTTACATTTTATGACATGCATAGAAGTTTACAAAATAGTTAACAGTATACAGATGCATTAAAAAAAAAAGATGTCTTGACTATTTTTGTTGCGCTATATATGAATTGAGCACAAAAGGAAGTCTACATTGCTTATGAATGTTTCTGAGGGTAGTACTGTAACGCTGGTGCACTTAGTTAATTTTGATCTTCTATGTAATAACAAATTTACTATAAGCCATGGAATAATACCTAGTTGATTCTACTTTTTAAACATGAAGTCAACTACTGCTTCCAAAGGCACATAATATACGTGATAAAGATGCTCTTCATAGCCTTAAACTCTAAAACAAAATATTGAACATTATCAACTATTATTATATATGTATATAATTAATACACATTTAATAAATTTCTTCATGTAAAAAAAGCAGTGTTGCAAGCATCCAGGAGTTTAAAATGTTTATATGATAGATTACCTCAAGCATCATAAAATGTTTACCAAAGACTTTTGCTATTTAGATGTTTCATGAGCACGCTCTATTAGCAGTCCTTTATGCTTACCAATGGAAATCATCATCCTTCAACATCCTTCGTTCTGGGTCCCTCATTTTAGGAAGGATGTTGACTTGCTGGAGCGTGTCCAGAGAAGGGCAACAAAGTTGGTGAGGGACTTGGAGCACAAGCCTTATGAGGAGAGACTGAGGGAGCTGGGGTTGCTTATCCTGGAGAAGAGGAGACTGAGAGGTGACCTTCTTGCTCTCTACAACTACCTGAAGGGAGGTTGTAGCCAGGCAGAGGTTGGTCTCTTCTCCCAGGCAGCCAGCACCAGAACAAGAGGACACAGTCTTAGGCTGTGCCAGGGGGGGTTTAGGACGGATGTTAGGTGGGAGTTCTATACAGAGAGAGTGTTTGCCCATTGAATGGGCTGCCTGGGGAGGTGGTGGAGTCACCATCTTTGGAGGTGTTCAGGAGAAGACTTGATGGGGTGCTTGGTTGCATGTTGTAGTTGATTGGGTGGTGTTGGATGATAGGTTGGACACGATGATCTTGAAGGTCTCTTCCAACCTGGTTTACTCCCTTCAGGTAGTTGTTGAGAGCAATAAGGTCACCCCTGAGTCTCCTCCTCTCCAGGCTAAGCAACCCCACCTCCCTCAGCCTCTCCTCACAGGGCTTGTGTTCCAAACCCCTCACCAACCTTGTCACCCTTCTCTGGACACGCTCCAGCAAATCAACATCCTTCCTAAACTGAGGGGCCCAGAAATGGACACAGGACTCGAGGTGCAGCCTAACCAGTGCAGTGTACATGGGCAGAATGACCTCCCTACTCCTACTGGCCACACTCTTCCTGATGCACACCAGGATGCCATTAGCCCTCTTGTCTGCCTGGGCACACTGCAGGCTCATGTTCAGCCTACAATCAACCAGAACCCCCTAGTCCCTTTCTGCCTGGCCACTCTCCAGCCACTCTGACCCCAGCCTGTAGCACTGCATGGGGTTGTTGTGGCCAATGTGCAGAACCCAGCACTTGGATGTGTTCAATCTCATGCCGTTGGATTCTGCCCATCTGTCCAGCCTGTCAAGAGCCCTCTGCAAAGCCTCTCTGCCCTCCAGCAGATCAACTCCTGCCCCCAGCTTGGTGTCGTCCGCAAATTTACTGATGATGGACTCAATCCCCTCATCCAGATCATCAATAAAGATGTTAAAGAGCATGGGGCCCAGCACAGATCCTTGGGGCACACCACTAGTGACTGGCCACCAGCTGCATGTGCACCATTCACCACCACTCTCTGGGCTCGGCCCTCCAGCCGGGTCCTAAACCAGCATGGTGTGCTCCCGTCGAAGCCATGGGCTGATAGCTTAGCCAGCAGTTTGCTGTTGGGGACGGTGTCAAAGGCCTTGCTGACATTCAGGTAGACTACATCCACAGGCCTCCCCACATCCACCAGGAGGATCACCTGATCCTGCAAGGAGATCAGGTCGGTCAGGCAGGACCTGCCCTTCCTAAATCCATGCTGGCTGGGCCTGCTCCCTTGGCCATCCTGTAAGTGATCGTAAATGTCTCTGGACACAGGCTGAAATGTTGACCTTTACTGTGTAGCTAATCTATAATGCAGACACTAAGAATGGGGATTTTAAAAGCTAGTGAAAGAACATGATTTGTTTAACTGAGTGCAGGGTCCATAGCACTAATGGAAAATTAAATTAAATACTTGGAAACTAATGTGAACAGGAAAGCAACAGTATAGTACAGTGAATAATGGAAAAAGGATAGCAATGAAATTAAAAACTTTTAACTCTCTAAACTAAACAGAAGATAATCAATATACAATAAACTATTATATGGTGCAATGAGGGAACATAAAATAGTCTAGTTCTCGAAAAAGATGAAGAAATTGTCATTGTTACCAAATTCTAAATTACTGTAGGAATTAAATGGAATACAAAAGACATACCAAAGCAAGGTGTGGTGGGTGGAAGTTTCCCACTCACATTAACTAAGCACAATTAACTCCACTGGAAGTAAATGAAACATGTATTTACAAGCAAAATGTATACTCTACAATGGAATGCAATCAATATGCACAAAATATACAGTATTTACAATATTATACAGGTATTTACAATTAGAAAATAACGTGGAAATCCCCCAGTACTCTCTGGTTTCCCAGAGAAGCAGGGAAGCTGCTCCACTGCCCCCCACTCCAAACCTCCTCTCCTTTCTTTTTAGTAAAAGGAAGGAATGTTAGAAAGAGAAGCAGCGTTAGTGTTCTTATCTTTTCTCAAGGCCAGCCAGAAGCAATTGTTTTCTCCTCAGCAGAACAGCCAGATCAGAGATGACTGGATTTTTTTCCCCTTATTTTATTTAAATCTTTGACTAGTGGAAGACTGCTACAAGGTTCTTGAGATCAACAGTATCACAGAGAGTAGTACTAACAATGTTAGTTATTTATATAATCAACACGTATTTTATCACTCATTATTCCGGCCTGCTATTGTAGTATTATAGTATTTAGGTCTCTTTCATTAAGATCTCATGATTGACAATGATAGGTATTATTCTGTCTATCAGCAGAAATTGTAATTTTGATTGGTTTGGTACAGTCACCCAGGTTATTATCTGAATATGTAATGTATCCTTCTCCTGGAAGAAAAGCAATAAACTATGGTCCTGCAAATTATTACCTTCTGATTTTCCTGGAAGTTTTAAGACTTATTAAAATACCTCTTTACAAGCAGACTTGTGGATTTTAAAGTCTGCGCTTTGGTACTTTTGATTTAAGAGAACTAGTCAACCTCAGAAACTGATACAGATCTTGTATGTCCTTATTTGTCCCTATCCTACATATGTGTATTGTGAATGTATGTACCACCAAGTAGTCATATTCAATCTTGACTCAAAGTTTTCCCCAGATTAAGTCATGGATAAAAAGCAACTTCTACAAAATGTTAATTTCTGAAAATCTTTGCAGAAGTATTTTTTTCTCTAAGACATTTTCAAGTAACAAAAATCAGTTGTCACCATATGTGTTGAATACACTCAAATCTGTTAGGGTGGTACATTCTAGTGAGAGGAACTTTAAATTTCTTGACCTTTCTTAAAGAATACTTCTTCAAGGAAGATATATTATCTGAGTAGCCTTGTCTGAATTTTGATTTTAGAAACCAATGATAAATTTGACAAAGAGTCTGGTATTTGGGACTACCAGACTATGTCCATTTGCTAAGAAGTTTAACAAAAATATAGCTGTTGTAGTGACTCTTCTACTTTTTCTCTAAAACTCCCAAGAACTGTAAATTAACCTGAAAATTATTCTTGTATATTTACATTCACTGAGCTCCAGAAACTACAGGGAACTTTAAGGACATGTTTACAGTTTTATAAAAGCATCATGCTTATCACGATGAATCCCTTTTTCACATAGATCTGGATATGGGAGTTAGAATACAACCTTTGTGTTTAGCATGTATATCATAGATTCATAGTATTATAGCATTAGTCAGGGTTGGAAGGGACCACAAGGATCATCTAGTTCCAACCCCCCTGCCATGGGGAGGGACACCCTGCACTAGATCAGGCTGGCCAGAGCCTCATCCAGTCTGGTCTTAAACACTTCCAGGGACGAGGCCTAAACCACCTCCCTGGATATGAAAAGATGGACTTATAAAAAAGACACTCTTAAGAAAAAGTGATTTATTTAATGATGGTCTCTTCTTTAACCTTCTGCCTTTGTACAAGGGTTTCTGGATTCTGCTCCATATTCTCTGAAATTATTTTCCAAGATACGCATCTTCTGAATAAACTACATAACCTCCACTCTGGATTTCTGGAGGGCAGACTTCAGGTTACTCAAGGAACTAACTCAGAAGGTTCTTTGGGAAACAGCCCCAAAAAATAAAGGGATCCAGGAGAGCTGGACCTACATCAAGAAAGAACTCTTGAAGGTGCAGGAACAGGCTGTGTCAATGTGCCGGAAGATGAGCTGCCGGGGCAGACGGCCAGCCTGGATGGGTAATGAACTTTTAAAAGAACTAAGGGAAAAAAGAAGGTGTACCATCTTTGGAAGAAAGGTGAGGCAACCCATAGAATATTTAAGGATGCTGCTAGGTCATGCAGGAAGAAAATTAGGGAGGCAAAAGCCCATTTAGAACTTAGACTGGCCTCTGCTGTGAAGGACAACAAAAAGTCCTTCTATAAATACATTAATAGCAAGAGGAAGGGCAAGGACAACCTCCACTCCTTGGTGGAAACGGAGTGGAACGTAGTAACAAAAGATGAGGAAAAGGCAGAGATACTTAACACCTTCTTTGCGCAAATTTAAATAGCAGGACAGAACATCTTCCAGACAGCTGGCCTCCTGAGCTGTCAGATGGAGGCAGTGAGCAGTATACCTCCCCTGTGTTCCAGGAGGAAGTAGTGAGAGATCTCCTCAGCTTCTTGGTTCTCCACAAGTCCATGGGACTGGATGGGATCCATCCTGGGATGCTGAGAGAGCTGACAGATGAGCTGTCCAAGCCACTGTCTCGATCCGGACAGGGAAAGAGATTCATGTTTTTAATTAATATTCCCATGTTGTGAAATTAGAGGCACAAACGAGGCCAAAATATCAACAGCTAGACTATTTATTACATAAACACAGTAGATGGATCAGAAGGGGAGAGAAAGAATATAGAGAAGAGAGGAAAAGAGGAAAGGAATTATATTACCACACCCCTCACCCCCCCCAGACAGTTGAGTCTGTGGAGGAAAAGGAAACGGTGTTGCAGGAGAGATGTGGGTCTGTAGAGGAAGGGTGCTGAGGCTTGGCTGTAGAAAGGATGTGGTCCTCTGAGCAGCTTCTTCAGCTCCATGAGTTGCAGCAGCCGGAACTTAGGGCACGGAGAGAGGGTTTTCAGAGTCCAGGATCTGTTGTGTTGGCCCATGATCTTTCCAGCGTGTGGTGACGTCTTCTTCCTTCTGAATTTTGCTTCTCCAATTTCCTTCTTCTAAGCCAGTAGTTGCTCCAGTTTTTTAGTCCTCAGGCAAGTGTCCAGGTGTTGTTCCCCAGGATATCGTTCTGGGAAATCCTCTTTAGGTAAGTGTCCAGGTATCATTCCCCAGGAAATCTTTCCATGTACTCAGGTGAATTTGGGCAGCCGTCTGGATGGAGGGGGGAGGGGGCCTCCACCTTCTCCTTCTCCATCTACCTACCTACACACTCATTACACATCAGGAAACAGGCGGTGATTACATTGTCTCATCATCATCCCTTCCCAGAGTATCTGATGGCTGGAAATGGTCCTGTCCTGAAGGGGTGATGGCTGGGCCCTTGGGCCATTGTTGTAGGCCAGCTGCAGTCCAGTGAGCAATGTTATCTTTGCACCTTCCAAGAGTCGTTCCAGTGGCTCTGCCCAACACACATCAGCTATTGTCTGGGCAAGCAGCAAGTGATTTTATCTTCGTTGAGTCACACCAGGAGAGACAAGCTTTAGTCTCTCACAGCCACTTTCCACCATTTTTCAACAGTCCTGGCTCACTGGAGAGGTCCCAGAAGACTGGAAGATGGCCAACATGGTGCCCATCCACAAGAAGGGCTGGTTGGATGAGCCAGGGAATTCTAGGCCTGTCAGCCTGACCTCAGTGCCAGGCAAGATTATGGAACAGGTCATCTTGAGTGCAATCACACAGCACTTACAGGATGACCAAGGGATCAGGCCCAGCCAGCATGGATTAAGGAAGGGCAGGTCCTGCCTGACCAACCTGATCTCCTTCTAGGATCAGGTGACCCGCCTGCTGGATGTGGGGAGGCCTGTAGATGTAGTCTACCTGGACTTCAGCAGGGCCTTTGACACCGTCCCCCACGGCAAACTCCTGGCCAAGATGTCAGCCCATGGCTTGGACAGGAGCACACTGCATTGGATCAGGAACTGGCTGGAGGGCCGAGCCCAGAGAGTGGTGGTGAATGGTGCCACATCCAGCTGGCGGCCAGTCACTAGTGGTGTGCCCCAGGGATCAGTGCTGGGCTCCATTCTCTTTATTGATGATCTGGATGAGGGCATTGAGTCCATCATCAGTAAATTTGCAGACAACATCAAGCTGGGGGCAGGAGTTGATGTGCTGGAGGTAGAGAGGCTTTGCAGAGGGACCTCAACAGGCTGGACAGATGGGCAGAATCCAAGGGCATGAGATTGAACACATCCAAGTGCCGGGTTCTGCACATTGGCCACAACAACCCCATGCAGTGCTACAGGCTGGGGTCAGAGTGGCTGGAGAGCAGCCAGGCAGAGTGGGACGTTGGGGTACTGGTTGATTGTAGGCTGAACATGAGCCTGAAGTGTGCCCAGGCAGCCACGAAGGCCAATGGCATCCTGGCCTGCATCAGGAACAGTGTGGCCAGTAGGAGCAGGGAGGTCATTCTGGCACTGTAAACTGCCCTAGTTAGGCCACACCTTGAGTACTGTGTCCAATTATGGGCCCACAGTTTAGGAAAGATGTTGAGTTGCTGGAACATGTCCAGAGAAGGGCAACGAAGTTGGTGAGGGGTTTGGAACACAAGCCCTATGAGGATAGGCTGAGGGAGGTGAGGTTGCTTAGCCTGGAGAAGAGGAGGCTCTGAGGAGGCCTTGTTGCTCTCTACAACTACCTGAAGGGAGGTTGTGGACAGGCGGATGTTCGTCTTTACTCCCAGACAAACAGCACCAAAACAAGAGGACACAGTCTCAAGCTGCCCAGGGGAGGATTAGGCTGGAGGTTAGGAGGAAGTTCTGCACAGAGAGAGTGATTGTCCTTTGGAATGGGCTGCCCAGGGAGGTGGTGGAGTTACCATCTTTGGAGGTGTTTAGGAGGAGGCTTGATAGGGTGTTTGGTTGCATGGTTTAGCTGATTAGGTGGTGTTGGATAATAGGTTGGATGAAATGATCTTGAAGGTCTCTTCCAACCTATTATTCTATTCTATTATTCTATTTGCAAAATTAATTAAAGGATAAACATGAAAACTCACAAATATATTTATGTGGCCAATATCATCCTTCCTTCCTACCCTGACATCTTGTTCTTGGGCTGATAGCTTGGCCAAGAGTTTGCTGTGGGGGACGGTGTCAAAGGCCTTGCTGAAGTCCAGGTAGACTACATCCACAGACCTCCCCGCATTCACCATGTGGGTCACCTGATCATAGAAGGTGTGACCGGTTTAGGCTATGCCTTTAAGAAAGAGACAGTTGCTGAAAACTCTGGCTGAATGTTTTTGATATTTAAATGAAAACAAGATAGTCTAAACTAATTTCATTGGTAGATTGTAGAATGCAATTTTAAGTTTGGGTTCTGTTAGTTCAGTCTGGTCTGGTTCAGGCTGGTGCAGTCTGTGCTTCTCTGTCCTTGGCTGGATGGCTTTCTCTCTTCTGAAGCAGGAACGGCCTTGATAACAGCTAACCAGATAAGAAAACTAATTCTTGCATGTGTTTTTTGAGCTAACAGAATTTTTCTCCTAATTGCCTTTCTCTCTCTCTCTAACCCTTTTGGGAAAAAGGGGAGGTAGGGAGGGAGAGAGGGGGGTTCAGGGAACCCCCCTGGCCGGCTGGAGTGAAAAGGCTTTCCTGCATTGTGTTCATTGCTGTGTATTTCTGTATATATTGTAAATATTGTATATTTGTGTATATATTCATTGCATTCCGTTTATGCCTGTAAATAGAGCTTTCATCTGATTTTTCCGACTGAGCTAGCTGTGGTTTCTTTCTTTGTCTGTGTGGGGGAACTTTCTCACCCTACCACAGAAGGAGATCAGGTTGGTCAGGCAGGACCTGCCCTTCCTAAATCCATGATGGCTAGGCCTGATTCCTTGGCCATCCTGGAAGTGCTGCGTGATCACACTCAAGATGACCTGTGCCATAGTCTTGCCTGGCACTGAGGTCAGGCTGACAGGCCTAGAATTCCCTGGCTCATCCAACCGGCCCTTCTTGTGGATGGGCACCACGTTGGCCATCTTCCAGTCTTCTAGGACCTCTCCTGTGAGCCAGGACTGGTGAAAAATGATGGAGAGCGGCTTGGCCAGTGCATCTGCCAGCTCTCTCAGCATCCTAGGACAGATCCCATCCGGTCCCATGGCCTTGTGGGGGTCCAAGCGGCTCAGAAGATCTCTAACTGCCTCCTGGGGCAGTGGGAAACTATGCATCTCCCTGGCTCCTTCTGCCAGCTCTGCAGGCCAGCTGTCTGGAAGATGTTCTGTCCTGCTAGTAAAAATTGAGGCAAAGAAGGTGTTAAGTACCTCTGCCTTTTCCTCATCCTTTGTTACAACCTTCCCCTCCGTGTCAACCAAGGAGTGGAGGTTGTCCTTGCCCTTCTTCTTCCTATTGATGTATTTATAGAAGGACTTTTTGTTGTCCTTCACAGCAGAGGCCAGTCTAAGTTCTAAATGGGCTTTTGCCTCCCTAATTTTCTTCCTGCATGACCTAGCAGCATCCCTAAACATTCTGTAGGTTTCCTCCCCTTTCTTCCAAAGATGATACACCCTCTTTTTTTCCCTTAGTTCTATTCAAAGTTCATTACCCATAGAGGCTGGCCGTCTGCCCTGGCGGCTCATCTTCCGGGACACTGGCTCAGCCTGTTCCTGAACCTTCAAGAGTTCTTCCTTGAAGCAGCTCCAGCTCTCCTGGACCCCTTTGTTTTTAAGGGCTGTATCCCAAGGAACCTTCTGAGTTAGTTCCTTGAGTAACCTGAAGTCTGCCCTCCTGAAGTCCAGAGTGGAAGTCTTCTTGCTGCCCCTCTTGGCTTGGCTGAATACTGAAAACTCAATTATCTCATGGTCACTGGTGCCTAAACACCCTCCAACCACCACATCACCCACCAGCCCTTCCCTGTTGGTGAAGAGGAGGTCAAACATAGCCTTACCCCTGGTAGGTTCGCGCAGCACCTGGAATAAGAAGCTGTCCTACATGCACTCTTATATTCTTATAAGAAGTTCTCTGTAAGACCTCTTCATCTTTGCTTAAGGAAATGATGTATGATACAGCTTAGCAGAGCTGTCCAATAGCTCAAAAATAATGTACGAAATGCTTTTGATAATTAAATTACTAGCAATGATGAATGGGATAGAAATAAAAGAAGGGCTTAAGATGAGTTAATCACTGAGAGGGTGGCCAACTCATTTATGAAATAGTCCATTTGTCTGGGGTTTTGGTTTTGCATTTTTCTTTTGTTTATGTGTTTTGTTTTGTTGTGTTGTAGTTTTAGATTTTTTTTTTGGGAGATTGTGTTGGGGCTTTGGGAGGGTGTGTTTTTTATTGTGTGTGTTCTTCATTCCTCAAGGAGGCCATTGAAAATTAGTATCTTGCACCATTCTCATCTTCCATGAGTCTCAGTAAGTAATACTGATCAGCATTTTTATAATGTCACCTGATTCAGCTATAATCAAGAGTTATTGTAATTTTCAGTGATCAAAAGACTTTGAAAAAGGAAGTAGACAGTAACTGTGTCATTACCTCTACTACCAGGTCTACCCCATAATTTTAGTCTAATTGCATTCTCATTTTAACATAAATAGTTTTGGTGGGGTTGCAGATAAGGCCTATCCTACAAACATTTGAGTAGTCCATTATTGTGTTTTAGTGTAGTTTCCTATGTCAAGAGTAGTGGAGTTTGGATAGATTATGAAAATGATCAGTGGTCAGGAATGTAAGTTTAGGTACTGCCACTGATATACAGGGGTGTTTTTGTTGATCTTTTTATCTTTTCAGTAGAAGAATTTAAAAACAATCAATAAGCTATAAAAACTTTATTTGATTGTGGAACTTGAAAGGGATTTTGCAATCCACATTAATTTGCTTTAGTACCTTTTTGAGTATCTTTTATGTCATTTTGCAACAATATATTTTTAAGATGTGCTGAAAAAAAACACAGTGAAAATTTGGCCTGGATTTCAGGATGCAATATTCATAGACTTAGCCTTGAGAAAATTCAGAGCTCGATTGGCTGTAGAACCCAAATGCAGCACAGAAAATGTTTGCTCCTTGGGATTTTCAGTACATTGTTGTAGCAAGGCATAATTTATAGGCATGTATGGTCTGGAAAATGCAAATTATCTGTTCCCTTCATATTTTTTTTCATGGGAGGCCTAGCTACATTTTGAAAGTCATCATTTCTCACTTCTTTTATGTGGGCTTCTGGGTTAAAAACAGCATTAATAAACTGATATAGTGGTGAAAATCAAAGTCCATATTATAAGCATGTTATCACTCTGCATACTGCAAAAGAAATCTGACTTGTCCGTACTGTTTGCTAAAACATAGCATTGGCCTTTTCCTGCAATATTTTTCATTTTTTTTTTAAGAGCTTAAGATAAAAGAGTACTCTTCCTTACTCCACAGACATTAGGCAAAAATATCTGTCATGAGATATGTAAAAGCAAAAAAAGAATAAACTTCATGCATCACTCTATATGTGGGTTGCAGCCACTGCACAGAGGGCAGCTTCTGGACATGTGTAGAGTGCATGATTCCTTATCTATGTAGAGCAAAACAACAACATTCCATGTGTGCCAAGAACATCCTCATGTTGGCATCCTTTGATTGGAACTTGCTGCAGAAGCCGCCTCCTTGACATGGTGGCGCCTCTTACTGGGAAAAGATTTTAGCTCATATGTATGGTTGGATTTTACTGGTTAAGGGATTGATAAAAAAAGAGTATAAGAACAGCCACTCTGAGTAATAGTTCTGTTCAGTTACGGCTGCTAGGGTCTTCTGCTTCTGTTAGTTCACTACTTCTTCTATCTAGCACTTTGATATAAGGATACTGCGAAGGACACGCTCAGGACTTCTGTTAGCTATTTCATCTGTTAAGGGCTTCTGGGACTTCTTCTGTAAGTGGGACTGAGACTCTGCAATGCTAGGGATTCTACAGCACAGCAATAAAGGACTTCTGGGGTGACTTCTGAGAATCTCTGCTCTCTGCATTTCTGGAATCTCATTGCTATATGACAATGGGGTTCATGCCTCCATTTGTCACCCAATGTCCCCCGAAACAGGGGGGGAAAACAACATATGTACATATATGCATAATATATTCTGCATGAAACAACAAAAAAAGTTACTTCAGCTTGTCTCCTCTCTTATAGTCACATAATCTAAAATAGTTGCTGACCTGTGCAAATGTATCCTGTGAAAATTACGCAGTATTTACATGATTATACAAAATTCACTTTTGTTAGAAAACATATGCTTGACAGCATCCTTTTTGAATTGTGTCAATTTATAGGAATTTCTGTGGATGTTGAAGAGAAAGAGAGAGAGATGATACTGCTGCTCCTGATATTATTTCCACTGTCTGTTGCAGTTTGGGCTGGGTGCCCTCTGCTACATGAGGTGCTTCTTGTGTCCAGAGGTCCAGCCCAGTGGGTGGACACAGGAAGCTAGGCATTTCTACCATAATTCTCTGCACCACCACTATAAGATCCAGTGCGAGGTCTGGCACCTCCTCTTTCTTCCTCACCATCGCCCGGTAACTCCGGGAGATGTTGTCTCCTGGCCATGGGCCTGGCTAGGCCCAAGGCCACTGGGCAATGGGCAGTCTCAGATCTGGCCAGCTGAGACTAGCCTAGCAGTGGGGAGGGGGGAAGAAGGAGCCCTGGGTGGGGTCTTGGATGCACCCCCAGGTGGGGATGGGGATCTTCCTGGGTATGTTTTGGGATTTTCTTTTGTCACTCCTTCTGGCTGTCTGTAAACATTCACTGCTTTTTTTTTTCATTTAAACTTTCCATCACTTTTGCAATCCATTTGTCTGAGTTGTTATTTTTGCCCGTGGTGGGGAGGGGGGCTGCCTCAACCCACTACTCTGTCTGATCCATCATCACATAAAAGAGAACAGTTCTTGGGGACATCAAATAATCAGTCCTTACCTTTCCAGGAAAATCATATAATTCATGAATTTTTGCACTGAGTATGAGAAACTTTGCCAGGGTAGAATAACCCAAACAGTAAATTAAAGGCATTAAAGGTGAGTTGCAAGGCAGAACAATATTCCCAGAACCTTACTTAGATTTTATGATCTAAAGGAAAAAGATTCTAAGGCAAGTACTAGCAGGGCTCATTCACAGAGCTTTAAACTAGAATCAAAGTGGGACAGGGCTGTTGCTGGGCTTGCACCAGTGGGGCAGCATTCCAGTACTAATGAAGACCAGAAGGTTTCCTACTCCGCCAGGGTGGAATTGGCATGCCCAGCTCGCTCCCTGCAATGCCTGTACACCAGTGCACATAGAATGGGGAATCAACAGGAGGAGTTAGAAATCCATGTGCAGTCAAGGGATTATGATCTGGTTGCAAACACAGAGACGTGGTGGGACAGTTCATATGACTGGAGTGTGGCCACAGATAGCTATTGCCTTTTTAGGAAAGACAAGTGGACAAAGCTAGGTGGTAGAGTTGCTCTCTATGTGAGGGAGCAACTAGAATGTATTGAGTTCAGCTCAGGGGTGGATGAGAGGCAAGTTGAGAGTTTGTGGGTGTGAATTAAGGAGCAGGCCAGCATGGGTGATACTGTTGTGGATATTTGTTACAGACCACTTCATCAGGTTGATGAAGTTGATGAGGCCTTCTACAGGCAGCGTACAGCAGCCTCACTATCCCAGGCCCTGCTCAAATATTCGTTGGATGGCCTACACAGCCAGCCACCCACAGTCCAGGAAGTTCCTCCAGTACATTGATGACAATTTCATGATGCAAATGGTGTATGAGCCAGCTAGGAGAGGAGCATTACAGAACCTGATACTCACCAACAAGGAGAGTCTGGTTGAAGCAGTGAAGATTGAGGGCAGCCTTGGCTTCAGTGAACATGAAATGGTAGAGTTCAGTATCTTGTGTGGTAGGAACCAAGTACCAAATAAGATCACAACACTGGATTTCAGCAGGGCCAACTTTAGCCTTTTCAAGCAATTGCTAGGGGAAATCTCATAGGACAGGGTGCTAGAAGGCAGAGGAGCTGTCCATAGTGCTGTCCATAGGCGTATCAAGGACAAGAGGGTCATTAGAAATAGTCAATATGGCTTTACCAAAGGGAAGTCCTGTTTGATGAATTTGATGGCCTTTTATGGGAACATAACCAGGTAGATAGATGACGGTAGAGTGGTGGATGTGGTCTATCTTGATTTCAGAAAGGCATTTGACACCGTCTCCCACAGCATCCTTGCAATTAAACTGACACAGTGTGGTCTGGATGACCAGGTAGTGAGGTGGATTATGAACTGGCTGAAGAAAAGAAGTCAGAGAGTTGTGGTTAATGGGCCAGAGTCTAGCTGGAGGCCTATATCTAGTGGAGTCTGTCAGGGGTCAGTACTGGGACCAGTGCTGTTCCATATATTCATCAACACATCAGAAGATTGTGCTGCCACTCAGCAAGACTTGGAAAGGAACAATTCCATGCAAGACACTACACTTGCCCTAGATGTTCATCAAATTTCTCCCTGCCCAGCTCTCCCGCCTGTCCAAGTCTTGCTGAATGGCAGCACAATCTTCTGATGTGCCAGCCACTCCATCCAGCTTTGTGTCATCAGCAAACTTGAGGACAGTGCTCTCTGTACCCTCATCCAGGTCATTGATGAATATATGGAACAGCGCTGATATGGTGTATTCCTTACTTTCTGAATTATTTGGGAATTTTACTTAGTTAAGGAGTTGTTTGGGTTTTTTTTTAATACTGAATCAACTTCAGTTTTATGGAATGAATTTTAGCCATTTAGAAACAGGAACTTTGTTCCCAAACAGCAAAAATTATTCATACAAAACTTGGTAATGTTAGTTTTCTAATCAAACATGCTGGTGTCATATGTTTGTATAGAATTGTGGTTTTTTTCCATCAAGTGATTTATTAGAAATTTCTGACCCCTGTGCAGCATGTTCTAGATGGAGGAAGGAAAAAAAAAAGTGAATATTCTCATTTGTCAGCTCAAAGCACCCAGCACCATTTGTATGTACTTTTTGACCTAAGGAGTACTTTAGCATGCTATGGGAAATGAAAGGAGCATGGGATTTTTCCATGGGGAAAGCTATGGCAAATTTTTTAGGAATATCAAATGCCAAGAAAGATCTTGAACAAGTTTGGAATAAAAATATTATTTTCAGCAGAATATATGACATTAATGTTATGAAATATGAGCAGTGTCCTAACTGGTTAAATGAAAGAAATTCCATCTAGTTTGCTTCAACTACTGCTATCTGCAGAAAAACTAGACTATATCTATCTGGAAAAATGGAATTATGTCTTGAGAAACATTTTAAAGTTTGAATAGCAGTGTCTTTAACTAATTAATGGAAACAGTGACCTTGATTGCTGAAGTCTGAAATACTTTAACATAACCTTTTGGTAGTGGTTTCATTTACAAAAAAGAAGAAACAGTGAACTTGATCGTTGAGGTCTGAGATACTTTAACATAACCTTTTGGTAGTGGTTTCATTTACAAAAAAGAAGTGGGTAAAGGTGGCTATAAACACGGTCAAGCACTGATTCTTGCTAGAAAAATATCTTTTAAAAGTGAATAAATGTTTCTATTTATATCATAAATTTCTATTATTCCTTCTGTGCTGAATTAGGCAAATTCAATTAAAGCAAAATTTCAGAAGACATTAATTTTGTCTTATACAATAAAACCTCAAATTTAGAACACATTCTTGATATCATGCTGATAAACAGATTGGGGGGAAGGGGAGTAAGGGAGGGGGATGGGAGTTGCACTGATGTCAGGTTAATGTAGAAGAAATTCTACTGTGAGGTCCCTTCCAGCCCCTGAAATCCTGTGATTCTGTGAAAAGAAGATCCCTTAGTAAGTGTCATAACACAAAAATATATTGATTTTTATAGTGGCTTTAATTTCTGAACAGAATTTTTTCTCACTGAAAAGCATGTAGGTAGAAAGAAATGTACTTAAAAAATAATACATTGATGCTGATACAGAATTTATTGTGACACTTGCGTTTCTTCATGTCATCTCAAAAATGTTTTTCTCTGACAACTAGGTAGAATAACACCTAAAAAAACAAAGTTCAGTGATTTTGTCAAAATGACTGGTTTTGTTCCCAGAAATAAATTGAAACAATTAAAAGAAAACAGGGAAAACTGCTATCATGGGAGTTGTGAGTAAAAAATTTATTTCTAAGCTATCATGATAACATAATGCTTTTAGCACTTCTGTTTTGGGAATGTTCAGGATATGTCTGCTTCATGCTGTGCAGAATTTTCTGAAGTTCTTGGCCACCAAATACTGAAGTAGCTGGTTTCTGCCCTTTATGCAAACTGTAAATGTTTCTTATTGATCCATCTCCTAGCCCAACTTGATAGCTTCTGCCTTTATTTAGGTCTTGTTATTTTGGTAGAGGGCCTAGAAACCATTGCTCTGACTTTCACCTATATATAGGACCAAATATCTGTTGCTAGAGGAGGCAGGTATTTCTTGATAGCTTGTGTATTTCTGTGCTGCTACACTACAGTCTCTGTATCCCCATTGAAACCAATTAGGAATCCTGTTGCATGAAGCACCATACAACCATATCAAAATACGTGGGGATAAGTAGACAGATAAAGGGAGAAGATACTACTGTTCAGTTTTAAAATGTACACATTTTAAACTGGAAAAGATTAAGGGTAAGGCTAGGATTCTGTATTAGTTCAGGTCCTTAGCCTCTCCAGTAACCACCAGGACTGCAACTAGCATGGCACAGCCCTCATAACTCATAAAACAGTTCCCCAGGCTCCACCCTGGCTCTCGAGTTTGTCAGTCTGTCTTTGACTTCAGGAGACAGTTCCTCATTTACTTTCATAAGACTGTGCAGTGTTTTCACCAGAAGCCACTGAATCCAGATTGCTTCCTCTTACCATTAGGTACAACAGAGAGAATGCTACACTGAACATGGCTGAAAGCTATGTCTTTGTATAAAGTACAAAAATACAAGAAAGATATGATTTTATTTTATGATATATTCAGTTTATTGTGTTCTGATTTTAAAGGTGTTGAAGATTTTATATTTTTTAAATCAGAGTGACGATAAGCTCAATGGCTTTTTGACAGATTTTCAGATTATGGAAGGGGTTTGAGAAAAATACTCAGTTTTTAGACTGACAGAGTGCATTAATTTAAAAATATTTTTTATTTTTACCTCTAGAATATCTTAGTCTAAACAGGAAGAAATGGCAATTAATTTTTTCACAAATAAATTGAATGAAAAATGTGATTAATTTGTGAAGGTGACTTGTCATATGTAGTAATAGTTTTTCAGCAGTATTTTGACCAACTCTAGGAATCAGCATTAAATTTATACCCTGAATGGCTTTAAAAAGAGGAGTAACTAGATCCCTCTTTCATCTTCAGTCACTTACCACTAGTAAACCAGCAGCAGCTGCCACTTTGACTTCACTGGTATCTAGAATCTCTTTCTTTTAGCAAAGATTTCAGTATTCATAAGCCATTCATGTATCTTTAATCACACATCAGAGTGAAATGCCAAACACCATCTTGGGAAAAAAGTCTGTCTTGGTTTTCAGAGGGAGATCCAAGGTCAAGGTTGTTTTTGTGTTAGTAGATCAATAACAAAGTAGATCAATAATAAAGATAATCATACAGCGGCACTCACTTTTGTCATATCCGACCTTGGAGCACTAGATTATTGGTCAATACCAGTCAGAAATATTTCATTCCTTCATGTTCGATTCTCCAGGCTGAACAGGTCCAGCTCTCTCACCTGTACTCATAGGAGGTGTTTCAGCTCTCTGTTCATCTTTGTGTCCTTCCTTTGAACCCTCTCAAAGACATCCACATCTTACACTGGGGGCTCCAGAATTAAACACAACATTCCAGGCGAGATCTCATGAGAATGGAGTAGAGTGGGATAAAACCCTCTGCTTATCAGCTAGTCATACTTCTTTAGATGCAGCCCAAGATGTAATTGTCTGTCTGGGTTGAGAGAGTATACTGCTGGTTCACATCCAACATTTCATCCACCAATACCCCTAAGTCCTTCTCCCCAGGGCTGCTTTCAATCCCTTCATCCCCCAGCCTGTACTAGAACTGGGAGCTGCCCCATGCACAGGACTTGCATTTGAACTTGTTGAACCTCATGAATATCAAGGTTGTTCAGGTCTCTCTGAATCACATCCTGTTCCTCAAGCATATCAAATGAATCACTTAGCTTGGTGTCATCAAATATTCTAATTATCAACACACATAAATGTGGAAACCCAGTCTTGGTAGATAATAAGATGTTTTGCCAACCTTCAGATCTGCATGACAGCAGGCTAGAGTGTGGCGATAACAGAATGCTGTATTGCTAGAGTGCATGGATAAACAGGTGTTGAAAGTAATCTGTTAGAGTGAGAATCGTAAACAGCTTATCTGAAGACCAGTAGGCTGTGGAAAGGGAACTAAAACATGTAAGCATCTTCTAGTAAACAGGCACTGGCCTCATGGGTCATTTGTCCACCTGTGGTAAGTGGTCACCTCTAAACAAACACAGCTATAAATTTGTATTTCAGGTTGCTGCACTAGACCAGCAGGCTGGTGCAGGATATTTAGGACATGTGGAAATGGAACAAACACAAAAGCATCTTATAAAGTCTGCAAAATCCAGCAGCTAGAGCCAACCCTTTGACCTTTATTCAGGGTGCCTCCAAGAGAGCTCTGGCTTAATTAGTTCAGAGGACAACAAAAAGCAAGATTAAAATTTAAAAAAAAAAGAAAGGAAAGAAAGAAGGAAAGAAGGAAAGAAGGAAAGGAAGAAAGGAAGAAAGGAAGAAAGGAAGAAAGGAAGAAAGGAAGAAAGAAGAAAGAAAAGAAAGAAAGAAAGAAGAAAAGAAAGAAAGAAAGAAAGAAAGAAAGAGAAAGAAAGAAAGAAAGAAAGAAAGAAAGAAAGAAAGAAAGAAAGAAAGAAAGAAAGAAAGAAAGAAAGAAAGAAAGAAAGAAAGAAAGAAAGAAAGAAAGAAAGAAGAAAGAAAGAAAGAAAGAAGGAAAGAAAGTAATATTATAGCAAATTTAAGAACAGATTTATTAGAGAAGAAAATAACCTATCTTGCAGGGAAAACATATAAAACCATGCAATTAATTCTCACACACACACACAAATCAACATGCCTCAGAAACTTTAAAGCAACATGAACCAAGTCATATGAGTACTGATGAGGCAGAAAAGCTGGGTGAAAAAATGTTGCCAGCCATGGCAACACTGTAGCAGAACAGGAAAAACTCAGACCATCTTTTCTGAAAGAACCACAAACAGCTCTTTAATTACAAGTGACTTTTATCAAGTATAATTTATCACAAATAGAAAAAAATATTTTAAAAGAAGACAAATTCTTAAGAAAATAATAGAATCTGAAAGTTAAAAATCAGTGCATTTAAAAATTGTAGTAAAGATGTAGGGAAAAAATGCTTGTATGGCTATGAGAATAAAAATAAAATAAAATAAAAGAAAGAAAAGAAACTCTCTCCCATCTTCTAAACTTTTTAACTGGAAAATGTTATTAATTTTAGTGCTTTAGTGCATTACTTTTGCTTCCCAGTGAGCTAGGTTAAGCCCAGCCTGGGAGGAGTGGTCTGGAAAAACCTAGCCTCAGGTTAGGCTCAGAGAAACCTGGCCCAGGTGGACAGAGAGACCTGTCCCCCTCCCAGGTGAGGGCTCCCAGGGTCAAAGTTTATTCCACTTGTACTTCCAGTCCACAATCCTATTTAAGAGGTGGTGATTTCCTGTCTTGCTGTCTCTCTCCTACCCTCAGCTTTCCAACACCCTGCTGCTGTTAACCACGTGACTGGGCCTCTTCCATGCTGTCAGGCATATTCCACACTGTTGCAGACACCTAAGGGAACTGCATCTAAAGATATCCATCGGATATCCAGAGACTCCTTTGCCAGCTGCATCCAGTTTTGTATATATTTTTACTTATCCGTTTTCCTTATACCTTTGTAAACTTCCTTTTACTCAAAATGTCTTTTGTTTTCTGTTAAACTTACCTTTTTACATCCAATAATACAATAATACAATACAATACACCAAGTTGGAAGAGACCTTCAAGATCATCGTGTCCAACCTATCAACCAATCCAACCCCACCTAAATACAATACAATACAATACAATACAATACAATACAATACATACAATAAAACCCACCTAAACAACTAAACAACTAAACCGTGGCACCAAGCACCCCATCAAGCCTCTTCTTGAACACCTCCAATGAAGGTGACTCAACCACCTCCACGGGCAGCCAATTCCAGTGGGCAATCACTCTCTCGGTATAGAACTTCTTCCTAACATCCAGTCTAAACCTGCCCTGGCGCAGCCTGAGACTGTGTCCTCTTGTTCTGGTACTGGCTGCCTGGGAGAAGAGACCAACCTCTGCCTGGCTACAACCTCCCTTCAGGTAGTTGTAGAGAGCAAGAAGGTCGCCCCTCAGTATCCTCCTCTCCAGGCTAAGCAACCCCAGCTCCCTCAGCCTCTCCTCATAGGGCTTGTCTTCCAAACCCCTCACCAACTTTGTTGCCCTTCTCTGGACACGCTCCAGCACGACAACATCTTTCCTAAACTGATGGGCCCAGAACTGGACACAGTACTCAAGGTGCAGCCTAACCAGTGCAGTGTACAGGGGCAGAATGACCTCCCTGCTCCTGCTGGCCACACTGTTTCTGATGCAGGCCAGGATGCCATTGGCCTTCTTGGCTGCCTGGGCACATTGCAGGCTCATGTTCAGCCTACAATCAACCAGCACCCCCACGTCCCTCTCTGCCTGACCGTTCTCCAGCCACTCTGACCCCAGCCTGTAGCACTGCATGGGGTTGTTGTGGCCAATGTGCAGAACCCGGCACTTGGATGTGTTCAAACTCATGCCGCTGGATTCTGTCCATCTGTCCAGCCTGTCAAGGTCCCTCTGCAAAGCCTCTCTACCCTCCAGCACATCAACTCCTGCCCCCAGCTTGGTGTCGTCGGCAAATTTACTGATGATGGACTCAATGCCTTCATCCAGATCATCAATAAAGATGTTGAAGAGCATGGGGCCCAGCACCGATCCCTGGGGCACACCACTAGTGACTGGCCGCCAGCTGGATGTGGCACCATTCACCACCACTCTCTGGGCGTGGCCCTCCAGCCAGTTCCTAACCCAACACAGTGGGCTCCTGTCCAAGCCATGGGCTGCCAGCTTGGCCAGGAGTTTGCTGTGGGGGACGGTGTCAAAGGCCATGCTGAGGTCCAGGTAGACCACATCCACAGGCCTCCCCACATCCAGCAGGCAGGTCACCTGATCCTAGAAGGAGATCAGGTTGGTCAGGCAGGACCTGCCCTTCCTAAATCCATGATGGCTAGGCCTGATTCCTTGGCCATCCTGGAAGTGCTGCGTGATCACACTCAAGATGACCTGTGCCATAATCTTGCCTGGCAGTGAGGTCAGGCTGACAGGCCTAGAATTCCCTGGCTCATCCAACCGGCCCTTCTTGTGGATGGGCACCACGTTGGCCATCTTCCAGTCTTCTAGGACCTCTCCTGTGAGCCAGGACTGGTGAAAAATGATGGAGAGCGGCTTGGCCAGTGCATCTGCCAGCTCTCTCAGCACCCTAGGATGGATCCCATCTGGTCCCATGGCCTTGTGGGGGTCCAAGCGGCTCAGAAGATCTCTAACTGCCTCCTGGAGCAGCGGGAAACTATGCATCTCCCTGGCTCCTTCTGCCAGCTCTGCAGGCCAGCTGTCTGGAAGATGTTCTGTCCTGCTAGTAAAAAATTGAGGCAAAGAAGGCGTTAAGTACCTCTGCCTTTTCCTCATCCTTTGTTACAACCTTCCCCTCCGTGTCAACCAAGGAGTGGAGGTTGTCCTTGCCCTTCCTCTTGCTATTGATGTATTTATAGAAGGACTTTTTGTTGTTCTTCACAGCAGAGGCCAGTCTAAGTTCTAAATGGGCTTTTGCCTCCCTAATTTTCTTCCTGCATGTCCTAGCAACATCCCTAAACATTCTGTAGGTTTCCTCCCCTTTCTTACAGAGATGGTACACCCTCTTTTTTTCCCTTAGTTCTATTCAAAGTTCATTACCCATAGAGGCTGGTCGTCTGCCCCGGGCGGCTCATCTTCCAGCACACTGGCTCAGCCTGTTCCTGAACCTTCAAGAGTTCTTCCTTGAAGCAGCTCCAGCTCTCCTGGACCCCTTTGTTTTTAAGGGCTGTATCCCAAGGAACCTTCTGAGTTAGTTCCTTGAGTAACCTGAAGTCTGCCCTCCTGAAGTCCAGAGTGGAAGTCTTCTTGCTGCCCCTCTTGGCTTGGCTGAATACTGAAAACTCAATTATCTCATGGTCACTGGTGCCTAAACACCCTCCGACCACCACATCACCCACCAGCCCTTCCCTGTTGGTGAAGAGGAGGTCAAGCAGACCCTTACCCCTGGTAGGTTCACGCAGCACCTGGGATAAGAAGCTGTCCTCCATGCACTCCAGAAACCTCCTAGACTGCCTTCTTTCTGCTCTGTTGAGATCCCAGCAGATATCAGGCAGGTTGAAGTTGCCCATGAGGATTAGGTCAGGTGATCTTGAGACAGCCTTAAGCTGCCTATAGAATGCTTCATCGACATCTTCCTCCTGGTTGGGTGGTCTATAACAGACTCCAACCAGGATGTCTGCCCTGCTGGTCTGCCCTCTAATTCTCCCCCACAAGCACTCAACCCGATCATCCCTGATCTCCATCTCAATGGCATCTAGTGCCTCCCTGATGTACAGGGCCACCCCTCCATCCCTTCTTCCTTGCCTGTCTCTCCTGAACAGCCTGTAGCCGTCAATTGCAGCGCTCCAGTCATGTGAGTCGTCCCACCACATCTCTGTGATGGCAACTACATCATAACTTTCCTGCTGCAACAGGGCTTCTAGCTCCTCTTGTTTGTTACCCATGCTTCGTGCATTAGTGTACATGCACTGCAGCTGGGCTGCTGGTTTCACCTCTAGCTCTAGGTTATCTCCCCCAGACTCCTGCCTGAGGGGACTGGTTCCAGCCCCTTCCCCCTTTGAAGCTAATTTAAAGCCCTGTCAATGAGACCTGCCAATTCTCTTCCCAGAATCTTTTTCCCTTTGGGGGACAGGCAATTCTCGTATACTGTGACCTTCTCCCTCCTCTGGGACAGATATACTCCATCTGTTACCAGCTGACCTGGTGCAGTAAAAAGTTCTCCAAATTTGATGCATCCAGTTTGATGCAAGACTGTTCTTTCATAGTTTTACCTTTCTCTACTCCTCCTGCCTTATTTACTTTGCCTAGCAGGAAAAGGGGAGAGGGAAGATGACCTAAATCTGTCCATTGGGCTTTGGGGCTCTGGAAAGGCTTAACTAAAATTTCATTTAAATATTTTTGTAAATTCATGGCTATGTGATTCTGCAATCATTCTAAGAATTAAATTCCTGTTAAACACATGGTCTTAGTTTATCTGTATCATCTCATATTTTTTTTGCAACACTTAATAGAAGTTATGCCAGTTCTTTTTTTAAAAAATGGCAACATTCTTTACAAAAATAAAGATACATCATGAGAAAATTCACAATTCTTACAAAATGCAGAAACTTAAAAGCTAGGATTTCCACTAATTTTCTTCTGACCTTCACTCTCAAAAAAACCCAAGCGAAACCAAACCAAACAAAACCAACAACAAAAACCATGAAATACAAAATCTCCTAAATGATTACTTTAAAAAGCAACATATGAAAAAACAGTAATTATCTAGTAACAGAGTGAAAGGAAAACACAGCAAATCCAGGTGAAGTATGTAAAATCTCAATTCTGTATATTTCCAGAATTCTGAGTATCAAATTTCGCACAGAACCACAAAATCAGCTAGGTTGGAAAAGACCTCAGAGATCATCAAATCCAACCTATTACCTAACACCACCTGACAACTAAATCATGGTTCCAAGTGCCATATCCAAACTTCGTTTTAATATCTCCAGGGATGGGGACTCCATTATCTCCCTGGGCAGCCCTTACCACTGGCCAATTAATCTTTCTATGAAGAACTTTCTCCTCACCTTGAGCTTAAACTTCACCTGGAGCAGCTTGAGACTGTGTCCTCTCATTCTGTCACTGGTTGTCTTGGAGAAAAGACTGACCCCCACCTGGCTATAACCTCCATTCAGGTAGTTGTGGACAGCAATAAGGTCTTCCCTGAGCCTCCTCTTCTCCAGGCTAAACAATCCCAGCTTCCTCAGCCTCTCCTCATAGAACTTGTACTTGAGACCTCTTACCAGCCTCACTGCCCTTCTCTGGATACATTCAATAGCTCAATGTCCGTCTTAAATTGAGGAGCCCCAAACTGGACACAGTACTTAAGGTGTGGCCTAACCAGTGCTAAGTACAGGGCAGAATGACCTCCCTGCTCCTGCTGGCCACACTGTTTCTGATGCAGGCCAGGATGCCATTGGCCTTCTTGGCCACCACGGCACACTGCTGGCTCATCTTAAGCCAGCTGTCAACCAGTACCCCCAGATCCCTCTCTGCCTGCCTGCTCTCCAGCCACTTTGTCCCCAGCCTGTAGCATTGTCAAGGTGCAGAACTTGGACTTTTTAAATGTCATCATGTTGGACTCTGACCATTTGTCCTGCCTGTCAAGGCTCCTCTGCAGAGCCCTCCTACCTTCTAACATATCGACACCTGCCCCCAACTGAATGTCATCTGCAAACTTACTAATGGTGTACTCAATCCCCTTAGAATAGAATAGAACAGAATTAACCAGGTTGCAAAAGACCTGTGAGATCGAGTCCAACCTATCACCCAACACTATCTAATCAACTAAACCATGGCAACAAGTGCCTCATCCAGTCTCTTCCTTAACACCTCCAGTGATGGTGACTCCACCACCTCCCCGGGCAGCACATTCCAATGGCCAATCACTATTTCTGTGAAGAATTTCTTCCTAAGATGCAGCTTAAACTTCCCCTGGTGCAGCTTGAGACTGTGTCCTCTTGTTCTGGGGCTGGTTGCCTGGGAGAAGAGACCAACCCCCACTTGGCTACAATCTCCCTTCAGGTAGTTGTAGACAGCAATAAGGTCTTCCCTGAGCCTGCTCTTCTCCAGGCTAAGCAACCCCAGCTCCCTCAGCCTCTCCTCATAGGGCTTGTGCTCCAAACCCCTCACCAGCCTTGTTGCCCTTCTTTGTACATGTTCCAGCAACTCAACATCTTTACTAAACTGAGGGCCCCAAAACTGGACACAAGGACTCAAGGTGTGGTCTGACCAGTGCTGAGTACAGAGGCAGAATGATCTCTCTGTTCCTGCTGGCCACACTATTCCTGATACAGGCCAGGATGACAATTGGCCTTCTTGGCCACCTGGGCACACTGCTGGCTCATGTTCAGCCTACTATCCACCAGTAGCCCCAGGTCCCTCTCTGCATGGCCACTTTCCAGCCACTCTGACCCCAGCCTGTAGCACTGCATGAGGTTGTTGTAGCCAGTGTCTAGAACGCACCACAGCATCTATCTGTCCAGCCTCTCAAGGTCCCTCTGCAGAGCTCTTCTACCCTCTAACAGATCAACACCTGCCCCCACCTTGGTGTCATCTGCAAATTTACTGATGATGAATTCAATACCCTCATCCAGATTATCAATAAAGATATTAAACAAGATGGGGCCCAGCACTGATCCCTGGGGGACACCACTAGTGACTTGCTGCCAGCTGGAAGATATTAAACAGAATTGGGCCCAATACTGATCCCTGGGTGTGGTTGAAATTTCCCCCCCAAAACAAAATTTGCCAGACCAGCTCAGTTGGAAGCAAATGAAAGCTGTATTTATAAGCAAAACTACAATCTACAATGGAATGCAATGAACATATAAAAAATATACAATATTTACAAGTATTTACAATTACTTAACAGCACAAGTAACCCCCTGGCCAAAAATAAGGGGAAGCTAATAACTCCTTTCTCCCTGACCCTTCCTTACCCCCCTGTACAAAAAACAGACAAGAGAAAGGAACAGAGGGATGTTAGACTTAGCCGAAACCATGCAGACAATGTCAAGACAGAAGTATCTCCCAGAACAAAGAGGTGAGAAGAAGAGAGACATTTACTAGCTTATCTCTTCAATGGATTGTTTAGAACTATCATTATTTTTCTTTTTACACCTGAGACAGTTTTAGGCTATGCCTTTAAGAAGAGACAGTTACTGCAATGCTCTAGCTGAATGTTTTGGTGTAAAAAGGAAAACAAAGATAATTCTAAACAAATTTCATTTGGTAGATTAGTGGGAAGGTAACTTTTAGGTTTTGCTCTGTGCAGTCAGTCTCAGTCTGTTTCAGTCTGAGTCCAGACAGCTGTTTTAATTTCTGTGCTTGGCATTGACCTATGACTAATGAGATAAGAAACTAATTCTTTTTCTTCCCTTCACATACACTTTGAAATAACAGAATTTCCCTTAATAAATCATTTTGTCTCTAACCCTTTTTGGGAAAAAAGGGAGGACGGGGAAAAGAGGGTTTGGGGGGGAGACCCTCCTCTATCAAGGGGAGGGGCAGATTTTCTGTGTTATGTTCTTTCCTGTGTATTTTTGTATATATTGTAAATAATGTATATTGTGTATATATATTTATCGCGTTTCATCCTGCTTGTAAAATGTAGCTCTTTTCCATTTTGCTTCTCCGACTGAGTTAGCTGTGATTTGTGTGTGTGTGGGAGACCTGAACTTCTCTCACTACCACAACACCCAGTAGTGATTTATTT
The DNA here is from genome assembly GCA_015227895.2 of Colaptes auratus. Classification (NCBI taxonomy): domain Eukaryota; kingdom Metazoa; phylum Chordata; class Aves; order Piciformes; family Picidae; genus Colaptes; species Colaptes auratus. Next base: position 46,044,024 of record CM026897.1, on the reverse strand, counting down.
ACATTTTACTATTTTCTGTTGAAGATTTATGAAAATTTTCAAAAGGCATAGCCTAAAACTAATGCAATCCCCCCCTTCTAAACAGTCCCACTGGTTGATACTACCACCCATCTAATCTAAAACCATGTCTACAATAATGAGAAAATAAAGTTCATAGTCTGTATCTTCAGATTATCTTCCAATCTGGCTATCTCAGATGTAGATGATTCCAAAGTTCAAAACCCAGGAAATAAGAAAACAGTTTGTCTCTTTGCAGATGAGATGAAGAAAAGGAACCGGGACTCTCAGGGTCCGTGCACTGTAGATTCTGCATGGATTCTTCCTTTGGGCGCAATGATATATATCTGTACTACCCTCTGAATTTAAACTCTCTCAAATAAAGTTAGATTTCTTTGTGGAATACACTGAATTTCACCATTCTCTTGTATTACCCAGTAAGTGAGACTGGGACCTTCAGCAGAAACCAACCCTCGGATAGGCTTGGCCTCTTCTGAAGCAGAAAATACCTAGTTTTCCCTAACAGATTCTTTTCTCTAACAACAGGAACTTTATCACCTTCTAGCTTTCATAACAAATCTGAATGTGCAGGTCCAGCTCGATTCACTGAACCAGGCAGGTTGCTTGTGACAGTTGTTTGTCCCAGTTTTTCAAAGATCCATCCCCATGTCTTTGAGAGTGGTTTTCTGTGGCAATCATAGCAATAAGTGGTGTGAGCAATCTGGCAGTATAAGCTTAGAGACTGATATAGTGGTAGGCCATGCTTAGCATGAGTGTAGAAGTAGCTAGCAGTTTAGCAAAATAGTGCTGTGATAGCAGCATGTAACAAAAGCAAGGTATGGTAGCTATAAACACAGAGAATTATCTTGGAATAACATGATGCACATGTCAATCAACAACCTTGTGTGATAGTAGTTTAACCAATAATGTATAACGGTAGGACGTGTGGCCAGTTGTGGTGAACCAATGAACTTATGCCAACTGTGTTCTGTGAGTCTATCTAAGCTGTAGAGATTCCTTAATAAACTGAACAATACTTAGATCATACTGGTCATCCATATTGATTGGGTACTCCGTTGTCAACAGTTTTCAGCAAATCACTGTAACATTGATGCTTTCCTGAACCTGGTACATAGTACGGAATGTGGAATATCCACTCAATACCATGCTTTTTGGCCCAGTCTTTGACAAGATTGTTTTCAAAATGAATTCCATTCTCCAACTAAATTCTCTCTGGAGATTCATTTATCCAAAGGATTTATCTCTCCAGACCAAGAATGCTGTTGACTGCAATTCCATGAGGAACTGGATATATTAACAATTCTCCAGTGCTTACCTCTGCCATAGGAAGCAGATTGTTTGCCAGATTGAAAACAAGGTAGAGTGATGTAATCAATCTGCCACACTTCACCATGCTTGTACTTGGTCTCCATGCCACAAAGGCTTGATTAGTTTTGCCTGCTTAATAGCAGCACAAATGTCACAGTCATGGTTGACTTGCATGATAGCATCCATGGAAATGTCTATGGATCTGTCATGAGCCCACTGGCAGGTTGTATCTCTGCCTTGATATCCTGATGAATCAGGAGCCCACCAAGCTAAAAACAGTTTACCTCAGTGTTTCCAACCAAGATGTTTGTATCTACTTGAGAAATGTTTGAAGATAGATCTGCCTGATGGTTGTGTTGTTGTTCCTCAGTAGCTATGCTCTTAGGAATGTGAGCATCAACATGTCTTGCCTTAACTGTCATTCTCTAAAGGTGAGCAGCAATGTCCTGCCACAGATTGGTAGCCAAAACAGGCTTTCTTTTTCTCTGCCAACCATTCTTTTTCCAGTCCTTTAGCCAACCCCACAGAGCATTGGCTACCATCCATGGGTCGGTGTAGAGATAAAGCCTTGGCCATCTCTCACCTTCACATACATCAAGAGCTAGCTGGACAGCTTTTACCTCTGGATTCACTTTCCCCATCTTTTGCCTGCCTCTGCAACTTGGCATGTTGGACTCCACATTGCAGACTTCCATAACCGCTTGTTTCCAACAAAACAACAGGAACCGTCTGTGAACAAAGCATATTTCTTCACATCATCAGAAAGATCACTATAAGGAGGAGCTTCCTCAGCATGAGTTACTCTCTCCTCTAGAGGTTTTGTACAGTTAGTGCCTTCTGGCCAATTTGTGATCACTTCCACCAGACCAGGTCTGTCAAGATTTCCCATTCGAGCTCTCTATGTTTCTCAGAGCCATCCATTTAGACCATGTCACATATGTTGCATGATGTGGTAAGGAACCTTTGAACATCCAATTCAAAACTGGCAATCTAGGAGCTAGAAGTTCTGACTCAGTTCCAGTTACTTCAGAAGCAGCTTTTTGCTCCTTCATAGGCAGCTAGCACCTCTTTCTCTGTTGGAGTATAATTTGCCTCTGAACCTCTGCAATATTTACTCCAGAAACAAAGTGGACATCCACGTGTCTAATCGGGAGCTCTCTGCCATTAGCACCAGGTTGGACCATTGTCACTTGCAGCTGTATACAAAATGTTCTTAGTGTCTGTACAAGTTGGAACTGATCCCAAACCCATTGCATGGACTACATCCCACTTTATCTGGTCAAAGGCTTCTTGCTGCTCAGGACCCCACTAGAAACTGTTTCTCTTACAAGTCAGATCATTAAGAGGTTTCACGATCTGACTGTATCCAGGAATGTGCAGTCTCCAACATCCCACTGTACCTAGGAAATGTAGCATTTCTTTCTTATTGATGGGATTTGCCATGGTAGAGACTCTATTCATCACATCCATTGGAATGTGACAGTGACCATCTTGCCACTGCACTCCCAGAAACTAGATTTATCTGGCAGGTCCTTTCACCTTGTCTCACTTAATGGTGAAACCTGCTTGCAGAAGAATGTCAATGATTTTGCTACATTTCTTGAAGTCTTCTTCAGCAGTATCACCACAGATGATGATGTCGTCAATGAACTGAATGTGTTCTGAAACTCCACCTTTCCCTAAAGCATCATGGATCACTGAATGAGAGATGGTGAACTGTGAATCCACCCGAGGACAAACAATTGAATGTGTACTGTATGACTCTCCAGGTAAAGACAAAGTGAGGCCTGCATTCCTCTGCTAGGACAATAGAGAGAAAAGCATTAGCAATGTCTATGATAGCATGCAATTTGGCTTCTTTGGATTCCATCTCATACTGGAGTTCCATAATATCTGGCACAGCTTCATTGATGGGTGATGTGACAGCTTTAGGCTGTGCCTTTCAAGCTAGCTGAAAATTTTCGAGCAGGAAACTGGAGAAGTACAAATAAAAATCCACAGTTGGGTTGTAAAAAGGATAACAAGAGATTATTCTAAATTATATAATTGGTTAGATGTGTGGGATGTAGTTTTAATGAGTCTCACATTCCACACTCATTCTGTCTCTCTCTGTTGGTATGCATGTCTGCTGTTTCTGGAAAAGAGACCCCTTACCATCTAACTTCATAGATAGGCATTAATGACTCTAATGATGCTTTAGAATGAACTGAAATTTCCCTAATTAACCAGAGGAAAAAGGGGAGGGAGAGGTTAGGGGGAAGTAAGGCAGAGTCCTCCTGGCCAAAGAGGATTCCTGTGCTGTTTTCTCTTTGTAAATACCTGTATAATATTGTAAATACTGTATATTTGTACATATTCATTGCATTCCATTGTAGAGTATAGTGGTTGCTTGTATAATACAGCTTTCCATTTGCTTCCCCAACTGAGTTAGCTGAGCTTTTTTTAATGTGAGTTAAACCATCACACACTTCATTCAGGGCATGGAAGTTAACTGTCAGAGGCCAATCTCCATTTTGCTTTTGCACATGCCACACTGGGTTGTTGAAAGATGAATAGGTTTTGTTGACTACATTCTGACCTTCCAATTGACAAATCAGATTCTGAATGGGCACCAAAGAGTCACAGTTGGTTCTGTATTGTCTGTGATGCACAGTTTGAGATGAAACCAGCAACTTCAGATCTTCTATCTCATCTTGTCCCACAACTGCAGATTCATCAGAAAGGTCAATTTTCCTCCATCAGTTTCCATAGTTGCTATTCCAAAAGCCCATTTGTAAACCTTAGGGTCTTCAAAATGCTCTTCTCTCAGAAAGACAGTTCCCATCTGGTCCTGTTACAATAGTGTGTTTCTTCCACTTTTTCGCAATTAAACTTACATCAACTTGCAACTTAGTCAACTCTTGAGATCCACAGGTGATTCCCAAAATAGTTGTAGATGTGGCTTGGCAAGTTCATCTATTCCCCTGTGATCCAGGAGGAAGTAGTTTAAGACCTCCTTAGCCACTTGGATCCACACAAGTCCATGGGACCAGATAGGATCCATCCTAGGGTGCTGAGGGAACTGGCAGATGAGCTGGCCAAGCCACTCTCCATCATTTTTCATCAGTCTTGGCTCACTGGAGAGGTCCCAGATGACTGGAAGCTGGCCAATGTGGTGCCCATCCACAAGAAGGGACAGTTGGATGAGCCAGGGAATTCCGGGCCTGTCAGCTTGACCTCAGTGCCAGGCAAGATTATGGAACAGGTCATTTTGAGTGCAATCACACAGCACTTCCAGGATGGCCAAGGGATCAGGCCCTGTGGTGGTTTAAGCCTTAAATGGGAGTTAAGAGTTCAGATGGGGGCAAGGCTGAGAATCTCTCCCCCACTCCCCCCACCTCCCTCACAAAAGAGCGGGGGGGGGGAAAAGGAAGGAGCAAATCCACTAAACAATAATTTGGAGTCAGCTTGGAAGTAGAGAGGTAAAGAGTTTTCTTTGAACAAACAAACAAATATATATAATGACAATTACAGGTAACGTTCACAAGGGCAAGGAACAAGGATGGATGGGACGGGGACAAAGAAGAATAATACAAAACCAGTCTCTCTCTCTGAAGAGGCACGGCTGCATCAGGGAGAAGGATCAGGCCCGACCATGTGGCAGAGGAGCAGGAAAACAGCCACAGTAACTCTCATCTAGGAGAGGCAGGAGCCAAAAGGAGACCCAATAGCTGCAATGTCCTGTTTTTTATACCCTAGCTGGGCAGGGAGGGGGAGTGGAATAGACTCAGTTTCCCAGGAGGAAAACACCTTGCAGGGAAGGCAAAGTACCCACAGGGTCTCCACACTGTTTATTTTTTTTTTTTTTCAGAATGGTCATTAACCCACCACAGGCCCAGACTTCAGGAAGGGCAGGTCCTGCCTGACCAATCAGATCTCTTTCTATGATCAAGTGACCTGCCTGGTGGGTGTGGGGAAGGCTGTGGATGTAGTCTACCTGGACTTCAGCAAGGCCTTTGACACTGTCTTCCATAGAAAACTCCTGCTCAAGCTGGCAGCCTGTGGCTTGGATAGCAGCACACTGCGTTTGGTTAGGAACTGGCTGGAGTGCCAAGCCCAGAAAGTGATGGTGAATGGTGCCACATCCAGCTGGCAGCAGTCACTAGTGGTATCCTCCAGGGATCAGTGCTGGCCCCCATGCTCTTTAATATCTTTAACAATGATCTAGATGAGGGTATTGAATTCATCATCACTAAATTTGCAGATGACACCAAGATGGGGGGCAGGTGTTGATCTGTTAGAGGGTAGAAGAGCTCTGCAGAGGGACCTTGACAAGCTGGACAGATGGGCAGAGTCCAATGGCATGAGATTTAGCACATCTAAGTGCCGGGTTTTACACATTTGCTACAACCACCCCATGCAGTGCTACAGGCTGGGGTCAGAGTGGCTGAAGAGTGGCCAGGCAGAGAGGGACTTGGGGGTACTGGTGGATTGTAGGCTGAATTTGAGACAGCAATGTGCCCAGGTGGCCAAGAAGGCCAATGTCATCCTGGCCTGTATCAGGAATAGTGTGGCCAGCAGGAGCAGGGAGGTCATTCTGCTCCTGTACTCAGCACTGGTCAGACCACACCTTGAGTCCTGTGTCCAGTTCTGGGGCCCTCAGTTTAGTAAAGATGTTGAGTTGCTGGAACATGTCCAGAGAAGGGCAACAAGGCTGGTGAGGGGTTTGGAGCACAAGCCCTGTGAGGAGAGGCTGAGGGAGATGGGGTTGCTTAGCCTGGAGAAGAGCAGACTCAGAGGAGACCCTATTGCTGTCTACAACTACTTGAAGGGAGATTGTAGCCAAGTGGGGGTTGGTCTTTTCTCTCAGGCAACCAGCACCAGAACAAGAGGACACAGTCTCAAGCTGCCCCCTTGCAGTTTTAGGCTGGATGTTAAGAAGAAGTTCTTCATAGAAAGAGTGATTGCCCATTGGAATGGGCTGCCCAGAGAGGTGGTGGAGTCACCATCACTGGAGGTGTTTCAGAAAAGACTTGGTGGGGTGCTTGGTGCCATAATTTAGCTGATCAGATGGTGTTGGATGAGAGGTTGGACTCGATCTCAAATGTCTTTTCCAACCTGGTTAATTCTATTCAATTCTATTCTATCTGCCAGTTCTCTCAGTACCTTAGGATGGATCCCATCTGGTCCCATAGACTTGTGAGGCTCAGCAAGTCTCTAACTGCTTCTTCCTGGATTACAGGGTGACTATACTGCTCCCTTAATCTATCTACTGCTTTAGGAGGCCAGTTATCCTGAAGTCCTCCTGCCTTACTGTTGAAAATGGAGGTAGAGAAGGTATTTAGTAGCTGTGTTTTCCTCGTCTTTAGTTACAATATTCCCCTCCAGGTCCAATAAAGAGTGGAGCTTCTTCTTGCCCCTATTTTTGCCATTAATATGTTTATAAAATTGCATTTTACCGTTCTTCACAAAACTGGGTAGTTTAAGTTCTAACTGCGATTTTGCATCTCTAATTTTTCTTCTATATGACTTAACAACATCCTTAAACCTGCCCTCCTCTTTTTCCCCCTTAATTCCATCAAAAGATACTTGCCCATCCAGGCTGGTCACCTTCCCTGTCACCTCATCTTTCAGCACACTGGGACAGCTTGTTCATGTGCCTTCAAGAATTCCTCTTTGAAGTAGGTCCAACCATCCAGGAGCCCTTAGTTCTTAAGGGCTGCTTCCAAGGTATTCTCCAGATTAGTTGCTTAAATAAGCTTAAGTCTGTCCTCCAGAAGTCCAAGGTAAGGGTTTTGTTGTTGGTCCTCCTTGTTTCTCTGCATATTGAAAATTCCACTATCTCATGATCACTGCACCCTAGACAGCTTCCTACGATCACATCTCCCACCAGCACTTCTCTATTTGAGAGCAGCAGGTCAAGCAGGGCCTCACCCCTGGTAAGCTTGCATAACAGCTATGTCTAGAAGTTGTCCTCCATGGAACTTTCTGGACTGCCTCCTCTCTGCTGTGTTATGTTCCAAGCAGATATCTGGCAGGTTAATGTCACCCACAAGAACAATGGCTGGTGATCTTGAGACAACCTCCATCTGCTTGTAGAATACTTCATCTACTACTTCATCCTGGTTGGGTGGTCTATAACAGAGTCCAACTAGGATGAAAGTTTTGTTAGCCTTCCCTCTGATTTTTAGCCATAGGGACTCTGAGAGACTAAATCTCATCTCTCTTGATGTGACTCAACAAAGATAAAATCACCTTTGCTGCTTGCCCAGACAATAGCTGATGTGTATTGGGCAGATGCTGCTGGATAATGACTCTCTGGAATGTGCATAGACAAGAACATCTCTACTCATCAGCTACCTTGGAAAGGGAGGATGATGCAAATGATTAAGTTTGCTCACCAGACTACAGCTGCCCTGGCAATAATGGGTAGAGCCCACTGCTGTCAATACTCTCTGGAATATGCATATTCACCACCTGGACACATACCTAAAAACTGTAAAATGGATCTGAACAACTACTGGCTCAGGAGAAGGAAAAGACCTGGACAATGCTGCTTTGAAGAAAAAACAAAGAAAATACCAGTAGAGAAAAGGACAGAGACATCACCATGTAGCCTGGAAGAAACAGGCCAGGGGGAACCCTCTCTCTGTGTCCTAAGTTCCACCTGCTGCAACTCATGGAGAGTGCTCATAGAAGGGCTTGGACTTGGGCTTTGGGATCTCTCCCTCCCCTCCTCCGCTGGAGGACAGCACAGCCAACAAGGATGACATCTCCTCCACACCAAAGCTGCAGCAGCCTTTCTCCACAGACCCAACATCTCTTCCACACCAAAGGGGCAGCACCCCTTCTCCACAGACCCAAACTGTCTTGGGGGGGGGTGAAGGGTGTGGTAATATAATTACTTTCCTCTTCTCTCTCCCTCTTCTTTCTCTCTCTCTTTTCTCTCTTCCTCTCTCCTTCTGATCCATCCACTTTATTTTGTTAATAAATATCCTCACTGCAGTGATATTTTGGCCTCATTTGTGCCTCTAATTTCATAAAATGGGAATATTCAAAAGAACTGAGTCTCCTTCTCTGGACTGAGACAGGGACTCAAGCTGTTCATCCTTAACCTCTAGGTCTGTGGCACTGAGAGATTCCCTTATATACAGGGCCACCCCTCCTTCTCTTCTCCCTCACCTGTCTCAGTTAAAGAGCTTGTAACTATTCAGTGCAGTGCTCCAGTTGTGTGAGTCATCCCACCGTGTTTCTGTAATGGCCATTACATTGTAGTTTCCCTGGTGTTCCAAGGGTTTCAGTTCCTGTTGTTTGTTACACATACTGCACACATTGGTGTATATGCACTTCAGCTGGGCTGCTGATTTCACCACTGACTCTTGTTTACCTCCATCTGTCTCCTCTCTGGAGAGATTGGTTTCATCACCTTCCCCCGTCAAACTTTAAAGCCCTCTCAATGAACCCTGTCAATTCCTGGGCCAGAATCGCTTTGCCCTTTCTAGACAGATTCAGCCCATTTAGGTCCAGCAGGTCAGGTGCAGTGAAAGCTGCCCTTTGATCAAAGAACCCAACATTCAGCTGCTGGCACCAGACCTTGAGCTATTTGTTGATAACATGAGTTCTCCTGTTCCTTTCAGTATACACCCCTGCCACTGAGGGAACTGAGCAGAGCACCACTTGCAGTCCTGCCTCAACAATCAATCGACTGAGAGCCTTGAATTCCTTTTTGATTGTCCTGATGCCCTTCTTATCAAGCTGATCACTGCCAGCTTGGATTACCAGAAATGGATAATAGTCAGAGGGCTGGATTAGCTTTAGCAGTTTTCTATTGATGCCCTGTACCCAGGCCCCAGGTAGGTAGCAGACTTCCCTGTGGGATGGGTCAGGATGACATATAGGTCCCTTTGTTCCCTCAAGAGAGCATCACCAATAACAATTACCCTTCTCTGTTCCTCTTTTGCCTTCTCATTCACTTTGCCCTCAATTTGCAGTGCCTCATACTTGTTGTGCAAGGGCAACAGGGGAGGCAAAGAAGGCCAAGATAGATTCACCATGCCTCTCCTATCAGGGACCTGTATCCATTGCCCCTGCTCCCTGGGTAACCTCCCTCGTCTAAGGAAGTCTGTAAAGCCTGCTCCCACATGTCTTACTCCCTTTCACATTCCCTTATAGTACTATGATACTATTATAGTCTTGAGACTCGCCTCTTCTTTCTTTAGCTCAGACATTAGGTTAAGCAAATAATTCACCTGGTCACTCTCCATTTCAAGTGCCAGGCTCCAGCACTCTCTGCAGCTAGGTGCCTAGACACCTGCATGCTTACACGAGTGGGTACCCACTGTTTTTCTACTAGCCTTTGGCTCAGTTTTAACCATGGCTTTATCTCTTCGGGCAAATGAGAATAAGCTGGGGGGGTTGTTTTGTTTTGTTTGCTTGTGTTTTTTTTGTTTTCTTTTTATTTGCCAGCAGACAAATGCACTCCATGCACTCCAGCTGGAAGGCTATCTGCCTCTCTGAATGGCAATCATGCACTGGGATATGATGGAAACTCACATGATTACCGCAGCAACTCCCCCACTACATCACTTCCCAGATCAGTGTGTAGATAGGTAACTCAGCTGCCCCTCTCCCCCTGCTGAGGTGCCCCTGGGCTCAGGGAGCTCCTGAATGCCTGAAAAGCAAAGAAACCATGCCCCCCAAAAAAGTACTGTCCATCAGAGCTGAAGCTGGTCCAGGTGCTGGTGCTGCCACCTCTGAAGGCGCAGAATTTGAAGAATGAAATTCTCAGATGTGGGGTTGCAGTAAATCCAGGTTGGAAGAGACCTTCAAGATCATCGCGTCCAACCTATGTGTTGTCTTAACAGCAGCTTTTACTTTCTTCCTCTCTGCTTGTACTTGGGAATTAGAAATAGTATCTTTGAAAGGAAGATCTAATTGGATTTGTATGTTTTCTCAGTGTGGTTTGGGTTTTTTGTTTGTTTGGTTTTTAATAATTTGAAAGAGTATAAAAATAAGTGAACAGATGCAGAGGAAAGGAAAAGTAAAATAAAAATAAAAATAAAAATCAGTGGGATAAATGTACAGAAAAGAAAAGGCTTTTACAGATATGATGGGTTAACCTCACTCAGCAGCTGAATCTTACACAGAGGCTCATTCACCCCCTTCCCCACAGAAGGATGAGGAAGAAAAGCAGAAGGGTAAAAGTGAGAAAACTTGGGTTGAGCTAAAGACAGGGTTGAGGTAAAGGAAAAGTTGTGTTTCAAAAAAACCAAAATAAGGTCTTAAATCACTACCTTCCATTGGCAGGCATATATTCGGCTACCTCCAGGAGAGCAGGGCTTCAATACACACAACAGTAGTTTGGGAAGGCAAACATCTTAACTCTGAATGTCCCACCCCCTTTCTTCATTCTGCTTCCCCTAATTTTACTGCTGAGCATGCCAACATATGATCTGGAATATCCCTTTGGTCAGTTGGGACCAGCTGTCCTGGCTGTGTTCCCCCTCATCTTCTGCACCCTCAGCCCACTTGCTGACAGGCTGGGGTGAGAAGCAAAAAAGACCTTAGTATTTTGTAAACACTGTCCATTAATAAGACTCATGATTCCTAGCTGGTTTAAAATGCAGTCCTTAGATTATATCACATTTTCATTTACTTCTTCTTTCAGAATTAGTATTCCACTGTTGCTTTCTGGACTTGCACCTTCCCATGTAACCTTTTCATGCTGTATTTTATGAAATACATTTGTGCTTTCTGATATATTTAAATTTGACAAGGAAATATGTAAGCATGTCCAAAATAAAGTAACTGGTTTTGTTTGGTTGGTTTTTAATTTTCAAAATGGTAAAATATTTGTTTGAGATATGTTTTTATGTGTTACACTACTGCAGTACCTTCTACTGTTGTATGAAATTCTTCTTTCAAGAGTCATCCCTGGTCCACGAATACCTCTGAACAAGAAGCTGCCATGGTAGGGCCAAATGAGCCCCAGCACAAACCCAGACCTCATGTGTCTAGATGTGGCCCCCCTCTTCCCCTCCTTCCTTCAGAAAGTTGGGGTAACACAGGAAAAGGAACAAAGGGGACAGGACCATGTGTGTCTGGTAAACAACCCTGTATCTGGGGTAAGGGCACAGGCACTTGCCACTCCTCCTGTCTGACCAAGCCTAAGTTTCTCCCTTTTATGACCACAGCCTGGCAGGACTTTTTATGTCCTCAGCCTGGCATCAGACTGGATGTGAGGAAGAAGTTCTTCACCGTGAGAGTGGTGAAGCCCTGGAATGGGCTATCCAGGCAGGTGGCTGAGGCCTCATCCCTGGAGGTGTTTAAGACTGGGCTGGATGAGGCTCTGGCCAGCCTGATCTAGTGTGAGGTGTCCTGCTGGAGGGGGGTTGGAACTAGGTGATCTTTGTGGTGCCTTCCAACCCTGGCTGATTCTATGATTCTAACCCCTTTTCATTGGGTAACTATGTGCTGGCTTCTGTTGCCCTATTGGCCCAGTCAAATCTCAGACAAGATATACATACAGGCTTATTTCTAGTCATCTTACCTTGCTTGAACCAGTTTGCACCTGCCTGGCTTGAAGTTTCCTCGAGTTGCATTGCCTTGAGTGCCAGGTCCAGAGCCTGAGATAAGCCCCAAGCCTACACACCTCAAGCTATGAGAGAAGCCACAAGCCTTGGAGCCAGAGCCAAGCCTGCTTCCCCTTGCAACCAGAATTTTGCTGTGCCTCAGTTTGCCCAAGAAGTAGCAAGTGTCTGTTATGAAGAGCATGTTGAACACTGCCCGCTATCTGCTGAAACCAGACCAGCCCTGGAACTGTGTGGCCTTCTTGCCAGCAGCCAGCCATGTCTGGAGCATGAGAGAGCCCCAAAAGCTTCAATAGCTATACACAACAGCAGCACTCTCCACTTGGGTGGAAACAGTTGTGAGTAATTAATTCATAGCCTCTTTGGCTTAACGATTCTTGTTGCATCTCCCCCCCATTGTGGTTGAGTGCCATTTCACTTTCAGGGATTTTGTCTTTCTGATAATCCTACCAGTTTACATAAAGTTGTTAAAGCAGTTATAGTTACCCAAATACTGTACTTTCCACTGTAAATGCATATTCTAACTGTGCATCGAACCCATTTAATATGTTTTGGCAATTTTCCATATTAACTGTTATAAATTCAATAGTGGTTTGTGATTTGTGTTACAAAACACCATTTCAGGGTAGCAGGATGGTTGGCTTGTTTTGAGAACAGGGGGTAAATGTTCAGACTGTTTTGTTTTCAAAGAGATGATAAATGCCAACTTTCTCAGGACCACAGAATGTTTACCTTAGATAAGACCTATACAGCTGTACCTGTGTAAGAAGATGTGGTTCTTCAAAGGATACAGGAGAAAGACCTCCCCTGCTTCATCTGTGACCCCAAAAAAGACCTTACCACAAGGAAGACGCATGCTCAAGAAGCCCAGGAATTTGCTAAAACTCATTATCATATCCCTGCCTTCTATTAAGCATAAGCATGCATATGTAGATGATGTAGCTATATAAAGAAAAGATGGTAATTGTAAGGTGCTTTTTAGCAGAGACTGGAGGTGGCTTTTAAGGGGAATCGCTGCAGCCCAGCACGTCTCTTTCTTTCCCTTACTTCTCATTTTTTAATAAAACAACTCTCACAAGAAACTTAGAAATTTTCTTGTGTGGCCCATTCATAATATTAATGAAAGGTTATTAATGTTTCTATTAATATTTGCCATATAGTTTATAAACTAAAGCAATATTCCTTAACACAAGCATCCCAAACTAGGCTTGTAAGTCCAGTTCATAAGGAATGTAATATTTTCATTACTTTGGCATACTCTGCACATCCCTCTCCAATTCTTTTTTTTCATTTTTGTCACATACTCTTCAACTCCTAGTGTGTTCTAATTTGAGGAATAATACTTTAGTTTCTGCATTTTCACTTCTTTCTTCCACCAAAGCATTTTTCATTTCCAGATCATCTCTTTTTGCTCTAACACCTGTACAGTAATTAGTACCAGAATCTCAACCACCGCCACAGTGATTCTTTGTGATTGTGGTGGAAGCCAAATCTCCCACCACAGGCAAAAGAGAAGCTCAGACAAACGGATTGCAAAAATGGTGGAAAGTTTAAATGGAAAAAAAAAAAAGGAAGAAAGTTTTACAAAGAACCACAAGCACCGTGACAAAAGAAGGAGATCCCAATACATACCCAAGAACATCCTACCCCCACCTGGCCGTACACCCAAAGCCCCCAGGGCTCTTTCTTCCCCCCCCCATCCCGGCCTTGGACTAGCCAGGCCCAAGAGAGGCAGCTCACGCCATTACCTAAGCAGTGGTGATGGAAGAAATAGGAAGAGAGGAACCCCCGCTGATGTTTTATAGGGGAGCAGGGCATTATGGGATCAAATACCTGGCTTCCTGTGCCCACCCACTGGGTTGGACCCCCTGGGGCCTGCCTGAACCACCACAGTAATACAGAACTCAAACTACATAAATCTTGTTATTCTCAAAGTCAGAGAGACTCTTAACTTCTATTTGCTTATTGTGTTCTTTGCAAATTACTATCCTGAAACTCACTCTAGGCATCAGATCTAATTCTGAGTCTTACTTTTTTGGATCTGAAGAATCTCTAGGAGCATAACTTGGTAATCATTATATGTAACATTGACATATTATACAAAAAGCTACCTGATGACATAACCCAATGCTGAAGCCAGGTCTGTTCTTCCAAGGTGATTACTTCAGTAGTCACAAGACAGTTATAAATACCATTTTATTTTTGCTTTACCACGTCACCAAATATATAACACACAAGTTGAACAGGCAGTGATATTCAGGTTATAAAATAACATTGTAGACAGTGTCCAGCATGACAATTGATAGAGGAATTATATCTGAACATCTAAGGCTTTCACTGTGTGACAGTTTCAGGCTGTGCCTTTAAAAAAGCTAGCTGCATTTTTTTGAGCAGGAGAGTGAAGAAGTACAACAAATCCACAGTTGGGTGTAAAAATGAAAACAAGAGATTATTCTAAATGAATTTCATTGGCCAGATGTGAGATGTACCTCTAGCAATATCTCACATTCCACTTCATTCCCTTCTTGCTCTTCTGGCTGCTGCTTCTGTCTCAGCTGGGAGAATTTTTATCGCCTCTGACTTTGAGATAAGCGCACTAACTCTCTAACATCCCTTTCTGTTTTCTTCTAATCAAACTGACAAAAAGGGGGAGGGAGAGGTTAGGGAGGAAGACGGGTAGTTTTTCCTCCTGGACAGGGGGGTTTCCTTTCTGTTTTCAGCTTGTAAATGCATCTATAATATTGTAAATACTGTATATTTGTACATATTCATTGCATTCCTTTGTAGAGTGTAGATGCCGCCTGTATAATACAGCTTTCATTTGCTTCCCCAACTGAATTAATTGTTAATGTGGGTGGGTTAAACCATCACATTGCACACTGTAGAAGAAAAGTCAATTTTTGTGATTTTTTTTTATCAGAAAGAAATGTTTGTAAATTCAGGGTAAATCTAGTATAAAGGAAATGAGGATGAAGCTATTGGTATCATTAGTATTCCTTGAATTAATTTAATTCATTTAAATTGGTCATTTTTTAAAGCAGAAGTTTCTGCGATTTTAGCATGAATATGACTTTTTGTACTACAGTAAGTGTCATATGTATGTTAGTTAATTAAAGCAGAGGTTGTAAAATAGGTTAAAATATTTTCACCTAGGAGACATATTGCACCTCTACTGGAAGCAAGAACTGACTTTCAAAGACAGTTCTACTTACCTATCTGACATGATTCTATGAAGGTTATTTCAAAGTTTTTTCTAGCTCTCTACAACAGTATTTTGAATATATTGTTGAGCTGTACAAGTTTCACATTAAGAATTTCTTAGTAGCAATGCATGAATAATTTATACTATTGCTTAGATTTCATAGAAAAGAATGAAACTGCACCTTTCCTGGGAAAACAGTGATTGCTTTAAATGTGCATCAATTTTAAAATAATACTTTGACTTCCAGTAGCCCGAGTAAAAATGGAGTATAGACAAAAAATAAGGCATGTAGGGACTTGAATTTTTTAAAATTCCATTCTTTCTGTCACTGCTTATTCTGTCCTTATATAAAATACATGGTCTTTCCTGATGCATAAACGTAAAAATGAGATTACAATAGTGAATTATTATTTAGATTCAGTTTATATTAAAATGTGCATGAATATTTTCTAAGATCTGACTTTTCCAATGAGCTTAAGAGCTTTCACTTTTCATATACATGAATTTAATGATATTTTATCAGCTGGGTTTTTTTGTGGGTTTTTTTGTATTTTTGTTTTTTGGGGGGGTTTTGTGAGGTTTGGCAGTTTTTTTCTAATTAAATATTGTTTATGGATTTTGATTATGAGTGATAGCTTTGTTACGCACTGTAGGGAATATTGAACTAAATCCCCTGAATTTGAATGTATCCAGATGTAATTATACCTTTATTGCAAAGAAAGGCCATCTGCTTGATGAAAAAAGTAAGTAACCTCTTAAGGTCACTAAAATAATTATTAACTTGATGTCCTGTTGTAAATTCCTTTTTATAAGCTTAACTGTATGAAAAGACATTCACTGGAAAAATATTACTTGGC
The DNA here is from genome assembly GCA_015227895.2 of Colaptes auratus. Lineage (NCBI taxonomy): Eukaryota > Metazoa > Chordata > Aves > Piciformes > Picidae > Colaptes > Colaptes auratus. The sequence goes on along the minus strand of CM026897.1, from coordinate 46,028,071 downwards.
TAGTAGCTACTTTAAATGGGGGGGGGGTGAATTTTTGGAGGGGTAAAACTCTGAGTCCCTTTTACTCCCTAGTACTTTGGTGGGTTGAGTTGAAACAGCTCAGTGAGATGAGTTTGAGGTCAGATCCACTGCTCATATGAAGTCAGAAGCTTGGGCTGTCCTCCTTCCCTGGCAGCTTCTTTTCAGCAGAAGCTGTCTGTTCTGCCGATGCTTGAGATATGTTGCAGCTGATAAGCAGCTGTATCTGTGCCCACATTCATACTGCCTGAATCCTGACCCAACCTGCACCCATGCACGTGGTTTGTCAGCTTGGCCTTGGATGTGACCAATGTCCTTACCAGGTTATCACTGTACCTCAGCGTCAGAGTGCAACACTGTGTCTGCCTTGCACTCACTCTCACCTCCTGACTTCTTCCCCTATAAGGAGGAGACAGACTTTGATCCTCCCTAGCAGCAGGTTATGAAAAGAAAACAAGCATTTTAATGCAGATCAGCCTGGTATATTATCACCATTGGCAATCAGAAAGCAAATTTTGAGAAAAACAAATTTTTTCATGGTATAGTTTGTAACAATGACCAGTTTAAGGACTTTTTTAGGTACCAATGCGTGATTTGTGATTATCTTTTCCTGGAACATAGTACAATCTACGTATCATTCATTTATCATATCTAAGGAGAACTGTTTGCTTAGGTGATAATTTTTTTATAACAGCATTCATGTTTACAAGTATACAGAAAATATGTATAGCGTGCATTTTTCTTTTAATAACAAATAATTTAAAAGATCCTGTGCCATTCCACCTCAGCAGTCTCTATAGAAGTATTATGATGATATTAAAAAAAAAAAAAAGAGAACAGCCAAAGTAGAACATATAAGTAACACACTGTTTGTTTGCCTGGATTTTTTTAGGATTTTCTCTCTACTTTCATCAAAATCTTGTTAAGAAGCAGTGAAGGGTTGAGGCAGACCCCCTCCCCACCATGGGCAGAAATAACAACTCAGACAAATGGATTGCAAAAGTGGTGGAAAGTTTAAATGGAAAGCAGTGGATGTTTACAGAGAGCCAGAAGTGCAGTGGCAAAAGAATGGAATGGAATGGAATGGAATGGAATGGAATGGAATGGAATGGAATGGAATGGAATAGAATAGAATAGAATAGAATAGAATAGAATAGAATAGAATAGAATAGAATAGAATAGAATAGAATAGAATAGAATAGAATAGACCAGGTTGGAAGAGACCTTCAAGATCATCATGTGTAGCCAGGCCCAAGGCCGTGGGGACATCTCCCTCAGTTACCGGGTGATGACAAGGGAAGAAAGAGGAAGTGCCAGACCCCGCGCTGGATCTTATAGTGGCACAGAGAATTATGGTATGAAATACCTAGTTTCCTGTGTCTACCCAATGGAGGCTGGACTTCTGGACACAGGAAGCACCCCCCATATAAACACAGCAGAGGGCACCCAGCCCAAACTGCTACAGAAGCATGCAGAAATGATAGCACCTAAAGTCTAATTAGGACTTGCTCGAAAGTGTTGCTAGCTAACAGGGAGGAAAGAGTTGGAAAATTTTGAGACATGGAAAAAAATCCCTCTGAATTCTTACAAATTTTTACTCATGTTTTAATATCATCTTTAGAAGTACATGCTTAACAGTATAATATTAAGACAATATAATAATCACAAACCAAAAACTAACCACCACAACAGGATTTACAAACAAAGCACCATTTCTGTATTATTTACTACTCAATTTACTCTGAAAAACTCAGTAGTTATTTCTGATCCTGTGAAACCTAAGAATGAAAGGATACCTCATGCAACACTTACTTATTTTTCAAAAAATGTGGAAAAGGGTGTGTCAGAAAGAAGTAAGCAGAGCCTTTTGTGTTATATTTCAAAGCCATTCAGTAGCTGAAATTAATTTACTTGGGCACTATCATTCGTGCCCCAAGAATAAGCTTGGGAAAAAACAGAAAACTATCAAGAAAGGATAATACCTACCACATGAATTTATGCAGCTGAATCAATGGGAAACTTCCCTAAAAATTCCTTACTGCTGCAATATAAGGCAGAACAGTGTTAGCATACCTTTGACATATTATACACCCCTTATAGTTGATAGAATATACTTTATCATACAAATTCAGTTATAACTATAAAAATTCAGTTATAACTATAAAAATTTTACATTATCAATAAATTAATGTGTTATATGTAGAATTAATAAATGTTAAGCCTCATCTTAAAGACGTGTTTGCCTGAGCATGGTTGACACTAAATTCAGTGCTATTTCATATACTGTAAAATGCATAGGTAAATTAATGGAAAATTCTACATTATTTTGTTAATTACTTAAATATATATGGCATCACGATGCTGTAACTCATTTAAGCAGAATTAACTAGCGGTATATCAGTACTGCTAGTATAACACCAATATCATACTACCTGACTGTATCATAATATAGTAGAGAAAGGATTATAATAAATCATCACCTTCTGTTTCTAAACTACTATTAATACACCAAATTTTCATTTCTGCTGAATGTGTACCTACAACGTATGCAGTTTGTGAGCCATTGATCTGATCCATAAAATAATTTACTACCAAGCAAATAATTTTGTTGCTATTTGCATCTGCCTTTTCCATTTATCAAGGCATTAGGAAACAGGATTTCTTGCATTTAGGATGGTTACCTCTGCTATATCAAGTCCTCACACTGAATGATCACATCATGTTTCATATGAAACGGTTCTGCAAAACTCCACAAGCTCTTTTTTAAGACCATAAAAGATGATTTGCCCTTTCCATCCTGATACATTGAAATAATTTCTAACTATTCCAGGACAAGTAGGCACATTCTACCTATTATTCAGTACTAGTTTAGCTTTCTTGTAAGAACAGAGTACTTGGCATCTCAGCATAAGGATTAAAACAGCTTTAATTTTCCTGCAAAGTTAAATGATGTTTCATCTGTTATAGAATTTATGAGCATTAATATGGCAAATAGGAATATTAATAAATATATTAATAATATTTCATTAATACGAAAGGTTGCCAAAAACTTATTAAATAGGTTCAATGTACATCTAGAGTATATATTTACAGTGGAGATGTACAGTGTTCAGGCAACATAAAAAATTTTAACAATTTTAAGTAAACTGGAAGGAATAACAGAAAGATAAGAGAATCCCTGGGAGCAATATGGTGCTTGGCGACAAGGGTGAGACTCGACAAGAACCATATATACAGGAGGCAATAAACTAATCACCGAGTTCCACCCAAATAGAGGGGTGCTGCTGCTGTATGTTAGCCATTAAGGTTATAAGGATGTCAATGCAGTCTTGAGGCTGGTCTGGCTCCAGCAGGATGGTGGGCAGTTCGACACCTTTTCATGAAAGTCTCTTGTGTCCTCGTGGGTAAACTGAGGCACAGCATGAATTCTAGTTTCAAGGGAAGCAAGGCTTGGATCCTAAGGCACATGGCTTCTCAAGCTTACAGTTAGTGGAGCTTGTGGCTTCTATGCCAGGTTTTGGACCAGGCAACTTGAGGCAAGGCAACTCAAGGCAAAGTAGTCCAGGCAAGGCAAATTAAAGCAAGGAGGTGACTAGAAATAAGCCTGTATGTATATCTTGCCCAAGATTCAACTGGGCCAATAGGGCAACAGAAGCCTGCAAACAGTTGCCCAATGAAAAGAGACTCTGCCAGGCTGTGGCCATAAAAGGCAGAAACACAGGCCTGGTCAGGGAGAAGCAGTGGCCAGTACACATGTTCCTACCCCAAAAGGAGACTTGTTTACCCAGACATGTTGGGGCCTCTTCTTTTGTCCTTTTTCCCACATTACCCCAACTCATGCAGGAGGGAGTGGGGAAGAGTGGGACCATGTCTAAACATTCCAGGACCTGTCTGGGTTTGTGATGGGCCTACCACAACTTCACCTCACCATTTTCTTCCAGGGTCTATTGGGTTGCATAATGAGGGCACCATCAACCAGGTTTGTAGCAGAGGATTTGTATTCTAACCTATTACTAAAGTTGGTTGGTGTCACTTTTCTATCCACAAATATGTTATTGGGAGATTAAAATACTAAACTGCTCCACATACAGTCAAATTTATGGGTTTGAATACAAATAAGACTGTATGGCTTCTGGCTAAGTGCTGCCATTGTCAGATGGTTTGGCTTTTATGGCAATAACACGTTCTTTCATGACCATAACCTAGTAGGGAGAGATGGAATTCAAAGCAAGGGAACCTTTGGCAGCATGCTAGACAGCTTGTTGAAGTGGGCTTTAGACAGAAGGAATGAAATGCCTATATACTAGCACACACAGCATGGGGAAGACCTGGATCTGGATAAACAGGAGATCTGGATGCAATAACGTGTCATGATCTCAATTCAATTGCATATTACATGGTTGGATAGTTTGTATGACTGGAATGCTTTCAGAAAGACAGGCAGCAAGGTGAAGTGGCAAAGCTGCTCTGTATGTGAATGAGCAACTTGAGCTCTGCCAAGGGAGGGGTGAAGAACAAGTCTAGAGTTCATAGGTAGGTTAATATAGGTTACACTATTCAGGTGCTTTCTACAGATCACCTGATCAGAAAGTGAAAGTCTGTGAGGGCTTCTACAGTCAGCCGAAAGTAGCCTCAAAATCACATGTCCTGATTCTCATAGACAATACATAAAAGTCAGAATTACTGTACACCCTCTTTGTTTCTGACTTTACTTCTAAAGCCGTCTCTCATGAATCCCAGTCCCTGAGGTGAAAAAAAAACCAACTTTCCCCTTGGTAAAAGAGGATTGGGTTAGAGATCCGTTAAGTATGCTGGGTTATACCACTCTGGTGGAGGATTGTGAGAGCCCTGCTTACCCTAGGGGACAAAAGAAACATGGTTTCTCCCTCCCAGGAGGAGAGTTCCCACCAGTCTGAGTTGGTTTGTTCCCCTCCCCCTTCCTGTCCAACAAGACTATAAAGGGGAGGACATGGCAGTCATTCTTTCTCTTTGCTCCTGCCTTGCCTGTTTGAAAGGACCCGTTGCTGCTGCTGGCTTCCTGGTTCTGCCACATGGCTGGGCTTGATCTTCTCCCTGCCACAACCGTGCTTCTCTAAAGGACTGAAATCCACATACATCAAGGGAGATACAAGGCCAACCAAATTTGATTTTGTATATTCATCCTTATTCCTTACCCTTGTAAATCCCCCCGTTATTGCTATATATATTTTTTGTTAAAAAAAAATAATCACTTCTCCTACTTCCTAACCAACTCCAGATTAATTTTTGGTAGATGAAACTCCAGTTAAGGCTTAAACCACCACAATGTTTTGGCCATCCAACATGGGGTTCGAAAAATAATATTTTATTTGAAAAGTTATACTTTGTTTGGAAGTAGAGATGTTGATTTTGAAGACTCTAGTGTTCCAAGCTTTTGCATGGATTTTTGGCTGGATCTTTTGGATCCATATCTATAAACTAAGAACTTACCATGTGGTTTGGCTAATGATAGAGATGCTGCTTAAATGGATAAAAACTTTACCAATGCAGTTGGGCATGTACGTCTTATACTCTATGAATTTCACTGGCAGTGATAACTTCTCTGACACAGAGAATTTCCTGAAGCAGGCTATGAAGCCAACCATGTAGATAAGAATGTCTTTGAGGGGAAATTGCATTATATAACAATATGTTCTATATTTTTAAATGCAATACTCACAATAGCATTGACTCTAGCCATGTGGGGAGGTGGAGGTGCTAACCCATTACGAACTCTGCAGGAAGACAATGGCCATGATGCAGTCCTTTGTAAGGTCTGATGGCCTAGGGGTAGGATGTTTTGAACACTGCAAGCACTGTGCAAACAGGGACACAAAGAGGGAGGGGTCAGGTTGCAGTGAGTGCTGCCCAGCAAAAAGGGCCTCCCACTCTCAGCCTCATCCCCACACAAGGGTTTACCTCCTCACCAGCAGTTCCCCACTTAATCCCTGATGCTCCTGCCCACATAGTTCCTCTAGCACCTGTCACCACATGCCAGAAAAAAATGCAAAAATCATCTCTAAACACAGATGGTGAGGAAGGCACATCAGTGGGACCTAGCACCTCACAGAACCAACTGGTGGATGAGGATGACTCAGATCAGGAGATAATAACTATTACATCTCTGCCCAGGCTGAGGTAAGCCTAACTGGGAATGAATGGGGAAAGCACAACACAGTGACTGGTGCAGATGCACCTTGCATTCTTGGCATTGACTTTCTGCGGGAGGGATGCTTCAACAACCCTAGGGGGCACAAGTGGGCATTTGGGGTAGCAGCTATAGAGACTACAGGTAAAGAACACTGTCTACCATGCCCAAACTGTTGGATGACTCTTCCATAGTTGGCAGCCATAAGGTGCAGGATTTGAAATTACCTATTGCTTCTTGCATAGTACATCACAGCAATACAGGACCAACCAAGACTCTCTGCACCCCTTACATCAACTGATTCAACAACTGGAGAGACAGTAGGCAATCAGCAAGGCAACCCTTCAACAGCCCAATATGACCAGTGTGAAAGGCAAATGGGGAATGGAGGTTGACTGTGGACTACTGGACTACTGAAATTTCTCTAACATTTCTCCTTTTCTCTTTTCTTCTAATTAACCAGAGGCAAAAGGGGAGGGAGAGGTTAGGGGGAAAAGTGATGCAATGTCCTCATGGACAAGGAGGATTTCTGTGCTGTTTTCTCTCTGTAAATACCTGTATAATATTGTAAATACTGTATATTTGTGCATATTCATTGCATTACATTGTAGAGTGTAGTGGTTGCTTGTGTAATACAGCTTTCCATTTGCTTTCCCAACTGTGTTAGCTGAGCTTTTGTTAATGTGGGTGGGTTAAACCATTGTATTACACAAAAAAATTGGCTTCCAGATGTGGGATAGGATTACTTGATATATTTCTGCTCAGATTATGGAAGCAACATGAAGTTATTTTGGATTCTGTCGCATCTGATCTTTTCTGCTCTGTGGTTGTTTATAAATATCTTATAGGATTTCTCTTTGATAAACTTGGGAGATATCTGATGCATAAATTATGCCTTTGGTTTAAGCATAAAATTCATGTTCTCTATGATCAATTTTTGTGGTTGGATGCTGAGGGGATTGGACGTGGCACTTGCTGCCATGGTTTAGTAGTCATGAGGTCTTGGGTGACAGGTTGGACTTGATGATCTTTGAAGTCTTTTCCAAATTATTGATTCTATGATTCTATGATTTAGATGACATTTAGACAGCAAATGTTCCCAGAAAAGAGATTACGCATGTGGGGAAGGATTACATTAGAGCAGAGAATGAGCCAATTAGCTTGTCAGGTGTTTTGATACAGGTACACCAGCTCTAATAGTGGGAGACAAGTCAGCATCTCAGCTAGGAACTCTCTCAAAGGATAGTGGAATAGATAGACATCTAGACAGGTGTCTTGGTAAGGTTTATCTGTGGACATGCCTTTTACTGGCAGTCCTCATGAGATACCCATCCAGAGATGACCTTCCATGGAATCCTAAACCCTGGAATACCATGGATGAGGGAATTAAGCATTTGAGACAATTTACTGTGAGAGAAGTGCTCTATGGAGATCCTGGCACTCTGAATCCTGATGAAATTCCTGTGGGAACAGGTCTTGCCAAAAAGCTCATCAAACTTGCCCCTCCTAATTATGCTACTATTCTGGCAACAAGAATTGTGGCAAGAAATCATGGTGGAGCTCCTCTTATGGTTGCCCATTTCGCTGACCAAATGAGACAATTGGAGGATAGTCTCACACTTGTTTCTTTCATCTCAGCCATTGAAACTCAGAGTGGAAAAATGGAGAGTTGCATGAAAGAGCTGAAAGGCAAAATAAAAACCTCCATATCTAAATTGGCAAAGGGGGATAATCTAAATTCTTCTTCCAAATGGATACAAGTTTCAGCTGTTAGAAATAGAAGTACTCCAAGAAGGCCATTTCAAACTAGGGCAAACCAAAACAGACCACAAAGACAATCACATGGGAGTATTTGGATAACTCTGTGTGATCTGTTTGGTGAGAACATGAACAGATGGGATGGTCAACCAACTTCTGATCTTTTCAGGAGACTAAGGGAACTGCAGAGTGGCAGAACCCAAGGTAGCAATACCAGACAGGTGGCTTTTACTTCCTCAGATTCCAGAACAACTCCAATAGCTCCAACAGTGATTCCAATCCTAACACTGGACACTGCGCTAACTGCATATGCAGATGTATTCCACATAATTGGGGGTGCCCTGCCTCCTGCCAAGGGGAGGAGAGGGAAAATGGAGATAACAGAATCTGTTGGGGTGTGTACATCCAGTGGCCTGGCACTTCAAAATTTCAGAAGAGCACCATAATACCATCAAATTATCAGGGATCAGAGCCTATAACTATTTTGACAGTCACTAGTGGGTCTCAAGAGTTAACTAAGATATAAGTTGATCTAAGTTTAACTGGTAAACAGTGGAAGTAGCATACTGTGACAGAGCCAGATGCACCTTGTATTTTGGGAATTGATTTTCTGAGAGAAGGACATTTCAAAGACCCTAAGGGTTACAAATGGGCTTTTAGAGTACCATCGTGTGACTGTTTTAGGCTGTGCCTTTAAGAAAGGGACAGTTACTGGAACACTCTGGCTGAATGTTTTGGTGTCATAATGAAAACAGATATTCTAAATGAATTTCATTGGTAGATTGGTAGAATGCAACTTTAAATTTTTTAATTCATTTAGACTTACCATTGCTTTCATTATGACACCAAAACATTCAGCCAGAGTGTTATAGTAACTGTCCCTTTCTTAAAGGCATAGCCTAAAATGGTCACATATCTGTAGAAACTGATGGAGAAAAAATGAAGCTGTCTATTAGACCTGAACTTTCAGATGACTCTGCAGTTGTGGGACAATGTGAGATAGAGGATATAAAGTTGCCGGTTGCTTCTCAGACTGTGCCTCACAGACAATACAGAACCAACCGTGACTCTTTGTTACCCATTCAGAATCTCATTCTTCAGTTGGAAAGTCAGAAAGTTGTCAGCAAAACTCATTCACCTTTCACCAGGCCAGTGTGGCCTGTGTGAAAGCAAAATGGAGCCTGGCGTCTGACAGTTGACTTCTGTGCCCTGAATGAAGTAACTCCACTTATGAGTGCAGCAGTATCAGACATAATGGAACTCCAGTATGAGCTGGACCCAAGGATGCCAAATGTTATGCTACAATAGATATTGATAATGCTTTCTTCTCTATTCCCATAGCAGAGGAATGCAAGCTTCACTTGCAGTGGTTGTTTTCTACCTCAGCTTCGGCAAGGCTTTTGATGTTGGCTCCCATAATATCCTCATAAGTTCAGGAATTGTGGGACAGAGAGATGCACTGAGAACTGCCTGAATGACAGATCTCAAAAGGCTGTGACCAGTGATGCAGATTCTAGGAAGCCTGTAGCTAACAGTGTTACCCAGAGGTCGCTAATGGGTTCAGTTTATTCAGAATCTTTATCAATGACTTGGAAGAGGGGATAGAGCATACTCTCAACATATTTGCTGATGATAAAAGAAAGAGCGGAGTGTCTGGAGGTATTCAGGACGAGACTTGATGGGGTACTTGGTGCCGTGATCTAGTTGTTTAGGTGGGTTGGACTGGTTGATGGATTGGACACGATGATCTTGAAGGTCTCTTCCAACCTGGATTTATTGTATTGTATTGTATTGTGGTGAAGGCACATTTTTGCCCAGATACTAGACCTTGTCGCAGCATGTGGACAAGTTTCCCCTCTTTCAGGAGGAAGACAAAAGCCAAGGCATTAGCCAGGTCAGCACACACTCAGCACATGCAGTGCTTGTGTAAATTATGGGCATAATTCTAGCTTCATGCTTCTCTAGGCTGAAGCCAGTTGTTTATGAGAGTGCTCATTGGTCAAACCCAGCCTCGAGTAATCTATAAGTATTACCCAGTTGGTAAACAAGTTGCCCCCCTCTTTCACTTTGTCTCTGTACTTGCTCAAGAGAACAACTCTCAAACCATAGTCTCTGCCATTGAGCTTGTTGTTGTTAACTTCTATCATACATGCACGCATACTGAAAGCCTCTGCATTGTGAGAAGCACTCGTGAGGATCATCCCACAGGGAGGACCTTTGCTGAGCCTGAGAAGCCAGCGTCGCCACAGCCAGTCATACCAACTGGGAGAGCCCACTGTGCCACTGGAGGACTGGACAAACCCCCAAGGGTAAGATCTGCCCAGTTGCCAGGGAGAGGGGACTTGATCGAGACCGAGTCCGCATATGCCTAGCCCCACTCTAGCAGGAGAGGAGCCACCACGTGTGCCGCTCTGAGCCCTGTGAACCTCAGAGAAGACTAAAGAACTGTTCGTGCCTATGCTGCACCAAACCCAGGACCACTCAAAGTGTCTCACTATTCCTTTAAGCCCAGTAACTGAGAAGCCACAGCTCAGCGCAGCCGCATTCTCTCTCCAAGGCTGTTTACATCAGCCCTGAGACTCATCGCCATGGGGCTGACCCCAATAGCCATTGTTTGCTGTCATTGTCCAACCAGGAACCTCCAAGCCTGCTTACTGGCAGCCGTCGCCCCTCCCTGACGTGTGAGCCAATTCTGAGGGCCAACCCTGACCAGGACTGATTCCTGTTGTCTGGAAGGAACTGACCGAGTCCTGAAGGGAACGTGCTTCCGAGATAAGACCAGGTTCCATTATTCCCTCTCTACTGCTGCAGAGAGAGGAGACAGTAACCCAACTCCGCTGTCCAACTCAACTAGGAGCCAGTTCAGCGACAGTAGTCTGCCAGACCTCCACCTTGCTACAAACAACAGCTACAGAGTATCTTCCACATGCTTTCTGTCCACTAGCACTCAGTTCAAAGTATCTGTGTCTAGCAGAGTAATCGCTGATGCATAGAGATTATAATATTGCTGTATATAGCCAGAAGCCGCCCGTGTCCCACCAAGTCGCCATCTAGTGGCCAAGCGGCAGAACTGCACCCTTCGTTATATAAATATAGAAATAGTCTGTAGATAGTTTAATTAAGTTCTAATCATAACACTGAGCCACTTATGGAATGTATTTCATGAACATGCACTAGAACATTTATATAAGTTCTTGATTCATTGGTTATTAATAATTTGATAATTAATAAACATACTGTTATCATAATTAATATTTCATATTCATAAATTTAATAACCTCTTCACAACACTGATAAACCAGAAGGCCTCAGTTCCATTCAGTGAGATCTGGACAGACTGAAGAGCTCTATGGAGAGGAATTGAATGAAGTTCTAAAAAGGCAAGTATATGGGCCTGCACCTTGGAAGGAATAATACCATGCACTAGTACAGTTTAGGGGTTGACATGCTGGAAAGCAGCTCTGCAGAGAAGGACCTGGAAGTCCTGGTGGATAACATGTTAACCATGAACCAGTAATGTGCACTTGTCGCCAAGCAGGCCAGCAGTATCTTGGGGTCTTTTAAGAAGAGTCTAACCACCACTCACACTTGACTCTGATCTAATAAGGCCACTTTAGAAATATTGTGTCTAGTTCTGGGGTCTCCACTTCACAAAACTGTTTCCAATACTGCCCTACAAAGATGATTATAGAACTGGACTATCTCTTTTCTGAAAGGAAATCTGAGAGAGCTGGACCTCTTTTAGCCTGGTAAAGAGAAAGCTTAGACTGGATCTCATCAAAGCATATAAAATATCTAGAAAGCAAGGGTTGAGAGGATGGGATCAAGTTTTTTTCAGTAGGATAAGGAGCAATGGGTACATAATGATCTGAACAGAAACACTAGAACAAGCTGCCCAGGGAGGTTATGGAGCCTCTTTCTCCAAGATGTTCAAAACCCTCCTGGATGCATTACTGTACAACCTGCACTAGGTGAACCTTCTTGGACTGGAAGATTTTCAGAGGTCCCTTCCAGCTCACTCTGTTCTGTGATTCCATGATTCTGTAATGGGAACTGATATGAAACTTCCCTTCTTTAGCAACATGTCATGCATAAGCATGGAATTTTTTATGTTCCTTTTGTACTGTTTTTGATGAAAGAACATAACACATGAAAGAAATAGATTCACCAGTGACCCATTCAGTGGTGACAGCAGCAGTTTTGACATAAGTGTCTGTGGTTTAACCTGGTAGGCCTTTGAGAAGATGAATTTTACTTTTTTAGTACCTTCTTAGATTATCTCATGTGTACAAAATTCAAAGATTTTAAATTTTTTTTATTTTAATTGAGTAGAATAAAACAGGGTTATTTTTTAGGAAAAAGAAACAATCATAATACATTCCACAACTTTTTTCACAGGTGGTATTGTTAGTGTTGTATATTTTTGTTGTGTGTTATGAGATTAAAAATCTTTTATTGTGTCTGAGAAAAATCTCTGGGATTTAATACAAAGATTTCTTTCTTTCCTTCTTTCTTTCTTTTTTTTTTAATATGATCCAGTTTTGTCCTTGCTTTAAAATTGTGTATAGTTGATGAACAAAAAGTGCTTGAAACTTCATAAACACAGCAGAACTTGTAAGCCCTTGGAGTTTAATGGGGATGATGAAAAATTTTCTTTTTTCTTGGTAGTAACAGTTCTATGCCTTTTTCAAAGAGAAGCAACAAGCCAGCATAGCACATTTTCATCTTCAAGTCACATCACTTACTATAAACAAGCAACAAGACCCTCAAATTGCATTTACACTGAAGTAGAAAGACAAATATAATCTAGTTATCAAAGGAATGGTACACTCAGCTATTCCAAATACTGCAAACTCAGTCCAGGCATAATTTCTGTGGGCAGGATTTAAGCAGAACAAGAGCAATAAACCCAGAAATTGTTATTACATACAATTTTGAATATACCCAACATTAGATAGCTTTCTACAACCTGTGATGTAGATTTAGCTAGAATAAAAGGATGTGCCTAAAGTGTGAATGTATTATTGCATTTTTTCGTATGTCCTAAAGCATTTTATAGTTGTATAACATGCTATGTGCATATATAACACAGATAGACAAGAAAGTATGTATTAATTTCTGTGGATGTCTGAGGAACATAGGAGAATTCTTTCCAGTGTTTACTTCCATGGAATCTTATTTCCTTTCTTAAGGTTTTTGACACTGAGAGCACAACTGATTACCTGCTTTAATTTTCAAATGTGACACTGTTTCTCTTTAATTCTTTCATTTTTTTATTTAGTTCTATATACAGTGAAAAGTTTAGTGATTTGTATTTTCATCAATGGGATCACAGAAAAGGTAGTTTAATATTAATAAAATACTTTGAAGGAAAAACAAAACTAAGAAATGTGTGTTAGAATGTAGTGGCACATTCATGGTCTTCACACACAGTTCCAAGCTGAGATGTTTCAAGCAAAGGTATTACAAGCAAAGACATCAATTATGTTACATAGTTAACATATATTTTTCTAATGCAGTGTTGTCACACTCTAATGGATTACTTTTCTACTGACATGAGCTCAAGCATGGCCTACAATTCATTAATACTAAAAACCAATCTCTTAAAACACTTCTCAACATATCCAGCTAAGTCCTGTCTGATGTCTCTCAGCTCCTGATAAGGTGTACATTCCTAGACTCAAGAAAAACCACAGCCACCCCTAAGCTATCTGAAGGCAACCCTTCTCCGACCTTAGAATATGTTTAAACATGGATATAATTTTTGCTGACATATAGCTGATGTTTTTGTAAAGATTCTTTCTAATTTTGTACGAGTGAAGTTTCAGGGAAGCAATAGAGTAAAATCAATGCCAATCTTTATTATTGTCAATACTGAACTTAATGTCATCTTTTAAGACGCATTGTCTGCAAGGTAACACCCTTCTTAGTAACAATTATGAGTGACCGCAGCATTGACAACCTAAGAGAAAATTATAAGCCACTGGTTTTAAATATTCATTTATAATAAACAGTCCTAATAAAATGAAGATCACGAGGATGAACTTCTGTATATCATAAAGAAGACAGACATTTAGTCTGCTATATATTTCCACACAACTAGATGGATGACTTTTCTACAGATGATATAATTAAGAAAGAATATATTAACCCATTATATTTATACATCTATATATAGAGGGAGACATAAAGGAATATTGCAAATAAAAGAAACAGACAAACAAAAAAAGTTGAGAATGGAGTATATAATTACACAGTTTGAAATCCTAAATCAGAGTTAAGACAGAATTTCTTGCAGATCTTTTCCTAAAAGAAGACACTGTGTTATATCCTTTCCTTTTTCCTGAAATTCATGGAAATTTTGAGTCCTGTTGCCTCCCCAATAACCCTGTTACCTACAGAGCTCTGTCATTACTTTTGTCACTGTTTTTGAGAACTTGAACTTCCTGCCAGCACTCACCAGAAGCCCTACAGCCCCATGAAAAATTAAGAGACTGCAGGTTCTTAATGACTTAAGGAGCAAAGATGTAGTCAGAAAGAACATCTGCTTTTTACTTCATTAAGCACTGTTACAGGTAACTGTTACAGCACTCTCCTCAATAATGGTTTTGTAAAAATTATTTGCATTATTGAAGGCCAACTTTTTATAAGAGTACCAAAATTTCCTAAATCTTAAAAAAAAAAAAAAAAAAAAAATCTGCTGGATGACTTAATTAGCAACATGAGGTATAACATCCAGTAGAGAAGATAATTACTCTATTGTCAAATGGAACAACAGTTTACCCTGCAGTGAAATCTCTACTACTGTAATTAGGTTATATAATACTTTACCCTGAAGGGAATATTAAAAACACAAGACTAGTCAGTTCCATCCACTGCATTTTTCTATTTATAGCTTAATGTTAAATTGTTGCCGTCATGATGCAGCAAAGATATCAATAACAGAATAACAGCTCTTCTGTTGCTCAATTAAGTTTGCTATATGGATATTAATAAAAATATAGATTTTATTAGAGATCCTGTTGACTAATCATTGAAAGTATAATATTAAAACTTAAATGAAGAATTCTAAAAGAAGAAATATCTTGGAAGAAATACACAAAAAGAAGGTTTATAAAGTAGCAATGAAAATAGCTCTGCATGAAATACATGTAGTGATACATGTGATACATTCTAAGGAGAACATGCAGTTCTCTTTAGTTTATTACACAGAACTGAAAAAAAAAACACCCTTAAGATTATAACTGCTGGGTTATAGTTCATTGTGATAGGAAGGACTGTCTACCACCTATGAGTCCATTCTGCAAAAAGAGATACAAAACTTTTTCTTTAGAACCTAAAAATTGTTTGTTTGTGCTCATTTTAATAGATTAAAAAAAAAAAAGTATTCGCTGGTGTGAATAATGTTTGGTATATTTGATAGATGAAGAAACTAGAAACTTTGATACCTGATGTCAAATCATGCTTTTGCCTAGACAGCTATACTGTGTTGCTAATCACTTAATGGAGAAAAAAAGTACCAGAAGAAAACAGCTTTTCAAAATTTTTAGTAAGCTAGGTGAATGTTAAAATGCTTAAAATGGGAAACAACAGTAGGTCGATGTTCTCTCTGGAAAAAAAAAAAAAGAAAAATGTAACAGAGAGGTTTCTATTTCTAGAAGTCAGTTTTCTTAAGAAAAAGAGATTACATTGTAAAGCAATTTTTAAAAAGCATAAGAAAACTATATTGTGAATAGGGGGTGGGAGGGAAAGGAGTTTTGTTTAGATTTCTGCTTTGTTTTGTTTCCTTTTTTCCCCTGAAAAATGTTTTATAGAGCTTTTATAAGTGACACATGAGTAAGCCTTCTGAACAATAGTCCATGTATTGAGGTCCTTTTACCTGATATAATACTGCTCCCAACTGATTTGTTTGTTAAGGTTTATCAAAATAAATGAAACATCTTTGGAAAAAGAGGAAAACTGATAATGTATGTGACTAACTTGGCTTGTTGGCTTATTCGTCTGGCAGGTGAGGTCATTTGAAAGAGTTCAATTAATACCGATGACAACTAGAAATGCAGTGTAAGGTCTTCTTTGAAAATTACAAAACCCTGTTTGCTTTTCTTTATATCTATACTGGATAACTGGAAAGGGCTCAGAGGGAAAACATCATCTCCATCCTCACTGCTTTCTGAAACAAAAACTAATTGTGTTTTCATAGTGCAAAATGGAAATAGAATTTCTGATTTAGGGTCTAGGGGTACAAGAAGCTAGACATGAGCTAACAATGTTCTCTTGCTACCCAGAAGGCAAATCACATCCTGGACTTTATCAAAGGAAGTGTGGTCAGCAGGTTGAGAGAGGTAATTCTGCACCTTTGTTCTGATAAGACTTCACCTGGAGTACTGTGTTCACCTCTGGGTCCCCCAACAAAAGAGAGACATGGACCTGATGGAGCAGGTTCAAGGATGGCCACTAAGATGATCAAATCACTGGAGCACATCTCCGATGAAGACAAGCTAAAAAAATTTGGGCTATTAAGCCTGGAGAAGAAAAGGCTCAATATCTGAAGGGGACAAACAGGAAGGCTGCAGAAGGACTAGAAGGTCTTGCAGTGAAAAGATCATAGTATCACAGTATCACCAAGGTTGGAAGAGACCTCAAAGATCATTGAGTCCAACCTGTCATCACAGACCTCATGACCAGACCATGGCACCAAGTGCCACATCCAATCCCCTCTTGAACACCTCCAGGGACGGTGACTCCACCACCTCCCTGGGCAGCCCATTCCAAAGACAAATGACTCTCTCAGTGAAGAACTTTCTCCTCACCTCCAGCCTAAACTTCCCCTGGTGCAGCTTGAGACTGTGTCCCCTTGTTCTGGTGCTGGTTGCTAGAGAGAAGAGATGTGAGGGGTTTAGGCTATGCCTTTAAGAAAGAGACAGTTCTGAACACTCTGGCTGAATGTTTTTGATATTTAAATGAAAACAACATAGTCTAAACTAATTTCATAGGTAGATTGTAGAATGCAATTTTAAGTTTGGATTCTGTTAGTTCAGTCTGGTCTGGGTTCAGGCTGGGTGCAGTCTGTGCTTCTCTGTCCTGTGGGCTGGATGGCTTCTCTTTTTCTGAAGCAGGAACGGCCTTGAGTTAACAGCTAACCAGATAAGAAAACTAATTCTTGCATGCACTTTTGAACTAATAGAATTTTTCTCCTTAATTGCCTTTCTCTCTCTCTCTAACCCTTTTTGGGAAAAAAGGGGAGGTAGGGAGGGAGAGAGGGGGGTTCAGGGAACCCCCCTGGCCGGCTGGAGGGAAAAGGCTTTTCTGCATTGTGTTCATTGCTGTGTATTTCTGTATATATTGTAACTATTGTATATTTGTGTATATATTCATTGCATTCCATTTATGCCTGTAAATATAGCTTTCATCTGCTTTTCCGACTGAGCTAGCTGTGGTTTCTTTCTTTGGGTGTGGGGAGGGAACAATTCTCATCCCACCACATATTTTAATTGGCAGCCCAATGCGCGGCTTGTGGATAGTTGCTGTCCAGAAGCAGAGCAAAAGTAGCTTGATTTATTGTCTGCTCAGGTTGGAGTTGCAAGGATGAAAGTGTTTTGGCTTTTAGAGCGTCTGTTTTTTTTTCAATTTTTGGGGTCCTTATCAATAAGCATGTTCTGGGATTGATTTTTGATTGCTTAAGCAGATAGTTGATGTATACATTGTATTTATGGTTTAAGTATAAGATTCAGCTTCTCTATGACCGGTGCCTGGGACTCTTTTGGCTTAATAGATACAGGAATGTGACATCAACCACTCTGCCCATAGAGATAAAGAAGTTTAAGATCCCAGTAGGTGAAAGAGTAGTTTTTAAGTGATGACTGGCATCCAAAGGTGATTTATTTTATGTGTGCAATCCTGCTGTTGGTGATAAACAATGCGTACTTGTTATATGCTCTGTACCGGGAGAGAAAAGTATCTAAGGCCTGTTTTGTAATTAGGCGTAGACCCAAGAGAGGAAAGAACAGCTCTAACTCGACCCCAGAAATATCTAGTGATGAGGAGAATGGAGGATCTGTATCAATTAACGCTAAAAAGTCCATCGGAAAGGCTGCTCTGAACGGTGCTGTTGGTGGTTCTGGCAATCAGCCAGCAGCAGCGGCAGTGCCTAACATGGCGGCTCCCACGTTCTCGGCAGCCATTAGCGAGGCAAAGTCATTTCCTCCTTCTTCTTCAGCAGGACCGGAAGTGTCCTCCACAGCAGCTGATCTGTCTCAAAACCTGTCAGCTTCTGTTAAGCCAGCTGTAAATTCAAACACCGCTCCAGTTAAGCAGGTAGCTGTTTTAAATACAAGAAGTGGAAAGACCAAAGCTGATTCAGAAGCTGATGCTGGTGAGGGAACTTCTGCTGAAAGAGACCCTGCTGAGGAGGAGGAGAAGGTTTGTCTTAAAGATACAGCTGAGTTATTGAGAACATCACTGGATGGAGATGCAGGGCAAATTGCTGATAGCAGAACAACTAGAGGTGGTACACCTGACCTTAAAGAGATTCTTAGGAGAGTGACAATAAGATTAATGGGGCAACAAGTTCAGGAAGAGGAGGCACAGGAAGAGGAGGAGACAGATGATATTCTGGACTGTTCGTCCCCCAGGAGAAGAGCTGTGGAATATGTGTAAAGATTACATCAGAGCAGATAAGTCAGCAGCTCAACTAGAAACTCTCTCAAAGGATAATGGAATAGATAGACATCTAGGCAGGACTCTCGGTAAGGTTACTCTGTAGATACGCCTTTTAATGGCAACCCTCATGAGATATCCTTCCCGAGATGATCTCCCATGGAATCCTAAGCCCTGGACTACCATAGAGGAAGGAATTTAAGCGTCTGAGAGAATTTGCTGTCAGAGAGGTACTCTATGGTGGCCATGAGACTCTGAATCCTGATGAAATTCCTGTAGGAAGTGGTCTTGCTAAAAAGCTCATCAAACTTGCTCCTCCTAACTATGCAAATATTCTGGCAAGTAGAATTGTGGCAAGAAATAATGACGGATCTTCTCCTACGGTTGGCCAATTCACTGATCAGATGAGACAATTGGAGGATAGCATGACACGTGTTTCTTTGGTTTCAGCCATTGAAACTCTGTCTGGAAAAATTGAGAATTGCATGAAAGAGATGAAGGATGAATTTAAAAATACCATCTCCCAATTGACACAAAGAGATAATTCCAATTCTTCCTCCAGATGGATACAGGTTTCCTCTGTGAGGAATAGACATCCTCCAAGGATGCCATTCCAAAACAGGTCATTCCAAAACAGATCCAACCAAAACAGACCACCAAGGCAGTCACGTGGAAGTATTTGGATAACTCTGCGTGATCAGTTTGGTGAAAACATGAACAGATGGGATGGTCAACCAACTGCTAATCTTTTCAGGAGACTGAGGGAACTGCAAAGTGGCAGAATCCAAAACAGCAATACCAGAAGGGTAGCTGTTACTTCTACAGTTTCCCAGGACAACTCTAATAGCTCCAACAGTGGCTCCAGTTCTAACACTGCACACTGTGCTCATTGCACATGTGGGCATGTTCCCCATAACTAGGGGTGCCCTGCCTCCCGCCAGGGGGAGGAGAGGGGTAACAGAGATAACAGAATCTATTGGGATGTGTACATCCAGTGGCCTGGCACTTCACAATTTCAGAAGTACAGGACCTTGGATGACACAGGGGCTCAGTGCACCATATTGCCATCAAATTATCAGGGATCAGAAGCTATAACTATTTTGGGAGTCACTGGTGGATCTCAAGAGTTAACTAAGGTGGAGGTTGATATAAGTTTAACTGGTAAACAGTGGAGGAAGCATACAGTTGTGACCGGACCTGATGCACCTTGTATTCTGGGAATTGATTTTCTGAGAGAAGGGCGTTTCAAAGACCCTAGAGGTTACAAACGGGCTTTTGGAGTAGCATCTGTAGAAATTGATGGACAAAAATTGAAGCTGTCTGTCAGACCTGAGCTTTCTGACGAATCTGCAATTGTGGGACAGCACAAGATTCAGGACATTAAATTGCCGGTTTCTTCTCAGACTGTGCATCACAGACAATACAGAACTAACCGTGACTCTTTGTTGCCCATTCAGAATCTGATTCGTCAGTTGGAGAGTCAGAAAGTCATCAGCAAAACTCATTCCCCTTTCAACAGTCCAGTGTGGCCTGTGCGAAAGCAGAATGGAGACTAGTGTCTGACAGTCGACTACCGAGCCCTGAATGAAGTAACTCCACCTATGAGTGCAGCAGTACCAGACATGATCGAACTCCAGTATGAGCTGGAATCCGAAGAGGCCAAATGGTATGCTACCATAGACATTGCTAATGCCTTCTTCTCTATTGCCATAGCAGAGGAATGCAGGCCTCAGTTTGCTTTCACCTGGAGAGGAATCCAGTACACTTTCAACAGATTGCCAATGGGCTGGATCCACAGCTCCAGCATCTGTCATGCAGTGATCCACGATGCTCTGGAGAAAGGTGGTGCTCCAGAACACATCCAGTTCATTGGTGATATCATCATCTGGGGTAAAACTGCTGAAGAGGTCTTCGAGAAAGGTAACAAAATCATTGACATTATTCTGAATGCAGGTTTTGCCATCAAGCGAGACAAGGTGAAAGGACCTACCAGAGAGATTCAGTTTCTGGGAGTGCGGTGGCAGGATGGATGCCGACACGTTCCAGTGGATGTGGTAAATAGAGTCTCTACCATGGCAATCCCATGAACAAGCAAGAAACTCTACGTTTCTTGGGGATAGTGGGATTTTGGAGACTGCACATTCCTAGATACAGTCAGATTGTGAAACCTCTGTATGATGTGACTCGATAAAGAAACAGTTTCCACTGGGGACCTGAACAACAAGCAGCCTTTGACCAGATAAAGCAAGAGGTAGTTCAAGCAATGGGTCTGGGACCTGTCCGAGATGGTCCAGACATTAAGAACATTTTGTACACGGCTGCAAGTGACAATGGTCCAACCTGGTGCCTGTGGCAAAGAGCTCCAGGTGAGATACATGGACGACCTCTTGTTTTTGGAGCCGAGGTTACAGAGGTTCAGAGGCTAATTATACTCCAACAGAGAAAGAGATTCTAGCTGCCTATGAAGGAGTAAAAGCAACTTCTGAAGTGATTGGAACTGAATCACAACTTCTCTTAGCTCCCAGATTACCGGTTTTGAATTGGATGTTGAAAGGCAAAGGTTCCACACCACATCATGCAACAGATTCCAGCTGGTCTAAGTGGATGGCTCTGATAACACAGAGAGTTTGAATGGGAAATCTTGAAAGACCTGGTCTAGTGGAGGTGATCTCAAGTTGGCCTGAAGGTACCAACTGTACTAAACCTCCAGAAGATAGAGTAACTCGTGCTGAGGAAGCTCCTCCTTATAACGACCTTTCTGATGATGAAAAGAAATATGCTTTGTTCACAGACGGTTCCTGTCGTCTTGTCGGGAACAAGCGAAGGTGGAAGTCTGCAGTGTGGAGTCCAACGTGCTGAGTTGCAGAGGCAAAGGAGGGAGAAGGAGAATCCAGTCAGTTTGCAGAGGTAAAAACTGTCCAGCTAGCTCTCGACGTAGCTGAACGTGAGAGGTGGCCAAAGCTTTATCTCTACACCGACTCATGGATGGTAGCCAATGCTCTGTGGGGTTGGCTAAAGAACTGGAAGAAGAGTGGTTGGCAGAGAAAAGGAAAGCCTATTTGGGCAGCTGAGCTGTGGCAGGACATTGCTGATCGAATTGAGAGAATTCCAGTGAAGGTGAAACACATTGATTCTCACATTCCTAAGAGCAAAGCTACTGAGGAACAGCAACACAACCACCAGGCAGATCTAGTTGCAAGAGTTTCTCAAGTAGACATGGACTCTGATCTTGATCTCAACTGGAAACACTGAGGTGAGATATTCTTAGCTCAGTGGGCTCACAATTTGTCAGGACATCAAGGCAGAGATGCAACCTACCAGTGGGCTCGTGACAGAGCCATAGACATTTCCATGGATACTATCACCCAAGTCATCCATGACTGTGATATTTGTTCTGCTATTAAGCAGGCAAAGAGACTTAAGCCCTTATGGTATGGCGACAGATGGTCCAAGTACAAGTATGGTGAAGCCTGGCAGATTGACTACATCACTCTACCACGTTCTCGTTCTGGTAAGCAGTATGTGCTTACTATAGTAGAGGCAAACACTGGGTGGTTGGAAACTTATCCAGTTCCACATGCAACTGCACACAACACCATTCTGGGTCTGGAGAGACAAATCCTGTGGAGACACGGAACTCCAGAGAGGATTGAGTCAGACAATGGAACTCATTTCAAAAACAACCTTGTAAAGAGCTGGGCCACAGAGCACGGCATTGAGTGGATATTCCACATCCCCTACTATGCACCAGCTGCAGGGAAGATTGAACGCTACAACGGTTTGTTGAAGACCACTCTTAAAGCCATGGGGGCTGGATCTTTGAAAAACTGGGAAAAGCATTTAGCACAAGCAACCTGGCTGGTAAATAGTTCAGTGAACCGAACTGGACTGGCACACTCAGATCTGCTACAGAAAGTAGAAGGTGATAGAGTTCCTGTTGTTAGGGAAAAGAATCTGTTAGGTAAAACTGTTTGGGTGTTTTCTCCCTCAGGAGAGGCTAAACCTGTCCGAGGGGTGGTTTCAGCTGAAGGTCCAGGTCACACTTATTGGGTAATGCAAGAGAATGGTGAAATTCAGTGTGTTCCACAAAGAAACTTAACTTTAGCTGAAAGAGTTTAATTTCAGAGTGTTGTACAGCTACATCGTGCCCAAAGGAAGAATCCATGAGGAATCCACGGTGCACGAACCCTGAGAACCCTGAGAGCCCTGAGTCAACTGAGAGTCCCTGTGTCCCTGTTTCCCTGTTTCCCTGTTTCCCTTTTCTTCGCTGCATCTGCGAAGAGACAAACTGTTTTCCATTTTTCTTGTTTCTTGGACTTCTGAATCATCTACACCTGAGGATAGCCGGAATGGACTATGAACTTTACTTGCAAATTGTAGATATTGTTTTAGATTAGATGGACAGTATGAACAGCCAATGAAATTGTTTAGAAGAGGTGGATTGTGACGGGTTTAGGCTATGCCTTTAAGAAAGAGACAGTTGCTGAACACTCTGGCTGAATGTTTTTGATATTTGAACCAAAACAAGATAGTCTAAACTAATTTCATTGGTAGGTTGTAGAATGTAATTTTAAGTTTGGGTTCTGTTAGTTCAGTCTGGTCTGGGTTCAGGCGGGGTGCAGTCTGTGCTTCTCTGTCCTGTGGGCTGGATGGCTTCTCTTTTTCTGAAGCAGGAACGGCCTTGAGTTAACAGCTAACCAGATAAGAAAACTAATTCTTGCATGCACTTTTGAACTAATAGAATTTTTCTCCTTAATTGCCTTTCTCTCTCTCTCTAACACTTTTTGGGAAAAAAGGGGAGGTAGGGAGGGAGAGAGGGGGGTTCAGGGAACCCCCCTGGCTGGCTGGAGGGAAAAGGCTTTTCTGCATTGTGTTCATTGCTGTGTATTTCTGTATATATTGTAACTATTGTATATTTGTGTATATATTCATTGCATTCCATTTATGCCTGTAAATATAGCTTTCATCTGCTTTTCCGACTGAGCTAGCTGTGGTTTCTTTCTTTGGGTGTGGGGAGGGAACTTTCTCACCCCACCACAAGAGACCAGCCCCTTCCTGGCTACAACCACCTTTCAGGTAGTTGTAGAGAGCAATGAGGTCGTGCCTGAGCCTCCTCTTCATCAGGCTAAACAATCCCAGCTTCCTCAGCCTCTCTTCATAGGGCTTGTGCTCAAGGACTCTCACCAGCCTCATTGCCCTTCTCTGGACACATTCAAGAGTCTCAATGTCCTTCCTAAACTGAGTGGCCCAGAACTGGACACAGTACTCAAGGTGTGGCCTAACCAGTGCAGAGTACAGGGGCACAATAACTTCCCTGCTCCTGCTGGCCACACTATTCCTAGTGCAGGCCAGGATGCCATTGACCTTCTTGGTCACCTGGGCACACTGCTGGCTCATGTTTAGGCAGCTGTCAATCAGCACCCCCAGCTCTCCAGCCACTCTGACCCCAGCCTGTAGCTCTGCATGGGGTTGTTGTGGCCAAAGTGCAGCACCCGGCACTTGGATTTATTGAATGCCCTCCCATTGGACTCTGCCCATCTCTCCAGTCGGTCGAGGTCCCTCTACAGAGCCCTTCAACCCTCTAACTTATCAACATCTGCTCCCAGCTTGGTGTCATCTGCAAATTTGCTGATGACTGTCTCAATCCCCTCATCCAGATCATCAATGAAGATATTAAAGGGAATGGGGCCCAGCACTGATCCCTGGGGGATGCCACTGCTGACTGGCCTCCAGCTGGATGTGGCACCATTCACCAACACTCCCTGGGCTTGGTCCTCCAGCCAGTTCCTAACCCAGTGCAGAGTGTTGCTGTCCAAGCCACGAGCTAACAGCTTAGCCAGCAGTTTGCTGTGGGGTCGATGTCAAAGGCCTTGCTGAAGTCCAGGTAGACTACATCCACAGGCCTCCCCACATCCACCAGGCGGGTCACCTGACCATAGAAGGAGATCAGGTTGGAGAGGCAGGACCTGCCCTTCCTAAATCCATGTTGGCTGGGCCTGAGCCCTTGGCCATCCTGTAGGTACACAGTTATTGCCACCAGGATAATCTGCTCCAACATTTTCCCTGGCACTGAGGTCAGGCTGACTGGTCCGTAATTTCCGGGTTCCTCCATCCATCCCTTCTTGTGGATGGGGATCACATTGGTCAGTTTCCAGTCGTCTGGGACCTCACCGTTGAGCCAGGACTGGAGGAAAGTGATGGAGAGTGGCCTGAGTGGTTTTAAACTAGAGCAGGGCAGGTTTAGTTTAGACATAAGGAAAAAGTTATTTACATTGAGTAGCTAAATACAATTTACAGGATTCCGTGGGATGTGTTTGAGGCCCCATCCCTGGAGACATTCATGATCAGACTCATTGTGGCTCAGGACAGCCTGGAGGTGCCCCTGCTCACTGCAGCGGGGCTTGACTAGACTACATTTGAGGGTCCCTCCCAACCCAGTGCAGCCTGTGAATTTGTGACTGATATTAAATAACTTCTAAGTGCTGAAATTGAGTGTCACACTACCATTACTAATTATACTTCTCCCAATAATGCTTATCAATTCTCTTTCTGTTGTAAAGCTTGTACAGGAGCACACTGTGTTGGGTTAGGAAGTGGCCGAAGGCCTGAACCCAGAGAGTTGTGGTGAATGGTGCCACATCCAGATGGTGGCCAGTCACTAGTGGTGTGCCCCAAGGATTCCTGCTGGGCCCCATGCTCTTCAACATCTTTATTGATGATCTGGATGAGGGCATTGAGTCCATCATCAGTAAATTTGTGGACGACACGAAGCTGGGGCAGGTGTTGATCTGCTGGAGGGTAGAGAGCCTTTGCAGAAGGACCTT
This sequence comes from Colaptes auratus, assembly GCA_015227895.2. NCBI lineage: Eukaryota > Metazoa > Chordata > Aves > Piciformes > Picidae > Colaptes > Colaptes auratus. The sequence continues at coordinate 46,002,649 of CM026897.1, read as the reverse complement.
GACAGGCTTGACAGATGGACAGAATCCAGCGGCATGAGTTTGAACACATCCAAGTGCCAGATTCTGCACATGGGCCACAGCAACCCCATGCAGTGCTACAGGCTGGGGTCAGAGTGGCTGGAGAGCACCCAGGCAGAGAGGGACATGGGGGTACTGGTCGATGGTAGGTTGAACATGAGCCTGCAATGTGCCCAGGTAGCCAAGAGGGCCAATGGCATGCTGGCCTGCATCAGAAACAGTGTGGCCAGTAGGAGCAGGGAGGTCATTCTGCCCCTGTACACTGCACTGGTTAGGCCGCACCTTGAGTCCTGTGTCCAGTTCTGGGCCCCTTAGTTTAGGAAAGATGTTGTCGTGCTGGAGCGTGTCCAGAGAAGGGCAACAAAGTTGGTGAGGGGTTTGGAAGACAAGCCCTGTGAGGAGAGGCTGAGGGAGCTGGGGTTGCTTAGCCTGGAGAGGAGGAGACTGAGGGGTGACCTTATTGCTCTCTACAACTACCTGAAGGGTAGTGGTTCAGTGGATAATGGATTGGCTGCATGGTTGCATCCAGAGGGTGGTGCTCAATGGCTTGAAGTCCAGATGGAAAGCAGTGACATGTGATGTCCCTTGGGGGTTCATACTGGGACCTGTGCTGTTTAATATTTTTATCATTAATATAGACAATAGGATCAATTGCAATATCGGCATGTTTGCAGATGACACCAAGCTGAGTAGTGATGTCATCCATGGACAGGCTGGACCCTGGTAAGCCTCAAGAGCAAGAGAAAAATTCTGCACCTGGGCCAAAGAAATCCTCACTATCAACACAGACTATGGGATAAGGTGATGGAAAGCAGCCCTGTGGAAAAGGACTTGGAGGTGCTGATGGATGAGAAGGTGGACATGAGCAGACAGTGTGCACTTGGAGGCCAGAAGGCAAATCACATCCTGGACTATATCAAAAGATGTGTGACCAACAGACCCAGAGAGGTGATTCTGCCACTTTGCTCTGGTGACACCTCACGTGCAGTACTATGTACAGATCTGGAGTCCTCAAGATATGAAGGACATGGACCTCATGGAGCAGGTCCAGAGGAGAGCCATGAAAATGATCAGGGAGTTGGAGCACCTCTGCTATGAGGGCAGGCTGCAGGACCAGGGTTCTTCAACCTGGAGAAGAGGAGGCTTCAGAGAAACACAAAAGCAGTCTTCCAGTACAATACAATACAATACAATACAATACAATACAATACAATACAATACAATACACCACCAGGTTGGAAGAGACCTTCAAGATCATAGTGTCCAACCCATCAACCAATCCAACCCACCTAAATACAATACAATACAATACAATACAACACAACACAACCCACCTAAACAACTAAACAACTAAACCGTGGCACCAAGCACCCCATCAGGCCTCTTCTTGAACACCTCCACCTTCACGGGCAGACAATTCCAATGGGCAATCACTCTCTCTGTATAGAACTTCTTCCTAACATCCAGTCTAAATCTCCCCTGGCGCAGCCTGAGACTGTGTCCTCTTGTTCTGGTATTGGCTGCCTGGGAGAAGAGACCAACCTCTGCCTGGCTACAACCTCCCTTCAGGTAGATGTAGAGAGCAAGAAGGCCACCCCTGAGTCTCCTCTTCTCCAGGCTAAGCAACCCCACCTCCCTCAGCCTCCCTGCTCCTGCTGGCCACACTGTTCCTGATGCAGGCCAGCATGCCATTGGCCTTCTTGGCTGCCTGAGCACATTGCAGGCTCATGTTCAGCTTACAATCAAGCAGTACCCCCAGGTCCCTCTCTGCCTGGCCACTCTCCAGCCATTCTGACCCCAGCCTGTAGCACTGCATGGGGTTGTTGTGGCCAATGTGCAGAACCCAGCACTTGGATGTGTTCAATCTCATGCCGTTGGATTCTGCCCATCTGTCCAGCCTGTCCAGGTCCCTCTGCAAAGCTTCTCTACCCTCCAGCACATCAACTCCTGCCCCCAGCTTGGTGTCATCCGCAAATTTACTGATGATGGACTCCATGCCCTCATCCAGATCATCAATAAAGATATTGAAGAGCATGGGGCCCAGCACGGATCCCTGGGGCACACCACTAGTGACTGGCCGCCAGCTGGATGTGGCACCATTCACCACCACTCTCTGGGCTGGCCCCTCCAGCCAGTTCCTAACCCAACGCAGTGTGCTCCTGTCCAAGCCATGGGCTGCCAGCTTGGCCAGGAGTCTGCTGTGGGGGACGGTGTCAAAGGCCTTGCTGAGGTCCAGGTAGACCACATCCACAGGCCTCCCCACATCCAGCAGGCGGGTCACCTGATCCTAGAAGGAGATCAGGTTGGTCAGGCAGGACCTGCCCTTCCTAAATCCATGTTGGCTAGGCCTGATCCCTTGGCCATCCTGGAAGTACCTTAAAGGGGCCTACATTATGGGTGAAGGTGCAGAGAGAGATGGCAGATGAGCTGGCCAAGCCACTCTCCATCATTTTTCAACAGTCCTGGCTCAATGGAGAGGTCCCAAATGACTGGAAGCTCAATGTGATGCTGATCCACAAGAAAGGCTGGAAGGAAGAACCAGGGAATTCTAGGCCTGTCGGCCTGACCTCAGTGCCAGGCAAGATTATGTAACAGGTCATCTGGAGGGCAATCACACAGCACTTCCAGGATGGCCAAGGGATCAGGCCCAGCCAGCACGGATTTAGGAAGGGCAGGTCCTGCCTCATCAACCCAATCTCCTTCTATGACCAGGTGACCTGCCTGGTGGATGTGGGGAAGGCTGTGGATGTAGTCTACCTGGACTTCAGCAAGGCCTTTGACACCATCCCCCATAGCAAACTCCTGGCCAAGCTGGCAGCCCATGGCTTGGACAGCAGCACTCTGTACTGGATTAGGAACTGTCTGGAGTGGTGAGCCCAGAGAGTGGTGGTGAATGGTGCCAGCTGGTAGCCAGTCACTAGTATTGTCCCCCAGGGATCAGTCGTGGGCCCCACCCTGTTCAATATCTTTATTGATGAACTGGACAGAACAAGAGGACACAGTCTCATGCTGTGCCAGGGGAGGTTTAGGCTGGGTGTTAGGAAGAAGTTCTTCATAGAAAGAGTGAATGATCGTTGGAATGGGCTGCCCAGGGAGGTGGTGGATTCACCATCACTGGAGGTGTTTAGGAAGAGAGTGGATGGGGTGCTTGTTGCCATGGTTTATTTGATTAGATGATGTTGAGTGATAGGTTGGACTTGATGATTTCAAAGGTCTTTTCCAACCTGGTTTATTCTATTCTATTCTATTCTATTCTATTCTATTCTATTCTATTCTATTCTATTCTATTCTATTCTATCCTATCCTATCCTATTCTATTCTATTCTATTCTATTCTATTCTATTCTATTCTATTCTATTCTATTCTATTCTGTTCTATTCTATTCTACTCCTTTTCCACTAGGACTATCAGTCACTTCTTCACCAAACATATTGAGGAATATTACATTCTACACAAATACACCTAATTAAACTTATTATCTTTATGCTTTAGTATTTTCAGAGTATATTTTCATCCCAGTTATGTATCTCAGAGAAAACACGAGTAGACTTTTTACAACAGCCAACCACTTGAACCACTTGAGAATGAAGAACTACCTAGGGTAGGAGCAGATCAGATCCAGGAACACATAGAAAACCTGAAGACACTCATCCACAGGTCCTGAAAGATCAAATGCCTGAAATTTCTAGACCACTAACCATCATATTTGAGAAGTCATGGCAGTCTGGTGAGGTTCCCACAGATTGGAAAAGGGGAAACATAACCCCCCATTTTTAAAAAGGGAAGCAAATTAAAACCAGGGAACTACAGACCAGCCAGCCTCACCTCTGTGCCAGGGAAAATAATAGAACAGATCTTTCTGACAGCTGTACTATGGCACATGAAAAATAATGAGGTGATCAATTAGCACCAACATGGTTCCACTAAGGGCAAATCATGCCTGACTAATTTGGTGGTCTTCTATGACAGAGCTACAGCACTGCTTAACATGGGAAGAGAAACTGATATCATTTACCTGGACTTGTACAAGGTATTTGATGCTGTCCCAAGTGACATCCTTGTCTCTATGATGGAGAGACATGGATCTGATGGATGGACCACTTGGTGGACCAGGACCTGGCTAGAAGGTTACACTGAAAGAGTTGAGGTTAATGGCTCAATGTGCGTGTGGAGGCCAGTGACAAGTTGTGGTGGGTTAATGCCCATTCTGAAAACAGGGTGGAGGGTTTGCGGGTGCATTGCCCTCCCTGCAGGGCATTTTCCCCCTGGGAAACTGAATCTGTTCTACTCCCCTCCCTGCACAGCTAGGGTATAAAAAGCAGGACATCGCAGTCATTAGGCCTCCTTTGGGCTCCTGCCTCTCCTGGATGAGAGCTACTGCGGCTGCCTTCCTGCTCCTCTGTGATGCGGTCAGGTCTGATCCTTCTCCCTGCTGCCTCCGCACCTCTTCAGAGAGAGAGACTGGTTTTGTATTTGTCTTCTTGGTACCCCTCCCATCCATCCTTGTTCCTTGCCCTTGCGAACCTTACCTGTTATTGATATATATATTTTGTTTAAAGAAAATTCTTTACCTCTCCTCTTCCAAGCTTACTCCAAATTATTGCTTGGTGAATTTGCTCCTTTCCTTTCTTTTTTCCCTCTCTGTTGGGAGGGAGGAGGCAGAGAGCAGGGGAGAGATTCTTAGCCTTGCTCCCATCTGAGCTCTTAACTCTCAGTTAAGGATTAAACCACCACACAAGTGGAGTACATCAGGGGTCTCTTCTGGGTCCACAGCTGTTCAACATCTTTCTCAGTGATACAGACAATGGCATTGAGTGTTCTCTCAGCAAGTTTCATGATGACACCAAACTGTGCAGTGTGGTAGACTCACTCGAGGGAAAGGATGCCATCCAAAGGCTTGAGAAATGGGCCATTGTAAACTGCATGAGGATCAACAAGTCAAAGTGCAAGGTCCTACAACCTGGGCTGGGCCAATCCCAGCCACAATAGGTGGTTTGAGAGTGGCCCTGAAGAGAAGGTCTTGGGGTTTCTGATAGATAAGAAGATCAACATGAGCCAGCAGCGCTCTCATGCAGCCCAGAATCATATAATCTTATAATCATAGAATCAATCATGTTGGAAAAGACCTCAGAGTTCATCAAGTCCAAGCTATTACCTAATACCTAACACTTCATGACAACTAAACCATGGCTTCAAGTGTCACATCCAATCTTTTTTTGAACACCTCCAGGGATGGTGACTCCACCACCTCCCTGGGCAGTCCATTCCAATGGCAAATTACTCTTTCTGTGAAGAACTTTCTCCTCACGTCGAGCCTTAACTTCCCCTGGTATAGCTTGAGGCTGTGTCCTCTTGTTCTGCCACTGGTTGCCTGGGAGAAGAGATGAACCCCATCTGTCTACAATCTCCTTTTAGGTAGTTGTAGAGAGCAGTAAGAAGGCCAAATGTATCCTGGGATGCAGCAGGAGAAGAATGGAATAGAATAGAATAGAATAGAATAGAATAGAATAGAATAGAATAGAATAGACCTTCAAGATCATCATGTCCAACCTACCATCCAACACCACCTAATCAACTAAACCATGCAACGAAGCACCCTATCAAGTATCCTCCTAAACACCTCCAATGATGGTGACTTCACCACCTCCCCGGGCAGCACATTCCAATGGGCAATCACTCCCTGTAGAATTTCTTCCTAACATCCAGCCTAAACCTCCCCTGGTGCAGCTTGAGACTGTGTCCTCTTGTTCTAATGCTGGTTGCCTGGGAGAAGAGACCAGCCCCCGCCTGTCCACAACCTCCCTTCAGGTAGTTGTAGAGAGCAATAACTTCTCCCCTGAGCCTCCTCTTCTCCAGGCTAAGCAACCCCAGCTCCCTCAGCCTCTCCTCACAGGGCTTGTGCTCCAAACCCCTCACCAACTTTGTTGCCCTTCTCTGGACACGCTCCAGCAAGTCAACATCCTTCCTAAACTGAGGGGCCCAGAACACAGGACTCAAGGTGTGGCCTAACTAGTGCAGTGTACAGGGGCAGAATGACCTCCCTGCTCCTGCTGGCCACACTGTTCCTGATGCAGGTCAGGATGCCATTGGCCTTCTTGGCCACCTGGGCACACTGCATGCTCATGTTCAGCCTGCCATCGACCAGTACCCTCAGGTCCCTCTCTGCCTGGCCGCTCTCCAGCCACTCTGACCCCAGCCTGTAGCACTTCATGGGGTTGCTGTAGCCAATGTGCAGAACCCGGCACTTGGATGTGTTCAATCTCATGCCGTTGGATTCTGCCCATCTGTCCAGCCTGTCCAGGTCCCTCTGCAAAGCCTCTCTGCCCTCTAGCAGATCAACTCCTGCCCCCATCTTGATGTCGTCTGCAGTGTGGCCAACAGATCAAGAGAGGCTGGAGAGGGACATTTTACAAGAGCGTCCACTGATAGGACATGGCGAAATGAATTTAAATTGAAGGAGAATAGGTTTAGATTGGCTCTTCGGAAGGAATTTTGCACTATGAGGGTGGCAAGACTCTGGAATGGATTGTCCAGAGTGGTTGTAGATGCCCCCTTCCAGGAGATGCTTGAGACCAAGTTAAATGAGGCCTTGAGTAACCTGGTCTAGTTGACAGATGTCCCTGCCCACAGCAGGGAAATTGGATTAAATTATCTCTAATGTCTCTTCCAGTTTAGGCCATTCTATGATTCTATGATGATTTTATAATACCATGAGGATTTCTCTGAGCCATCTCTTCTTCATGCCTAAGGGTCTCTCAACCTTTCTCACAGGAAAGGTCATCCAGTCCTCTGATCATTTTTGTGACCAGGTCCTTCGGACCTCTTCCAGCAGGTCCATATATTTCTTATGCTGCTGGCTACATAGCTGGACATAGTACTCTAGCTGGGATCTCACAAGAGCAGAGTAGTGGGAAAGAATTATCTCTCTCAACCTTCTGGTCACAATTCTTTTGATGCAGCCCAGAACACAGTTGGGTTTCTGGGTTGCAAACATGCATTTTCAATTAATGTTGAGCTTCTCATAGACCAACATCCCCAAGTATTTCTTCTCAATGCTGCTTTCTGTCCTCTTGTTACTCAGTTTTATTTGTGCTTGGAATTGCCCTGACCTATGTGAAGAAGCTTGCCCTTGGCCTTTTTGAACTTCATGAGGTTAGAATGGGCTCACCTCTCATACTTGTGAAGGTCCTTCTGGATGGTGTTCCTTCCCTCCAGAACTTCATGAAGTTAGAATGGGCTCACCTCTCAAACTTGTGAAGGTCCTTCTGGATGGTATTCCTTCCCTCCAGACTGTCAATCTCACCATGCAGCTTGGCATTGCTGACAAACTGGCTGAGAACACTTGATCCCACTGCCCATGTCACTGACAAAGATATTAAAAAGTGCTGATTCTGATATCAGCCCCTGAGGAATGTCACTTTTCACCAATTCTGCATGGGCTGTTGACCACAATCCTTTGAGTGTGATGATACAGCCACTTTTTTTATCTACTAAGTGGTCCATTTGTCACATCCATGTCTCTCCAATTTAGAGACAGTTATGCCATGCAGTACAGTGTCAAATGTTTGAAGAAGTTTCAAGTAAGTCCAGGTAGGTGAAATCAGTTTTTTCTGTTGTCCGCTAATGCTGATCCACTGATCATACATTACCAGATTTGTCAGGTATGATGTTCAGTCTTGATAATCACCAATAAAGTCCTTATAATCTGTGTGCCTTAGCATACTTTTCCAAGACAATCTGTATTTTGTTTTTCCAGGTTTTGGAGTTACACTGCCTTTTTTTTTGCCCTGTGGTATTGCAATAGGAATTTATTTCCCTTATTTTCTGGAGTTTTGGATCAGAAAAGTATATGTCTGTTCCTTCTTATATTGTGGCATATGGGCATAACTGGGTTAGGACATATTGAGAGAATTATGATATTTCATATTTTCCTGTTGCAACATTTTTTCTTTTATTGCTCAAACATTGTGGACATGATCAAGTTTTAAATTGAGATATTTACAGAAAAAATATTTGAAGTTATCAGTTTAAATGGAGGTATTTCATATATGAAAACAAATCAAAATAATTTACTATGTGAATATGAAAATACATAAAAAACAGTTGAGATTGATTAGATATTCAAGTTGAATATGGAAAATTTTAGGGTAAGTGGGGTAAACGTAAACACAAGACCAATGAGACAAAGAATAAAAGATTTTGCAAAATCCAGGACTAAGGCATCAATGATATGTTTCAAACCTCAGCAAGATATTTTGGCTTCATGGCAGCAGAAACACAGTGCTGAAATGTGACTTCTTGTCTTCTTTTTCAAAGAATCACAGAGTCAAGCAGATTGGAAGAGACCTCCAAGATCATCAAGTCCAACCGATTACCCAACCCTAGCTAATCAATTATACCATGGCAACAAGTGTCACATCGAAGGGGGAAGGGGCTGAAACCAGTCCCCTAAGGCAGGCGTCTGGGGGTGATAAGCTAGAGCTAGAGGTGAAACCAGCAGCCCAGCTGCAGTGCATGTACACTAATGCACGAAGCATGGGTGAAAAACAAGAGGAGCGAGAAGCCTTGTTGCAGCAGGAAAGTTATGATGTAGTTGCCATCACAGAGATGTGGTGGGACAACTCACATGACTGGAGCGCTGCAATTGACGGCTACAGGCTCTTCAGGAGAGACAGGCAAGGAAGAAGGGGTGGAGGGGTGGCCCTGTACGTCAGGGAGGCACTAGATGCCATTGAGATGGAGATGGGTGAGAATTAGAGGGCAGACCAGCAGGGCAGACATCCTGGTTGGAGTCTGTTATAGACCACCCAACCAAGAGGAAGATGTCGATGAAGCATTCTATAGGCAGCTTAAGGCTGTCTCAAGATCGCCTGACCTTGTTCTCATGGGCAACTTCAACCTGCCTGATATCTGCTGGGATCTCAACACAGCAGAGAGGAGGCAGTCTAGGAGGTTCTTAGAGTGCATGGAGGACAGCTTCTTATCCCAGGTGCTGCACGAACCTACTAGGGGTAAGGCTCTGCTTGACCTCCTCTTCACCAACAGGGAAGGGCTGGTGGGTGATGTGGTGGTCGGAGGGTGTTTAGGCACCAGTGACCACAAGATAATTTAGTTTTCAGTATTCAGCCAAGCTAAGAGGGGTAGCAAGAAGACCTCCACTCTGGACTTCAGGAGGGCAAACTTCAGGTTACTCAAGGAACTAACTCAGAAGGTTCCTTGGGATAATGCCCTTAAAAACAAAGGGGTCCAGGAGAGCTGGACCTGCTTCAAGGAAGAACTCTTGAAGGTGCAGGAACAAGCTGTGCCAATGTGCTGGAAGATGAGCCACCGGGGCAGACAGCCAGCCTGGATGGGTAATGAACTTTTAATAGAACTAAGAGAAAAAAAGAGGGTGTATCATCTTTGGAAGAAAGGGGAGGCAACCTATGGAATATTTAGGGATGTTGCTAGGACATGCAGAAAGAAAATTAGGGAGGCAAAAGCCCATTTAGAACTTAGACTGGCCTCTGCTGTGAAGGACAACAAAAAGTCCTTCTATAAATACATCAATAGCAAGAAGAAGGGCAAGGACAACCTCCACTCCTTGGTTGACACAGAGGGGAACGTTGTAACAAAGGAAGAGGAAAAGGCAGAGGTACTTAACACCTTCTTTGCCTCAATTTTTACTAGCAGGACAGAACATCTTCCAGACAGCTGGCCTGCAGAGCTGGCAGAAGGAGCCAGGGAGCTGCATAGTTTCCCACTGTTCCAGGAGGCAGTTAGAGATCTTACCAGCCGCTTGGACCCCCACAAGACCATGGGTCTGGATGGGATCCATCCTAGGGTGCTGAGAGAGCTGGCAGATGAGCTGGCCAATCCACTCTCCATCATTTTTCACTAGTCCTGGCACACTGGAGACGTCCCAGAATACTGGAAGCTGGCCAACGTGGTGCCCATCCACAAGAAGGGCCGGTTGAATGAGCCAGGGAATTCCAGGCCTGTCAGCCTGACCTCAGTGCCAGGCAAGATTATGGAACAGGTCATCTTGAGTGCAATCACACAGCACTTCCAGGATGGCCAAGGGATCAGGCCTAGCCAGCATGGATTTAGGAAGGGCAGGTCCTGCCTGACCAACCTGATCTCCTTCTAGGATCAGGTGACCCGCCTGCTGGATGTGGGGAGGCCTGTGGATGTGGTCTACCTGGACCTCAGCAAGGCCTTTGACACCGTCCCCCACAGCAAACTCCCGGCCAAGCTGGCAGCCCATGGCTTGGACAGGAGCACACTGCATTGGGTTAGGAACTGGCTGGAGGGGCCATCCCAGAGAGTGGTGGTGAATGTTGCCACATCCAGCTGGCGGCCAGTCACTAGTGGTGTGCCCCAGGGATCAGTGCTGGGCCCCATGCTCTTCAATATCTTTATTGATGATCTGGATGAGGGCATGGAGTCCATCATCAGTAAATTTGCGGATGACACCAAGCTGGGGGCAGGAGTTGATCTGCTGGAGGGCAGAGAGGCTTTGCAGAGGGACCTGGACAGGCTGGACAGATGGGCAGAATCCAATGGCATGAGATTTAACACATCCAAGTGCCGGGTTCTGCACATTGGCTACAGCAACCCCATGCAGTGCTACAGGCTGGGGTCAGAGTGGCTGAAGAGTGGCCAGGCAGAGAGGGACCTGGGGGTACTGGTTAACTGTAGGCTGAACATGAGCATGCAGTGTGCCCAGGCAGCCAAGAGGGCCAATGGCCTGCATCAGGAACAGTGTGGCCAGCAGGAGCAGGGAGGTCATTCTGCCACTGTACACTACACTGGTTTGGCCGCACCTTGAGTCCTGTGTCCAGTTCTGGGCCCCTCAGTTTAGGAAGGATGTTGACTTGCTGGAGCGTGTCCAGAGAAGGGCAATGAAGTTGGTGAGGGGTTTGGAACACAAGCCCTATGAGGAAAGGCTGCGGGAGCTGGGGTTGCTTAGCCTGGAGAAGAGGATCCTGAGGGGCGACCTTCTTGCTCTCTACAACTACCTGAAGGGAGGTTGTTGCCAGGCAGAGGCTGGTCTCTTCTCCCAGGCAGCCAGTACCAGAACAAGAGGACACAGTCTCAGGCTGCGCCAGGGGAGGGTTAGGCTGGATGTTAGGAAGAAGTTCTATACAGAGAGAGTGATTGCCCATTGGAATCAGCTACCCGTGGAGGTGATGAAGTCACCTTCATTGGAGGTGTTCAGGAGGAGACTTGATGGGGTGCTTGGCTGCATGGTTTAGTTGTTTAGGTGGGTTGGATTTTTTGATGGGTTGGACGTGATGATCTTGAAGATCTCTTTCAACCTGGTGTATTGTATTGTATTATTGTATTGTATGTAGTCTTATCTTAAATACCTCCAGGCATGCCGATCCCACCACTTCCCTGGGCAGCCCATTCCAATGACAAATCACTCATTCTGTGAAGAACTTCTTTCTAAAATCAAGCCTAAAATTCCCCCTGTACCGCTTGAGACTGTGTCCTCTTGTTCTGTTGCTGGTTGCCTGGGAGAAGAGACCAACCCCCTGTTGCCTACAACCACCCTTCAGGTAGTTGTAGACAGCAGTGAGGTCCCCCTTAAGCCTCCTCTTCCCAGGCTAAATAACCCCACCTCCCTCAGCCACTCCTCATATGGCTTGTGCTCCAGACCCCCCACCAGCTTTGTTGCCTTTCTCTGGTCCTGCTTGAGCAACTCAACATCTTTCTGGAATTGAGGGGTGTGATGGGTTGAAGTTTCTCCCCTGCATTAACTTTGCTAGGCCAACTTAGAAGCAATTGAAGCTGTACTTATAAGAAAAATTTACACTCTACAATGGAGTGCAATGAATATATACAAAATATACAGTATTTAATATTATACAGATATCAGCATTTAGCAAACAACAAGAAAATTCCCCTGGTCAGAGACCAGGGAATCCATTCCACTGTCCCCCTTCCACCTCCTGTCCCAAGGGAGAAAGGAGTAGAGAGAGAAGCAGGGGTTAAAATTATCGAAACAGCTCAGCCAAGGCCAGCCAAAGCACATTAACCTCTTCTGAACCAAGCAAAGCCAGCGGAGATCAGAAGCGAAGAGAGAATTGTTATGGTACAGCCTGTCTTATTCTACATATTTATCCAATGAATTTGTTTAGAATAATATTTTGGTTTCCTTTTAACACCTGTGACAGTTTCAGATAAGATGCAGCACACCCCCCTGGGGGATACCACTAGTGACTGGCCACCAACTGGTAGTGGCACCATTCACCACCACTCCCTGGGCCAGGCCCTCTAGTCAGTTCCTAAACCAAAGCAGAGTGTTCCTGTCCAAGCCATGGGCAGCGAGCCCATGGGATGGTGTCAAAGACCTTGCTGAAGTCCAGGTAGACTACATCCCCACATCCACCAGGCAGGTCACCTGGTCATAGAAGGAGATCAGGTTGGTCAGGCAGGACCTGCCCTTCCTAAATCCATGTTGGCTAGGCCTGATCCCTTGGCCATTATGTAGGTGCTGTATGGTTGCCCTCAAGATGACCTGTTCCATAATCTTGCCTGGCACTGAGGTCAGGCTGACAGGTCTGTAATTCCCTGGTACCACCTTCCAGCCATTTTTGTGGATGGGCACCACGTGGACCAGCTTCCAGTCATCTGGGACCTCTCCAGTGAGCAAGGACTGTTGAAAAATGATGGAGAGTGGCTTGGACAGCTCATCTGCCAGCTCTCTCAGCACCCTAGGATGGATCCCATCTGGTCCCATAGACTTGTGGGGATCTCAGTGGCTCAGGAGGTCACTTAGTGCTTCCTCCTGGATTGCAGGGAAACTATACTGCTCCCTGACTCCGTCTGCCATCTCAGGAGACCAATTGTATGGAAGACAACCTATCCTGCTATTGAAAATTGAGGCAAAGAAGGTGTTAAGTACCTCTGCCTTTTCCCATCCATGTCCACTAAGGAGTGGAGGTTCTTGTTGCACTTCCTCTTGCCACTAGTATATTTATAAAAACATTTCTATTGTCCTTTACAGAAGGGGCCAGTCTAAGTTATAAATGGGCTTCTGCCTTTCTAATTTTTTCCCTACATTACCTAGCAACATCCTTAAGCATTCCCTGGGTTGCCTCCACTTTTTTCCAAAGATGATACACCCTCTTTTTTTTTCCCTTTATTCATTCAGAAGCTCATTGCCCATCCAGGCCAGCCATCTACCCTCTCAGGTCATCTTCAGGCACATTGGGACAGCCTGTTCCTGAGCCTTCAAAATTTCTTTCTTGAAGCAGGGCCAGCCTTCCTGGACCCCTTTGTTTTTAAGGGCTCTTTCCCAAGGTACCTTTCAAGTTAGTTCCCTAAATAAGCCAAAGTCCATCCTCTGGATGTCCAGATTGGAGGTTTTGTTGATGCCCCTCCTAGTTTCACTGCATACTGAAAACTTTATTATTTCATGGTCACTGGACCCCAGGCAGCATCTGACCACCACATCTCCCACCAGCCCTTCTCTATTGGTAAAGAGGAGGTCAAGCAAAGCCTCACCCCTGGTAGACTCACACAGCAGCTGGGATAAGAAGCTATCCTCCATACACTCTAAGAACCTTCTAGACTGCCTCCTCTCTGCTTTGTTAAGTTCCCAACAGATATCTGGCAGGTTAAAGTCACCCACAAGGACAAGGGTTGGTGATCTTGAGACAGCATCCAGCTGCTTATAGAATACATCAATCTCTTCATCTTGCTTGTGTTGTCTATAGGAGACTCCAACCAGGATGTCAGCCTTGTTGGCCTTACCTCTAATTCTCACCCACAGGCACTCAACTCAATAGTCCTTAATCTCTAGTTCTATGGTGTGGTGGGGTGAGAAAGTTCCCTCCCCACACACAGGGAAAGAAACCACAGCTAGCTCAGTCGGAAAAGCAGATGAAAGCTATATTTACAAGCATAAATGGAATGCAATGAATATATACACAAATATACAATATTTACAATATATACAGGAAAATACAACAATGAACACAATGCAGAAAAAAACCTTTTCCCTCCAGCCGGCCAGGGGGGTTCCCTGAACCCCCCTCTCTCCCTCCCCACCTCCCCTTTTTCCCAAAAAGGGTTAGAGAGAGAGAGAGAAAGGCAATTAAGAAGGAAAAAGTCTGTTAGCTAAAAAGCACATGCAAAATTAGTTTCTTATCTGGTTAGCTGTTAACTCAAGGCCGTTCCTGCTTCAGCAAGAGAGAAGCACAGACTGCACCCAGCCTGAACCCAGACCAGACACAGACTGAACCAACAGAACCCAAACTCCAAACTGCACCCCACAAGCACCAATGAAATTAGTTTAGACTATCTTGTTTTTGTTCAAATATCAAAAACATTCAGCCAGAGTGTTCAGCAACTGTCTCTTTCTTAAAGGCATAGCATCAACCGGTCACATATGGCATCCAGGGCTTCCTAATACACAGGGCCACCCCTCCACCCCTTCTCCCTCACTTGTCTCTCCTGAAGAGCCTGTAACCATCAATTACTGCACTCCAGTGTTGTGAAGAGGTTATTAAATTTATTGAATATGAAATATGAATTATGAAAATATTAATTTTATTAATTATCAAATTATTAATAACCGATGAATCAACAACTTATATACATGTTCTAGTGCACCTTCGTGAAATACATTCCATAAATGGCTTAGTGTTGTGATCAGAACTTAATTAAACTATCTACAAACTATTTGTATGTTTATATAATGAAGAGTGCAGTTCCGCCGCTTGGCCACTAGTTGGCGACTCGGCGGACGCGGATGGCAAGCACGTGAAAGGTACTCTTTAGCTGTTGTTTGTAGCAAGGTGGGGGTCCGGCTGACGACTGCCGCTGGACTGATTCCTGGTAGACTTGAAACGGTGGTGTTGGGTATTATCTCCTCTCTCCTCAGCAGTGGAGAAGGAATGCTGGAACCTGGACTTGGCTTGGAAGCAGGTTCCCTTCAGGACTTGGTCGGTCCTGGGAGTCGGCTCGCACGGCAGGGCGGGGCGACGGTTGCCGGTAGGCGGGCTCAGAGGTTCCCGGTCGGGCAACAATAGCTATGGGGTCGGCCTCGTGGCGACGGGTCTCGGGGCTGAGGTAAACAGCCTCGGAGAGAGAATGCGGCTGCGCTGAGCTGCGGCTTCTCCGGTTTTGGACTTAAAGCAACAGCGGGACGATCGGGGCAGTCCCGGGTTTGGTGCAGTATAAGCACGAAACAATGCTTTAATCTTCCCTGCGGTTACAGGGCTTGGAGCGGCACACGTGGCGGCTCTCCTCCCGCTACGGCGGGGCTAGGTATATGCGGACTTAGTCTCTAGTAAGTCCCTTCTCCCCGACAGCTGGGCAGATCTTACCCTCGGGGGCTGGTCCAGTCCTCCGGTAGCACGGTGGGCTTTCCCGGTCGGTACGACTGGCTGTGGCGACGCTGGCTTCTCGGGCTCAGCGAAGGTCCTCCCTCTGGGGTGATCCTCACGATCAGGGTGCTTCTCACGATGCAGAGGCTTCGGTATGCATGCATGTGTGATAGAAGCTAATAACAATAAGCTCAATGGCAGAGGCTGTGGCTCGAGAGCTCCTCTCTCGAGCGAGTACAGAGACAAAGTGAACGAGGGGGCAAGTTGTTTACCCACAGGGGGAATACTTATAGATTCCTCGAGGCTGGGTCTGACCAATGGGCACTCTCATAGGCAACTGGCTTCAGCCTATAGAAAGCGTGAAGCTGGAATTATGCCCATACTTGGTGTTTGCACACGCACTGCATACGCTCAGTGCGTGCTGGCCTGGCTAATGCCTTGGCTTTTGTTCTCCTCCTGAAGGAGGGGAAACTTGTCCACATGCAGGGACCAGATAGGCAGAATGTGCCTTCACCACATTACCACCCCCTTGCCCATGGGCATATATAAGCCTCGAGTATAAATTACCCTCAACAAGGTTTATCACATACAGGTTAAGCTATCTCATACCTGCTTGATAGATTACACGTTCAAACATAGTGACCTACAATACCTTAGCACTATATGAACAGTATACAAACTTTAAACTGTACTCTTAACAGAGAATGCTGCCTTAGCAGTGTGGAACAAATGTTTGCTCCGAAACCAATATTGGTACTCTTGATTATCTCCCACCACCCCTTGACTGAGTGATGGGGTTTGACTCCCATATGACACTGAAGCCATCAAAGTGTCTGCAGGGTTGTCAATTTCCCACCCCTTGATAGGATGGGCTCTGTCATTATGACAGGACTTTCTCAGTATTGAGATGAGGAACAATACCTTTCCTCTGTTGCTTTCATCAGGGCAGAGATTACAATTTTCACTACTTCCCTCCTTGTCTTTGGTTCCATAGCCAATGCAGCTTCCTCGGTCCAATCCATGTCGAGGAGTAGCTCATACCATGGGTCTGAGTCAGGCGAATCTCGTGAATTAGAGCATTCCCTGTCACTCTGTGTGTTTCCTTTCCCTCTACGGGGGCTGCAGGAACCTCGTGAGCGTGTCTTCCAGTGCAGTGTTGTGTCTGCCTGGGTTGGCGGAAGGAGATGCTGAGAGCGTTGCTCTTCCCTTCCCTGGCCATGCGATGTCGCTTTATGGCTGGCAGTATATACCTTTTGCTGGTGTCCCTCCTTGCTGGGTCTGTGGTCCCTTCTGGAACTCTCCCTTTCGGAGGTCTTTTCCTGGAGCTTTGCTTTCAGGATGCTGCGAGGTTTATCCTTATTGGCCTCTGTGGCAGCTTGGCTCTTCCGCAGTTTGCGGTAATGCTGTGAGCTAGACTCACATCCAGAATCTAAGTCTGATGTGGTGCTCTGTGTGTCTCTGGGATCACAGTAAGCTCTCTTGCAGGAATGCTGTGCAAGCTGTTGTCGAGTCGGCTTGGCTACCTTATTGCAGGAGCTTCTATTTCCCTGGTTACCTCTTGGTCTGCCATACTGTGGGAAGCTTGGTCCTCTGTTGGCCTGGGAGTCATCCAGCGATGCTAAGTTGAATCTCACCTTCTTCTTGGGGATTCGTTGCTGGTTGAAGCTGGTAGCTTCATTGTTATCACCCGGTGATGTGGAGCCTGGCTGGGCTTGCTGCACCGGTACTGTAGCTGCTGACCTGTCTGGTGTGGGTGAGCTAACATTGCTCATGTGCTGACACTGGGCAGCTGCTGAATCAAAGTCAGCTGGCTTCTGCTTGTCAGCTGAAACAGGCAGAATAGGAGAGCCTGGCTCTCGTGGATCATGTGCCCTGGCTACTTCATGGGTAGCATGTAATTGCCATTGAGACTTAAAGACAGACATGGTCTCTTTTATGTGCAGCTCAAATAAATCATGAAGTCTCTGACTTTGTGCCTCTGACTTTGCTAGTTCCCTTTCCAATTGGGAAACCTTTTGATCAAAGAAGTTAATTTCCTCCTGCATCTGTATAATACAAGATGCCATCAGGACAGCGTGCTCGCTGCTGGGTTCGCTTAGCTTTGCGAAAATGCCATCGATATTTTTACAATTTGATTTTGCCCACTCCAAGTCTGGGGCTGTAATTTTGTATCCCAAATTATGGAAATATTCACAGCTGTGCACCCTGCTCGCTGCGCCATTCTGTTGTGAAGAGGTATTAAATTTATTGAATATGAAATATGAATTATGAAAATATTAATTTTATTAATTATCAAATTATTAATAACCGATGAATCAACAACTTATATACATGTTCTAGTGCACCTTCGTGAAATACATTCCATAAATGGCTTAGTGTTGTGATCAGAACTTAATTAAACTATCTACAAACTATTTGTATGTTTATATAATGAAGAGTGCAGTTCCGCCGCTTGGCACTAGTTGGCGACTCGGCGGACGCGGATGGCAAGCACGTGAAAGGTACTCTTTAGCTGTTGTTTGTAGCAAGGTGGGGGTCCGGCTGACGACTGCCGCTGGACTGATTCCTGGTAGACTTGAAACGGTGGTGTTGGGTATTATCTCCTCTCTCTCAGCAGTGGAGAAGGAATGCTGGAACCTGGACTTGGCTTGGAAGCAGGTTCCCTTCAGGACTTGGTCGGTCCTGGGAGTCGGCTCGCACGGCAGGGCGGGGCGACGGTTGCCAGTAGGCGGGCTCAGAGGTTCCCGGTCGGGCAACAATAGCTATGGGGTCGGCCTCGTGGCGACGGGTCTCGGGGCTGAGGTAAACAGCCTCGGAGAGAGAATGCGGCTGTGCTGAGCTGCGGCTTCTCCGGTTTTGGACTTAAAGCAACAGCGGGACGATCGGGGCAGTCCCCGGGTTTGGTGCAGTATAAGCACGAAACAATGCTTTAATCTTCCCTGCGGTTACAGGGCTTGGAGCGGCACACGTGGCGGCTCTCCTCCCGCTACGGCGGGGCTAGGTATATGCGGACTTAGTCTCTAGTAAGTCCCTTCTCCCCGACAGCTGGGCAGATCTTACCCTCGGGGGCTGGTCCAGTCCTCCGGTAGCACGGTGGGCTTTCCCGGTCGGTACGACTGGCTGTGGCGACGCTGGCTTCTCGGGCTCAGCGAAGGTCCTCCCTCTGGGGTGATCCTCACGATCAGGGTGCTTCTCACGATGCAGAGGCTTCGGTATGCATGCATGTGTGATAGAAGCTAATAACAATAAGCTCAATGGCAGAGGCTGTGGCTCGAGAGCTCCTCTCTCGAGCGAGTACAGAGACAAAGTGAACGAGGGGGCAAGTTGTTTACCCACAGGGGGAAATACTTATAGATTCCTCGAGGCTGGGTCTGACCAATGGGCACTCTCATAGGCAACTGGCTTCAGCCTATAGAAAGCGTGAAGCTGGAATTATGCCCATACTTGGTGTTTGCACACGCACTGCATACGCTCAGTGCGTGCTGGCCTGGCTAATGCCTTGGCTTTTGTTCTCCTCCTGAAGGAGGGGAAACTTGTCCACATGCAGGGACCAGATAGGCAGAATGTGCCTTCACCACATCCAGTCATGTGAATCATCCCACCACATTTCTGTGATGGCAACTTGTGGTGGTTTTATGCTATGCCTTTAAAGTTTAATTACAGTTTTATGGCAGAAAAGTAGAAAAATATAAATAAATCACTATTGGGTGTAAAAAAGAAAACAAATGATTGTTCTAAACAAATTCATTGGGTAAACATCTAGATAAGATGAGCTGTACCATAACAATTCTTACTTTTTCTCTTCTCTTCTGATCTCTGGCTGTTGTTTTTTTTGCTTCACTTAGGAGAGATAAAGTGCTTTTGGCTGGCCTTGGCTAAGTCCAAATTCTCTGCTCCTTTCTCTTGTCCCTTTTGTACAGGGGTGCAAGGAGAGGAGGCAGGGAGGGAGAAGCTAGTAGCTTCCTCTGGTCCTTGGCCAGGGGAGTCCTTGTGCTGTAAATATCTGTATAATATTGTAAATACTGTATATTTTGTACATATTCATTGCATTCTATTGTAGAGTGTAGTGGTTGCTTGTAAATACAAGCAAATACAAATTTGCTTCTAACTGCGTTTGTCTGGCAAAGTTAATGCTGGAGGGAAACTTCAACCCAACACACAACTACATCATAACTTTCCAGCTGTAAGAAGGCTTCCAGCTCCTCTTGTTTGTTACCCATACTGTGTGCATTAGTGTACATACAGTTCAGTTGGGCTACTGGTTTGACCCTTGACTCTCGCTTACCACACTCAGTCTTTTGTCCACAGAGACTGGTTTCATTCCCTTCCCCCTTCAAATCTAGTTTAAAGCCCTGTCAACTAACCCTGCCAGCTCCCTTCCCAAAACCCTATTCCTCCTATGTGATAGACTATTCCCATTTGTTGCGATCAGGCCTTGCCTCTTGTAAATCAAGCCGTGATCATAAAACCCATATCCCTGTTGGAGGCACAAGGCTCAAAGCCATGAATTGATCTGGTGAGTCCTCCTCAGTCTTTCTGGGCTGGTCTCTGCAATTTTGGAGGATAGAAGAGAAAAAGGAACACTATGTGTGGTCCCTCTCCCTTGACCAATTGATTCAAAGCCCTGAAGTCTCTTTTGATAGCCTTCAGCTTCCATTTTTCAAGGTCATCATTACCTATTTGGAAGGTTAATAATGGGTAGTAATCTGTTGGCTGTACCAGGGTAGGAAGCCTTCTTACCACATCCTTAACCCAGGCCCCAGGTAGAGGTTTCTCTTTCTTGACATGAGCTGTCTGCTCCTAGATGAACTTCTGTGGATGCTCAAAAGAAGCTTCAAATTCATCTGTAAGGAGTCAGTCATTAACCTCCATTAAGCAGTTTTCTCCCTCTCTAGAAATCTGATTTGAGTCCAGGAATGATACCAGCAACAATCACGAATGATCAGTTTTTCCCTTTCTTGTTCAATCTCTAAAGCTTTAGCGTGTTATGTGAATGGTGCAATAGAAGTAGCTGTTTTCCAGCTTCACTATGTTCTGGGAGAAGAAATTTCGTATCTTCTAAGGTTTCTCGGTGCTTACCTACATACATGCTTCAGTGCAGTAAAAATGACAGTAAATAAAATTATTGTAAAAAAGAATAATATTTTCACTCTCAGCAGATATGGCTCAACACAACAAGCTGGCTTAGTGTTTTATTGCACTGTCTGATGTCCTTCCTGCCATTCCTGACATTAAAATCCCCACAATGCTTGTCTACTGTTTGTGCCTTGTTTCAACTTAGACTTTCAAAGGTGCAAAAACACATGCAAGAAAACAATAGAGTAAGCAGGGGTTCAGGCAGGAAAAGCAGCATATTTTCATGCGCTTCATTACTGGATCTGCAGATGGGAAATGCCAAAGAAAATGAATCTATGAAGGTGTGTTCCCTCAAGTAATGAAAAAATATTTTATCTTACAAAAACCTGCTGGTTTAATACATCTCTTGTAACAATGCTGTCCTTGATGCTGGTTATTTGCTGAAAAAAATCTTAAGTAGACTGAATTACTGTTCAAAAAACTATAGGCTGCCACTATAAAGCTTATTTATGGTATAGTTCCTTTATATAGAGAGACTACAGAATCTGTCCTGAATACATGTAATAATGGTAAGAGTGTGCTTTTATTTTGTATACTTTAGAAAGAGTAAAACATCATGTTAAAACTCAGGAAAGACAGAATCATGGAATCATAGAATCAACAAGTTTGGAAAAGACCTCTAAGATCATCAAGTCCAACCTGTCACCCAAGACCATGTGATGGTGAGAGAAAGTTCAGTTTTCCCACACACACAAAGAAACCACAGCTAACTCAGTCAGAGAAGGAAAAATGGATAAGCTATATTTACAAGCAGGATGAACTGCAGATGAATATATACACAATATATAGTATTTACAATATATACAGAAATATACAGCAAAGAAAGTAACACAGAAAACATTCCCTCCTCCAGCGAGTACAGTGCCCCCCCCCCAAAAAACCCTTCTCTCCCTTCCTCCCTTTTTTCCCAAAAAGGGTAAGAGACAGAAAAGGTAATTATTAAGGAGGAAATTCTGTTAGCTCAAAGTGTATGCAAAAATCAGTTCCTTGTCTCTGGTTAGCTGCGAGGAGCGTGGCTCTGAGAGCTTGCTTTTGGCTTTTCTTTCCTTGCTTTTTGGGAGGTAAGGGGCTGGTGGCTCAGGACCTCCTGGAGAGGGGAGGAGGGGCGGCAGGCTCGGGTTGCCTAGGTGCCTGAAGTAGTAGGGGGAGGGGTTGCCGTGGAAACAGTGCGGAAACCAAACAGACCCCAGCACATGGCTGAGAGAGGAGGCAGCTGCGAGGAGCTCGGCTCAGCCTCCTCACTGACGGGAGAAAAGAAAAAAGAAAAGCCAGGTGGAGAGGGTGGTTACTGCAACATGGTTACTACTAGAAGTAAGGCTAGTAGAAGAACAGTGGGCACCCAAACAGAGGCCACTCATAAACATGCAGGTATTCAGGTAGGTGGCTGCAGTGAGTGTTGGGACCTGGCACTTGATATGGAGGATGGAAGGAACAACTCCTGTGTTAGGTGTGAGCAGATCAGGGATCTGATGAGCATGGTGGCTGAACTAAAAGAAGAGGTAGAAAGGCTAAGAGCTATAAGAGACAGTGAAAGAAAAATTGACTATTTCCAAAATCTAACCTCTACAAAACCAGAACAGGGGGTGACTCTTAGTGGAACAGGGAGTTTGATACCTTCCCATCAGCAAGCCTCTCAGCCTCCCTGCAATAACCCACATGAGCAGGGCCGATGGGAGCAGGTCTCTGCCTGACAGAAGAAATGCAAATGAAGCAATTATGCTACTTTGAGCAGCACACTGCCTACAGTGCAATTACAGAATAGGTATGAGGCTCTGCAGGAGGAACAGGTCATAGGTGAGGATGAGGACTCAAGGAAGACAGAAGCTGCACCAATGACAGGTTGCTTCAGGCCAGCTATCAAAACTAGTCCAGAAAAGAAACCCCATAGGGTCATCGTTATAGGAGACTCCCTACTGAAGGGAGCAGAGGGCCCAATATGCAGACCAGACCCATTTCATAGGGAGATCTGCTGCCTCCCTGATGCCCACGTAAAGGACATTGTAGGTAAAATTCCCAAACTCGTGAGTCCTTCAGACTACTACCCACTGCTGGTCTTTCAGGTGGGTAGTGACAATGCAACAATGAGAGGCTCACAATCAATTAAAAGAGATTTCAGAACCTTGGGGCAACTGCTAAAGGGATCAGGAGCTCAAGTTGTGTTCTCCGCTATCCCTCCTAACATCAACAATGGATGAGGGAATATTGAGGAAGAGCCAACAGGTCAATTCGTGGCTCTGGGGCTGGTGCCATCGACAGAGATTTGGGTTCTACAATCATGGCTTGGTTTACAAGGCAGCAGAGCTGAAAACAACTTATGGGACGCACTTGTCCCAGAGGGGGAAAAGGATCTTGGGGCAGGAATTGGCAGGGCTCATTGACAAGGCTTTAAACTAGATTTGAAGGGGAAGGGGTTAATATTCTCCTGCTGGCCTGTGACAAACAGAGGGCAGCTCAGCAGAGGCAGTGGGATGGAGAGCTGCTAAGGGCTCTCAACTTGCTGCCCAGAGGCAAGACAGAAATGACACACCAGGACACCCTGTGGAAACCAAGGGGAATTGGCCCAAGAGGACAACAGGGCCAGCCCAGCTGAAGTGCTTCTATGCAAATGCACGCAGCTTGGGCAACAAACCAGATGAATTAATGGCCACCGTGCTGCTGGGAGGCCATGACATAGTGGGCATTACTGAAACTTGGTGGGATGATTCCCATGATTGGAATGTAGGGATAGATGGGTATAAGCTTTTTAGGAAGGATAGGCAGGGAAGGAGAGGAGGAGGTGTTGCCCTCTATGTCAAGAACCAGCTGGAATCAGCAGAAATCCACCTGGGGAGGGATGATGAGCTGGTTGAGAGTGTATGGGTTAGAATTAAAGGCAAGACAGGGGAAGGAGATATTACTGTGTGGGTCTCCAGCAGGCCACCTGACCAGCAGAACCAAGCAGATGAGGCCCTCCACAGGCAAATAGAAGCGGCTTCCAGGTCACAAGCCCTGGTCCTCATGGGTGATTTCAACCACCCTGACATCTGCTGGAGGGACAACACAGCAAGGCACCAGCAATCCAGGATGTTCCTTGAGTTTTCGGTACTCAGCCAAGCCAAGAGGGGCAGCAAGAAGACCTCCACTCTGGACTTCAGGAGGGCAGACTTCAGGCTACTCAAGGAACTAACTCAGAAGGTTCCCTGGGATACAGCCCTTAAAAATAAAGGGGTCCAGGAGAGCTGGAGCTGCTTCAAGGAAGAACTCTTGAAGGTTCAGGAACAGGCTGTGCCCGTGTCCCGGAAGATGAGCCGCCGGGGCAGACAGCCAGCCTGGTTGGTCAATGAACTCTTAATAGAACTAAGGGAAAAAAGAGGGTGTACCATCTCTGGAAGAAAGGGGAGGCAACCTATGGAATGTTTAGGGATGTTGCTAGGACATGCAGAAAGAAAATTAGGGAGGCAAAAGCCCATTTAGAACTTAGACTGGCCTCTGCTGTGAAGGACAAACAAAAGTCCTTCTATAAATACATCAATAGCAAGAGGAAGGGCAAGGACAACCTCCACTCCTTGGTGACACGGAGGGGAACGTTGTAACAAAGGAAGAGGAAAAGGCAGAGGTACTTAACACCTTCTTGCTTCAATCTATCCTAGCATGGCAGAACATCTTCCAGACAGCTGGCCTGCAGAGCTGGCAGAAGGAGCCAGGGAGCTGCATGGTTTGCCGCTGCTCCAGGAGGTAGTTAGAGATGTTCTGAGCCGCTTGGACCCCCACAAGGCCATGGGACCAGATGGGATCCATCCTAGGGTGCTGAGAGAGCTGGCAGATGAGCTGGCCAAGCCACTCTCCATCATTTTTCAGCAGTCCTGGCTCACTGGAGAGGTCCCAGAAGACTGGAAGATGGCCAACGTGGTGCCCATCCACAAGAAGGGCCGCTTGGATGAGCCAGGGAATTCTAGGCCTGTCAGCCTGACCTCAGTGCCAGGCAAGATTATGGAACAGGTCATCTTGAGTGCGATCATGCAGCACTTCCAGGATGGCCAAGGAATCAGGCCTAGCCAGCATGGCTTTAGGAAGGGCAGGTCCTGCTTGACCAACCTGATCTCCTTCTAGGATCAGGTGACCCGCCTGGTTGATGTGGGGAGGCCTGTGGATGTGGTCTACCTGGACCTCAGCAAGGCCTTTGACACCGTCCCCCACAGCAAACTCCTGGCCAAGCTGGCAGCCCATGGCTTGGATGGGAGCACACTGCGTTGGGTTAGGAACTGGCTGGAGGGCCAAGCCCAGAGAGTGGTGGTGAATGGTGCCACATCTGGCTGGCGGCCAGTCACTAGTGGTGTGCCCCAGGGATCGGTGCTGGGCCCCATGCTCTTCAACATCTTTATTGATGATGTGGATGAGGGCATCGAGTCCATCATCAGTAAATTTGCGGACGACACCAAGCTGGGGGCAGGAGGGACCTGGACAGGCTGGACAGATGGGCAGAATCCAATGGCATGAGATTTAACACATCCAAGTGCTGGGTTCTGCACATTGGCCACAACAACCCCATGCAGTGCTACAGGCTGGGGTCAGAGTGGTTGGAGAGCGGCCAGGCAGAGAGGGACCTGGGGTGCTGGTTGATTGTAGGCTGAACATGAGCCTGCAGTGTGCCCAGGCAGCCAAGAAGGCCAATGGCATCCTGGCCTGCATCAGGAACAGTGTGGCCAGTAGGAGCAGAGAGGTCATTCTGCTCCTGTACTCAGCACTGGTCAGGCCTCACCTAGAGTCCTGTGTCCAGTTCTGGGCCCCTCAGTTTAGGAAGGATGTTGACTTGCTGGAACGTGTCCAGAGAAGGGCTACAAAGTTGGTGAGGGGTTTTGGAACACAGGCCCTATGAGTAAAGGCTGAGTGAGCTGGGGTTGCTTAGCCTGGAGAAGAGGAGACTGAGGGGTGACCTTCTTGCTCTCTACAACTACCTGAAGGGAGGTTGTTGACAGGCCGTGGTTGGTCTCTTCTCCCAGGCACCAGTACCAGAACAGGAGGACACAGTCTCAGGCTGTGCCAGGTCAGGTTTAGACTGGATGTTAGGAAGAAGTTCTATACAGAGAGTGTGATTGCCCATTGGAATCGACTACCTGTGGAGGTGGTGGAGTCACCTTCATTAGAGGTGTTCAGGAGGAGACTTGATAGGGTGCTTGGCTGCATGGTTTAGTTGTTTAGGTGGGTTGGATTGGTTGATAGGTTGGACGCGATGATCTTGAAGGTCTCTTTCAACCTGGTGTATTGTATTTTATTGTATTCTATTTTTATCCTCCCCTGCAGAAAGAGCCACAGCAGCCAGAGAAGAAGAAAAGGAATGAAGTGGAATGTGTGAGATTGCTAGGGTACATCTTGCACATCTGGCCAATGAAATTCATTTAGAATAATCTTTTGTTTTCCTTTTAACACCCAGCTGTGAATTGTTTATATTACTCCACTTTTTCTGCTCAAAATCTGCAGCTAACTTTTAAAGGCATAGCCTAAAACCACCACAACAGCCCATTTTCACAAGCTCCTCTGCTCCCTCACAGACAGGAGGGAAAGTGGCAGAAAAAATTTTCTGTGCTGAGATAGATAATTCATTGCGCTGATATGATGCACTGTTACCTTAGCCTGTTTGCAGAAAAGTGCAGCAAAATGCAGAATAAGCAGAAGCCAGTGATAAAACATTTACCCCCACCCAAGCATGCAGCGGACAGCCCAGCGAAAAAGTCCAACACCCCAAACCTGGAAAGTGGAAGCAGCAATCGGAACAGGAAACCTCTCACATTGCAATCTGAACTTCAAGCCACATGATACTTTTCTCCAGCCATCACTTTCATTTTAAAGCTGGCATGATGGCAGCATGGTGTTGAATATATTCATCTGTTGATTCAGCTAAATCCATGACACCTACCACATGTGTAAGTTGGACTTTTTTAGGTCTCCTATCACTAAGATGATACAGCATTTTCTCATATTAGTTTGATCCATTCCTATGCATTATTCTCTTAGTTAACTTCCCAGTCTCCCATTGCTCACCTTTAAGTATAGACTTCATTTCCATGCAATTCTTAGAACTTCTATGTTGTTCTCATACTGTTCTGTCACCTGTAAACTCCATATCTCTCACTGTTAGGTTCTCATGCAGAGTAAATATCACTGATGTGAACATCACTCCTTTGTTTCTTTTCTTTTCTTCTCTTTTCCTATGTCCTGCTTTGCAGAGTTTAGTTAGCATTAGAGAAACTCAAAACTCAGTGAATAACAACATAGCAGTCAATCAGCACATAATGCTCATGTGTGATTAAGCATATTGTAATCCAGACTAAAATCATCATAAGCAGGAACACCCCAATTGAGCGGGTCCTAATGAAAAACATACGTTATTAAAAAAATGTCTGGTAAAAGTCAACACTTTTATCACTGTCAGCCTCCCCACCAGCTATACTTTTCCTCACTTGTGGTTTGTTGTTGTTGTTGTTGTTGTTGTTTTGGTTTTTGTGTGTGTGTGATGTTTTTTGGGTGTTTTTGTTTTTGTTTTCCCCAACTGCCTTTTACATTTAGAATTTATATGTGTCATTGACAAGAAGGCATCTGAGTAAAGCTTTGTCTGTCTCAGCATCTTTTTTTGCAACACGTGTTCTTCTAAATTCATAAACCGTTATATAAAACAAGCAATTAAACTGAACTTAGCACAGTAGCCAAGAGACTCCCTGGCAGCCACCCTGCACTTGATCAAGACCTGGTCTACAATGGGCAAGCACAGGAAAAGCTGAGAGCAGAAAATTGATGTGCTATGTTCTTGCTTCCCATATGCAGATTACAGCAAGTTACAGAAGCTGCTATCAGAAGTTTGTGTAAAGTACATGCCAAAGAACCTCTCATGATTTGGCACCTTCAGCTCTTGCAGGCATCTGAGCAAACTCCAGCTGCTGCTGCTGCCACTGATATAGTTTGAAAGTCACACTACCATCCAGCTCCATCTGCTCCTGTAAACACTGCAGATGATGCAACAGTTGAACAGTATCTTAATATGGAAATAACAATAGGCTTCTAGCCTGAGATGACACAGTCTCAAGCTGCACCAGGGGAAGTTTAGGCTCAAAGTGAGGAGAAAGCTCTTCACAGAGAGAGTTGTTAGCCATTGGAATGGGCTGCCCAGGGAGGTGGTGGAGTCACCATCCCTGGAGGTGTTCAAGAGGGGATTGGATGTAGCATGTGGTGCCGTAGTTTAGTAGTCATGAGGTCTTGGGTGACAGGCTGGACTTGATGATCTTTGAGTCTCTTCCAACTTTATTGATTCTATTTGATTCTATGATTCTGTGAAAGACCTCCACCCTTCAATTATCCAGATATATACTCCAAAGTTATGATACTAATTCAATAACTGAAGAAGATAAGACAAAAAAGAGATGCTTCTTATAAGGTATATGGAAGCAGATTTAAAAACATGTGTTAAAGGACGTAGTGTTTTCTGAATTTATAAACTATATGGCAAATATTAATAACCTTTTATTAATATGAAAATTGCCAAAACATATCAAAAGGTTTGATGTATGGTTAGAATACATTTACAATGGGAATGTACAGTATTTAGGCAACTATATCAATTTAACGATTTTATGCAAACTGGGAGGAATAGAACAGAAAGAGAGAATCCCAGGAGTGAAATGGCACTAGACCACATTGTGGGAAAGACTCAACAAGAACTGTTAAGCCAAAAAGGCAATTAATTAATTACTCACAGTTGGTTGTACCTAAGTGGGGAGTGCTGCTGCTTTGTATTATAGGCTTTGGGTCACTCATGCACCAGGCACAGCTGGTTGCCGGCAGGAATGCCACGCGGTTGTCAATGGCTGGTCTGGTTTCAGCAGACAGTGGGCTGTTTATGACACTATTACAATGGGTGCTTGCTTTGTCCTGGGGAAACTGAGTGTCTTGGTCTGGAGAGGGAAAGAGACTCAGTTCTTTTGAATATTTCTGTGTTATGAAATTAGAGGCACAAACAAGGCCAAAATATCAACAGTGAGGCTATTTATTAACAGAATAACAAAAGAAGGAAGAGAGAGAGAGAGAAGAAATAGATGCAGGGAGAAGAGGGAGAAAGCAGGAAAGGAATTATATTACCAGCAGTCAGAGGTGGAGAGAGGGTTTTCAGAGTCCAAGATTTGTTTTGTTGCCCCGAGATGTTCCCAGCGTGTGGTGGTGTCTTCTTTCTTCTATCTTGCCAGTATCACTCAAGTCTTTTTATAGTTTTTTAGTCCTTAGGTATGTGTCCAGGTATTGTTCCCCAGGAAGTCTTCCTGTGTATTCCTTGTGTTTGGACAGGGGTCTGAAGGAAGTTGGGGCCTCCGTCTCCTCCTTCTTCATTTACCTGCCCACATACCCAATACCCATCAGGGGCCAGGTGATGAATCCATTGTCTCATCACCCTCCCTTTCCAGGTGGTGAGACACCCTTTACCTGATGGGTGGAGATGATCTTGTTTTATGCATATTCCTAAAGGTATTGATAACAGTGGCCTCGGGCCATTGCTGTCAGGCCAGCTGTAGTCCAGTGAGCAATCTTTATCCTTTGTTGGGGCACATCCATTATACAATCACAAGGTGATTTGCATCCAGGATTTTTAGACTGGATTCCTACACTGAGGCACAGCAAAATCCTGGTTGCAAGGGGAAGCAGGCTTGGCGCTGATCCCTAAGCTTGTGATTTCTCTTGTAGCTTGCGGTGTGTAGGCTTGTGGCTTTATCCCAGGTACTGAGGACTGGGCACTCGAGACAATGCAACTTGAGGCAACTTCAAGACAGACAGGTCCAAGTAAGTTCAAGCATGCAAGTCTTGAGCAAGGTTTAAACAAGGCAAAGGCGACTAGAAATCAGCCTGTATATAGATCTTCCCTGTGATTCAGTTGGGCCAATAGGGCAACGGAAGCCAGCACATAGTTAACCAATGGGAAGGGGCTCTGCCAGGCTGTGGCTGGAACACATGCCCTTATGCCAGATACAGAGTTGTTTATCAGACACAAATGGTCCTGTCCCCTTTGTTCCTCTTGCCACATTTCCCTGACTTTCTGCAGGAAAACCCCAGGTCTCTCAGTCTCTCTTCACTGGGGAGAGGCTCAAGTGCCCTAATTATCCTAATGGTTCTCCATTGGACTTTTCTAGTAGATCCCTGTCTCTCTTGAATTGGGGTGCCCAAAACTGGACACAGCATTCTAGGTGTGGTCTAACCCAGGCAGAGTAGAGGAGGAGGAGAATCTCCCTAGACCTACTGTACACACTTTTCTTGATGTACCCCAGGATACCATTGGCTCTCTTCACCACAACAGTACATTTCTGTCTCATGGAGAAATTGCTGTCCATGAGGACTTCAAGGTCTTTATCCATGGAGCTGCTTTCCAGCAGGGAGACCCCTAACCTGTACTGGTACCTGCTGTTATTTCTCCCCAGAAGCAGAACCCTGCACTTGTTCTTATTGAATATCATGATGTTTCACTTCACCCAGATCTCCAGCCTGACCAGATTGGATAGCAGCACAGCCTAAGGGAATGTCACCCACCACCTGCAGTTTTGTATCATCAGCAAACTTGCTGAGGGTACATTCAATCCACTCATCCGGGAGGTTAATGGAGTTATTGAACAAAACTGTACCCAGTACTGATCCCTGGGGAACCTCACTGGCCACAGGCCTCCAAGTTGACTCTGTGCTATTGATCACAATCCTCTGAACTGTGTTGTCAATCCAGTTTTCAATACACCTCACAGACCAATCATATATGCCATATTTCCTGAGCTTTTCTACAAGGATATTATTTGAGACAGGATCAAAAGCCTTACTGAAGTCAAGGTGTATGACATCTACTGTTCTTCCTTCATCCACCCATTTGGTCATTGTTTCACAGAAGGATATAGGATAGGATAGAATGGAAGAGAAGAGAAGAGAAGAGAAGAGAAGAGAAGAGAAGAGAAGAGAAGAGAAGAGAAGAAGAGAAGAGAAGAGAAGAGAAGAGAAGAGAAGAGAAGAGAAGAGAAGAGAAGAGAAGAGACCAGGTTGGAAGAGACCTTCAAGATCATCATGTCCAACCCACCTAAACAACTAACCATGGCACCAAGCACCCCATCAAGTCTCCTCCTGAACACCTCCAATGAAGGTGACTCCACCACCTCCATGGGCAGCCCATTCCAATGGGCAATCACTCTGTATAGAACTGCGGAGGAAATTTTTACCGCGGCGGAACAAGCGACCAACTCAATATGACTGATGAAGCAAGTTCAAATTTATTGGGTTTGCATCAGACTTTTATAACCAGACAACAGCATATGCCTGCTCGGCGCAATCTTATTGGTCCTAACCTAAAGGGTCCTGATTACATACTTGTCCCACCTATGGTCTTTCACAGTGGCTCCTCTTTCTTTTCTACCCGTCTGTCAGTGCAGTTTAAGTTGTTTACCAAGTTCTCAAGGACAGACCGTCCTTGAAAGATTGCTGGCTGACATCCAACTCAGCCTATACTTATGCTAACAGCCCAAACTTACCAACTTACTTACATACTTATTTACTTGATCACTGTCAAAGCCTGGGTTGTGCAGTGCTTTTAGGGGTCCAAGTCCTCACTCTTTAAGCCATTTTTCAACATAGAAATTCTTCCTAACATCCAGTCTAAACCTGCCTTGGTGCAGCTTGAGACTGTGTCCTCTTGTTCTGGTGCTGATTGCCTGGGAGAAGAGACCAACCTCCACCTGTCCACAACCTCCCTTCAGGTAGTTGTAGAGAGCAAGAAGGTCGCCCCTCTGTCTCTTCTCCAGGCTAAGCAACCCCAGCTCACTCAGCCTTTCCTCATAGGGCATGTGTTGCAAACCCCTCACCAACTTTGTTGCCCTTCTCTGGACACGTTCTAGCAAGTCAACATCCTTCCTAAACTGAGGGGCCCAGAACTAGACACAGTACTTGAGGTGCGGCCTGACCAGTGCTGAGTACAGGAGCAGAATGACCTCCCAGCACCTGCTGGCCACACTGTTCCTGATGCAGGCCAGGATGCCATTGGCCCTCTTGGCTGCCTGGGCACACTGTAGCCTACCATCAACCAGTACCCCAGGTCCCTCTCTGCCTGGCCGCTCTCCAGCCACTCTGACCCCAGCCTGTAGCACTGCATGGGGTTGTTGAGGCCAATGTGCAGAACCCGGCACTTGGATGTGTTCAATCTCATGCCATTGGATTCTGCCCATCTGTCATCCACAAATTTACTGATGATGGACTCCATGCCCTCATCCAGATCATCAATAAAGATGTTGGAGAGCATGGGGCCCAGCACTGATCCTTGGGGCACACCACTAGTGACTGGCCACCAGCTGGATGTGGCACCATTCAGCACGACCCTCTGGGCTCGGCCCCTCCAGCCAGTTCCTAACCCCAATGCAGTGTGCTCCTATCCAAGCCATGGGCTGATAGCTTGGCCAGGAGTTTGCTGTGGGGGACGGTGTCAAAGGCCTTGCTGAGGTCCAGGTAGACCACATCCACAGGCCTCCCCACATCCAGCAGGTGGGTCACCTGATCCTAGAAGGAGATCAGGTTGGTCAGGCAGGACCTGCCCTTCCTAAATCCATGCTGGCTAGGCCTGATCCCTTGGCCATCCTGGAAGTGCTGTGTGATTGCACTCAAGATGACCTGTTCCATAATCTTGCCTGGCACTGAGGTCAGGCTGACAGGCCTATAATTCCCTGGCTCTTCCAACTGGCCCTTCTTGTGGATGGGCACCACGTTGGCCATCTTCCAGTCTTCTGGGACGTCTCCAGTGTGCCAGGACTGGTGAAAAATGATGGAGAGTGGCTTGGCCAGCTCATCTGCCAGCTCTCTCAGCACCCTAGGATGGATCCCATCCAGACCCATGGTCTTGTGGGAGTCCAAGCAGCT
Organism: Colaptes auratus; assembly: GCA_015227895.2. NCBI lineage: Eukaryota > Metazoa > Chordata > Aves > Piciformes > Picidae > Colaptes > Colaptes auratus. The sequence goes on along the minus strand of CM026897.1, from coordinate 45,970,286 downwards.
CAGAAGATCTCTAACTGCCTCCTGGAACAGTGGGAAACTATGCAGCTCCCTGGCTCCTTCTGCCAGCTCTGCAGGCCAGCTGTCTGGAAGATGTTCTGTCCTGCTAGTAAAAATTGAGGCAAAGAAGGTGTTAAGTACCTCTGCCTTTTCCTCTTCCTTTGTTACAACGTTCCCCTCCGTGCCCACCAAGGAGTGGAGGTTGTCCTTGCCCTTGCTCTTGCTATTAATGTATTTATAGAAGGACTTTTTGTTGTCCTTCACAGCAGAGGCCAGTCTGAGTTCCAAATGTGCTTTTGCCTCCCTAATTTTCTTCCTGCATCTCCTGGCAACATCCCTAAACATTCCATGGGTTGCCTCCCCTTTCTTCCAAAGATGATACACCCTCTTTTTTTCCCTTAGTTCTATTAAAAGTTCATTACCCATCCAGGCTGGCTGTCTGCCCTGGCGTCTCATCTTCCGGCACATTGACACAGCCTGTTCCTGCACCTTCAAGCGCTCTTCCTTGAAGCAGGTCCAGCTCTCCTGGACCCCTTTGTTTTTAAGGGCATTATCCCAAGGAACCTTCTGAGTTAGTTCCTTGAGTAACCTGAAGTTTGCCCTCCTGAAATCCAGAGTGGAGGTCTTCTTGCTGCCCCTCTTAGCTTGACTGAATACCGAAAATTCAATTATCTCATGGTCACTGGTGCCTAAACACCCTCCGACCACCACATCACCCACCAGCCCTTCCCTGTTGGTGAAGAGGAGGTCAAGCAGAGCCTTACCCCTAGTAGGCTCGTGCATATCAGAGTAGCAAGGTCTATGCTGGCTACTCCTGATAAACCTCTTTTTTTTCATGTGGTTGGAGATGACCTCCACAATTAGCAGCTTTCTAGGGATGGAGGTGTGGCTGACTGGTCTGTTTTTTCCTGGGTCTTCCTTCTTGATTAGTTTGAAGACTCGAGTGATATTTGCTTTCTACCTGTTGTTAGGCACCTCTCCTGTTCTCTGTGACTGCAAAAATGATGGAGAGATGGTCAGCAACAGTGTCAGCAGCTCTCTCAGCACATGTGGATGCACCTGACTGGGTCCCATGGATTTGTGTGTTTTCAGTTGGTACAAAGTTATCTTTAACCCAGTCCTGACCGACTATGAAGTGACATTTTCTCTTCATTTCTGCTTCTTTGCTTCCAGAGTCTGGGGTTCCTGGAGGGCCAGTCTTAGGAGTATAGGCTGAGGCAAGGAAGTCATTCAGCAACTCTGCCATATCTGCATCCTCTGTTACCATATCTCCCATATTATTCAGTAGTGGAATCCTCTTTTCCCTTTTTTCATTGATGTATTTGAAAAAGCTCTACTTCTTTTCATTCACCTCCCTGGAAAGACTTAGCTTCAAAAGAGCCTTGGCCTTTCTTGTCACATCTCTACATTCTCTGGCAATGTTTCTGTAATTCTCCCAACTGACCAGACATTTTTTGCACATATTGTTAACAGCCTTCCTCTTTTTTATTTTTCCCAAGAGCTCCTGCATATCTATGGAGGTGTCCTGCCTCTCTCACTTGAATTTATTTATTTTTTAATTTTTTTTTAATGGAATACAAGTTTCTTGAGCTTGGAGGAGGTAATGTTTGAATATTAACCAGCTCTCTTGGACCCTAGACAACTGGATACTTCTAAGTAAAGTTTTGAAGAGTGGAAAGTTTGCCCTCTTACAGTCCACAGTTGAAATTTTGCTTATCACCCTGCTTCTTAGTCTGTTGATATTAAACTCTAACATTGTTGTGGTCACTAGAGACAAGATTACCCCCAACCTTAACATCTACAACTGGTTCTTCTTTGTTTGTCAATATGGGGTCCAGCATCACACTTTTTCTCACTGGCTTTTCAACTACCTACATCAGAAAGTTGTCATTAATGCACTGCAGGAAAGTTTTGGACTGTTTATATTTGGCTATGTGATCTTTCCAACTAATATCAGAGTGATTCAAGTCACCCATGAACACCAGGGCACTTGATCAAGAGGCTACTTCCAGCTGCCTGTAGAAGGCCTCATGGACATCTTCTTCCTGGTTTGGTGGCCTGTAGAAAATGCCCACAACCATATCACTCATGCTTGATTGTCTCTTAACTCTTACTCATAAGCTTTCAACATTTTCATCATCTGCCCTTGAGTTAAGCTTCACAGAATCACAGAAACATTTAGGTTGGAAAAGACCCTCAGGATCACCAAGTCCAACTGACAATCCTATTCTACAAAGTTCATCACTGAATCATATCCTCAAGCACCACATCCAAACCACCTTGAAACATCCAGGGTTGTGAGTCAACCACCCCCCTGGGCAGCACGTTCCAATGCCTGACAACTCTTTCTCTGAATTTTTTTCCTAATGTCCTGTCTAAACCTACCCAGTCATAGCTTGAGGCCATTTCCCTCTTTTTCTATCACTAATTACCTGGAGAAGAGACCAGCACCAGCCTCTCTACAATGTCCTTCAGGTAGTTGTAGAGAGTAATGAGTTCTCCCCTCAGCCTCCTCTTTTCCAAACTAAACAGCCCCAGCTCCTTCAGTTGCTCCTCTGAAGATTTATTCTCCAGGCCCTTCACCAGCTTTGTTGCCTTCCTCTGCACTCACTCCAGCACTTCAACATCTCTCTTGTATTGAGGTGCCCAAAACTGAACACAATACTCAAGGTGTGGCTTCACCAGAGCTAAGTACAAGGGGCCAATCACATCCCTACACAGCATTTTTTATACAAGCCAGGATGCCTTTGGCTTTCTTGGTCACCTGGGCACACTGCTTGCTCATATGCAGTGTCAATTAGCGCCCCCAGGTCCCTTTCTGCCAGTTAGTTTTGAAGACACACTTCCCCAAGGCTGTAGCATTGGTTGGGGTTGTTGTGACCCAAGTGCAGGACCTGGCATTTGGACTTTTTGAAACTAATCCCATTAACATTTGCTGTGGTGGGGTGAGAAGGTTCCCTCCCCCCACAAACCACAGCTAGCTCAGTCGGAAAAGCAGATGAAAGTTATATTTACAGGCATAAATGGAATGCAATTAATATGTACACAGATATACAATATTTACAATATATACAGAAATACACAGCAATGAACGTAATGCAGAAAAGCCTTTTCCCTCCCACCTCCTCTTTTTCCCCAAAAAGAGTTAGAGAGAGAGAGAAAGGCAATTAAGGAAGAAAAATTCTGTTAGCTCTAAAGCATATGCAAGAACTAGTTTTCTTATCTGGTTAGCTCTGTTAACTCAAGGCCGCTCATGCTTCAGAGAGAGAGAAGCCATCCAGCCCACAGGACAGAGAAGAACAGACTGCACCCAGCCTGAACCCAGACCAGACTGAACTAACAGAACCCAAACTTAAAATTGCGTTCTACAATCTACCAATGAAATTAGTTTAGACTATCTTGTTTTTGTTTAAATATCAAAAACATTCAGCCAGAGTGTTCAGCAACTGTCTCTTTCTTAAAGGCATAGCCTAAACCGGTCACATTTGCCCATTAATCCAATCTATCCAAGTCCTTCTGTAGAGCCTCCCTACACTCATGCAGATCAACACCCCCACCTAACTTGGTGTCATCTGCAAACTTACTGAAGACACATTCTATGTCTTCATCAAGGTCATCAATAAAGATATTAAACAGAAGTGGTCCCAACATTGAGTCCTGTGGAACACCACCTGTGACTTGCCACCAGCTGGATTTAGCTCCATTGACCACCACTTCTGGCCCGTTCACCCAGCCATCAGTTTATCCAGCAGATATACTTATCCAGGAGAACACTTAATGCATTCTAGTTGCTTACTCACATAGAGAGAAAATAGATGTGACAGAGGAGTGGAAAAAAAAAAAGATAGAAACAGTCCTGACACAGAAGGTAGGGGATGGGGTGCTCCAAGTTCCAGAGTAGAATTTCTCCTCTGCCTATGCAGAAAATGATGGTGAAGCAGGTTGTTCTCATATAGCCCATGGAGGACCTCATACCTCAGAAGGTGGATGTCCCCTGAAGGAAGACAGAGCCCATGGAGTACCCATGTATTAGCAGGTTTTCTGTCAGGAACTGCAGCACATTGGGGATACATACTGTAGCAGTCTGTTTCTGCAGTGCTCTACCCCATGGAAAGGACCTGCATAGGAGGAGCACTTGAAGAACTGCAGCTTGTGGGATGGACTTCACACTAAAGTAGTGGAGTGTTAGGAAGTAGCATCAGAGACAAAGCATTGTGAGCTGATGTGGTGAAGGTACATTCTGCCCAGATACTAGATCTGGTCCCAGCATGTGGACAAGTTTCCCCTCCTTCAGGAGGAAGACAAAAGCCAAGGCATTAGCCAGGCAAGCAGGCACTCAGCGCATGCAGTGCTTGTGCAATTACCAAATATGGGCATAATTCCAGCTTGACGCTTTCTATAGGCTGAAGCCAGTTGTCTATGAGAGTGCCCATTGGTCAAAACCCAGCCTCGAGGAATCTATAAGTATTACCCCTGTTGGTAAACAAGTTGCCCCCTCTTTCACTTTGTCTCTGTACTCTCTCAAGAGAGCAGCTCTTGAGCCACAGCCTCTGCCATTGAGCTTGTTGTTGTTAGTTTCTATCATACATGCACTCATACTGAAGCCTCTGCTTCGTGAGAAGCACTCTGATCGTGAGGATCATCCCAGAGGGTTTTCCACAAGTGATGTGGAAAAAGCTGAGGTACTCAATAACTTCTTTACCTCAGTCTTCACTGCAAGGGCCTCCAGCCACACTCCTGGTGTCATGGCAGACAATGCCAGGGATGGGAAGGAAGAACTGCCCTTCATAAGTGAAGCTCAGGTTCGTGATCACCTGAAGAACCTGAAAGTGTTCAAAGTCCATGGGACCCGACGGGATACACCCACAGGTGCTGAGAGAACTGGCAGATGAGGTTGCTAAGCCCCTCTCTATTCTATTCCAAAAGTCATGGCAGACTGGGGCAGTCCCCACAGATTGGAAAAGGGCAAATATTGCTCCCATTTTCAAAAAGGGTAAGAAGGAGGAACCAGGGAACTACAGGCCGGTCAGTCTCACCTCTGTGCCCGGAAAGATCATGGAGCAGATCCTCCTGGAGGCACTACTGACTCAGAAGAGTAGTGAAGAGGTGATTGGGAGCAGTCAGCATGGCTTTGCCAAGGGCAAATCCTGCCTGACAAACCTGGTGGCCTTCTATGAACAGGTGACAGCATTAATAGATGAGGGGCGAGAAACTGATGTCGTTTACCTGGACCTGAGCAAAGCCTTTGACACTGTCCCACACCACATCCTGGTCTCCAAGCTGGTGACACATGGGTTTGATGGATGGACCACCAGATGGATAAGGAACTGGCTTGATGGCCGCACCCAAAGAGTGGCTGTCAACAGGTCCATGTCCCAGTGGAGGCCAGGGACAAGCGGAGTCCCTCAGGGATCAGTCCTGGGACCAGTCTTGTTCAACATCTTTGTGGGTGACATGGACAGTGGCATTGAGTGCACCCTCAGCAAGTTTGCTGATGACACCAAGCTGTGTGGTGCAGCAGACACGCTGGAGGGAAGGGATGCCATCCAGAGGGACCTTGACAGGCTGGAGAGGTGGGCACAGGCCAACCTCATGAGCTTCAACAAGACCAAGTGCAGGGTCCTGCATCTGGGTCGAGGCAATCCCAGGCACAAATACAGGCTGGGCAGTGACTGGCTGGGGAGCAGCCCAGAGGAGAGAGACTTGGGGGTGCTGGTGGATGAGAAGCTCAACAGGAGCTCTCAATGTGCACTTGCAGCCCGGAAAGCCAATCAGATCCTGGGCTGCATCAGGAGAAGTGTGGCCAGCAGGTCAAGGGAGGTGATTCTCCCCCTCTACTCAGCTCTGGTGAGACCCCACCTGGAGTACTGCGTCCAGTTCTGGAGCCCCTATTACAAGAGGGATCTGGAGGTGCTGGAGCGTGTCCAGAGAAGGGCCATGGGGATGATCAGAGGGCTGGAGCACCTCTGCTATGAGGACAGACTGAAGGAGTTGGGGCTGTTCAGTCTGGAGAAGAGAAGGCTCCGAGGTGACCTCATTGTGGCCTTCCAGTATCTGAAGGGGGGGCCTACAAGAACGCTGGGGAGGGACTTTTCAGGCTATCAGATAGTGATAGGACTAGGGGGAATGGAATGAAGCTGGAGGTGGGGAGATTCAGGCTAGATGTGAGGAGGAAGTTCTTCACCGTGAGGGTGGTGAAGGCTTGGAATGGGTTGTCCAGGGAGGTGGTTGAGGCCCCGTCCCTTGCGGTGTTTAAGACCAGGCTGGATAAGGCTCTGTCCAGCCTGATCTAGGGTAGAGTGTCCCTGCCCATGGCAGGGGGGTTGGAACTAGATGATCCTTGTGGTCCCTTCCAACCCTAACTGAAACTATGAAACTATGAAACTATGACCTTCGCTGAGCCCGAGAAGCCAGCGTCGCCACAGCCAGTCATACCGACCGGGAGAGCCTACCGCGCTACCGGAGGACTGGACCAGCCCCCGAGGGTAAGATCTGCCCAGCTGTCGGGGAGAAGGGATTTGATAGAGACTAAGTCCGCATATACCTAGCCCCACCATAGCTGGAGAAGAGCTGCCACGTGTGCCGCTCCAAGCCCTGTAACCGCAGGGAAGACTAAAGCATTGGTCGTGCCTATACTGCACCAAACCCGGGACTACCCTCGATCGTCCCGCTGTTCCTTTAAGCCCAGTAACAGAGAAGCCGCAGCTCAGCGCAGCCGCATTCTCTCTCCGAGGCTGTTTACCTCAGCCCCGAGATCCATCGCCACGGGGCCGACCCCACCACTATTGTTGTCCGACCGGGAACCTCTGAGATCACCTACCGGCAACCGTCTCCCCACCCTGCCGTGCGAGCCGACTCCCAGGGCCGACCCTACGGGCCAAACCTGACCAGGACCTATCCCTATTGTCTGGAGGGAACCGACCGAGTCCTCAAGGGAACCTGCTTCTGAGCTAAGCCCAGGTTCCATTATTCCTTCTCCACTGCTGCAGGGAGAGGAGACAGTAACCCAACACCGCCATCTAACTCTACTAGGAACCAGTCCAGCGGCAGTACTCGGCCAGACCCCCACCTTGCTACAAACAACAGCTACAGTGTATCTTCCACGTGCTTTCTACCCACTAGCACTCAGTTCAAAGTATCCGCGTGTAGCAGAGTCGTTGCTGATGCACAGAAAGATTGTAATACTGTTGTACATAGCCAGAAACCGCCCGCGTTCCCCCGATTCGCCATCTAGTGGCCAAGCGGCGGAACTGCACGCTTCATTCTATAAAACATACAAATAGTTTGTAGATAGTTTAATTAAGTTCTAATCATAATACTAAGCCATTTATGGAATGTATTTCATGAACGTGCACTAGAACATGTATATAAGTTGTTGATTCATCGGTTATTAATAATTTGATAATTAATAAAAATAATATTGTCATAATTCATATTTCATATTAATAAATTTAATAACCTCTTCACAACAGCTGACTGTAAGCCCCATTCCCTATTCCCCTTGCACTACTTGGTGTAGGAGGAAGAAGAAATTCAGGAGTGAAGCTAAGCCTGGGAATAAGATATATCCTTATGCTATTGTCTCATTCCTGTCATAAATTTTGAGTAACAGCCTGTGAAGAGCAAGGTGACCAGCTTGTCCTGGACTTTTTCCATATGTGCTGCCTACTGTTTTTGTTTTCTCCCAAACTAAACAAATCCCATCGGGGGTACAAGGAGCTTTTACAAGTGTGGTGGTTTGGGCTGGGTGCCCCCTGCTATGTGGTGTACTTCCTGTGTCCAGAAGTCCAGCCCTGTGGGTGGACACAGGAAACCAGGTATCTCCTACCATAATCCCCTGCACCGCTATAAAATCCAGCACGGGGTCCAGCACTTCCTCTTTTTTCCCTCACCGGCACCCAGTAACTGGGGGAGACATCTCCCGGCCTTGGGCCTGGCTAGGCCCAAGGCCAGGGGGATGGGCACTCTCAGGCCTGGCCAGCGGAGACTAGCCTGGCAGTGGGGGGCAGGGGGAAAGAACGAGCCCTGGGTGTCTTGGGCCCACCCTCAGGTGGAGATGGGATGCTTCCGGGTCTGTTTTGGGGTTTCTTTTGTCACTGTTTCTGGTTCTCTGTGCACATTCACTCTTTCCTATTTAAACTTTCCATTACTTTTGCAATCCGTTTGTCAGAGTCATTATTTCTGCCCATGGTGGGGAGGGAGGCTGCCTCAACCCACTACAAGGATTGGACTAATGGGTCATTTTAGAGATCCCGCCTGCTAATGCGGACACCCATGGTAGCCATTCATTGGTTCTTGCAGTCTGAAATAAATGAATTAATATTTTTTTAAAGTGGCATATCTCATATGATTTACTGGATATAAACATCCAGAAGTCTCTAGGATTACTTGTTAATTAATATTACTAATGCTCAGATGGTTGTGCAAAAGCGATTCTGCATCTTTTCAGGAGATTCAGTTATAACCATCCTTTCTAATTGAAGAAAATTATTATGATTTTTAAATATTTTAGCCATTAGTGCTCAACCATATTATTCATGATGCTAATAAATCATTTCACAGTATACCTTGTTTTGTCTATATTTTAGTAATCAATGAAATAAGGAATAATCTGAGGAAAATAGAAATAAATCTAGACATTAACAACTAGAGATTGTGTTCTTTATCAGCTAAATGGCTAGAAGAGTAGTTATCAGGACCTCTACTGGGTAGTAAAATATAGAATGTCCTCTGTGTGTGCATTGAAGGAGTAAAGAAAGACGAATACAAGTCTCTATTACTGTTGCATTAAATAACTTTATGTACAGAATTTAAAAAAAAAAACAAACAGACAGAAACAAGATAAGGTGGCATTTATATGCAAAATTGTGTCTGCATCAAATATATAGAGAAGGTATGTAGAAACATTGGCAGGTTCCAGAAAAAGAAGCTATCAGAAGTGCTTTTTTAACAAAAGGGAAAGAACAAAGCGAATCACTTATTCAATATAAAAGTTATTTTATCCAAAGAAATTGACAATTACCTTAAGAGCATTCTACTCTGACAAATTTGAATTAAAAAAGAAAACCTTGTATGTAAAAATCTTGCCATTCATTCTCTAAATCACAGGATGTATTCATTTTATTCTCAAATGCAGTACCTCCTTATAGTCTATGTCTTTCATAAACTTTTCTTTTTTTCTTGAGATCCATGTAGTTTTAATAATCCTACTCATGGCCACTTTTAAGGTTGCAGTACACCAAATGCAATTTATTCCATTTTCATTCTTTATATGCATTGGCTGTTTTGATTTCTTTGATTTCTCTGCCAAACATTTCCATTTTTAAAATTTTGTAAGACTTCAGATTTTTTTATTTTATTTTTTATCTAAGTATGAAAATAATCTTATTTGGAAGGAGTGTTGTTTTCAGGCATTGGGATCTTGTAGAATTCTTTCTTTTAACTATGCAGTTCAATCAGTTTTACATTCTTAGTTTCCCAAGGTGGGAAATGGGCTAGGTACATAGATTTGTATCCTTTAAGTAGTCTTCCTATACCAGGTGCAAAGAATTCAGAGTTGTTAAGCGTAAACTATTGACAACACATAGAATTCTACAAAGTCTATATCAAGGCCTGGCAAGCAATCTCTTTTGACCAAATGGGATGCCATAATCACAGAACCACAGAAACATCCAGGTTGGAAAAGACCCTCAGCATCACCAAGTCAAAAGCTCTGAAACATGATCTCATAAAATTAACATCAATCTCCTGCCCATTCTTTGAATTCCAAAAATAGAATAATGAGGAATGGGGGAAAAAAAAAGTAGAAATAGGTAGGTTCAGATTGGATGTTAGGAAGAAGTTTTTCACCATGAGGGTGGTGAGACACTGGAACAGGTTGCCCAGGGAGGTGGTAGAATTCCCATCCCTGGAGGTTTTTAAGGCCAGGCTGGATGAGACTCTGAGCAACCTGATCTACTGTGAGGTGTCCCTGCCCATGGCAGGAAAATTGGAGCTAGATGATCCTTGAGGTCCTCTCCAATCCTAACAATTCTATGATTCTATGATTCCGGGGAGTAACCAGCTGAGGATGAAATTCTTCCTTCAGAAATGTAAGAAATGTAGTTATGTTTCCGGAGATCTGAGGACAAGATCTGTGTTCTGGTGGGGCCAGTGCATCAAAAGCACAATCCTTTGAGGAGCATTCTTCACCGTGCAGTTTTAAAATGTGGATGCAATCTGAAATTCAGCATCCCAAAATGACAGTGAAGCATGCCTCTCCATGAAGATTCGATCTCTGTACTTCAATTTTACTCCCAGAATTTATATATTTTTTTTAATAGAACACCATTTGGGCTCGATAGCCGACCGGAGCCGGCGATCAGCACCGCCCCGCTCGGACCGTGAGCTTCCTGCTTGGTTTCGCTTTTGTTTCAGGGCTTTGCAGGTTGGGAGAACTCAGGGGTTAACAGGCAGGTCCAGCAGGATCATGCTCTCGCGAGCCTGCTCTGGAATGGGGGTGGGGAGTCAGCCGCGGGAGGTTTAAATCCCGCCCGGGCTGTGTGCGCACCGCGATTTAGTTTGAGAGTCTTCCTGCTGATCGCACAAAAAAAATGTAAAAAAAAAGAATTTTTATCCTTTGAACACTCAACCATGGTTGTCACTCGGACAAAGGGTAGGAAAACAGTATCTACCCAGACAGACTTGCTATATCAGCACACAGGAGTCCAGGCTGCCAGCTGCAGTGAGTGCTTGAGCCTGGCAATTGGAATAGAAGGGGAAGAAGAGAACTCCTGTGTCAGGTGTGACCAGGTGAACTTTCTCCTTAGTCTGGTGGCTGAACTGAAAGATGAAGTGGCTGGGCTGAAGGAGGAGGTTTCCACACTTAGGTCAATGAGGGATAGCGAGAAGGAATTAGATATGTGGGAGAAGGCTCTGCAGATCTCCCCTGCTGAGGGAAGGGTCCCCGGAAATGGGGAGGGATGGATACAGGTCCCTGCCAGGGGTGGCAAGGGAAATCCTTCCTGGCCCTTTCCTACTCCTCCGCTGCCCTTGCATAATATACGAGTATGAGGCCCTGCAGGCTGAAGGTAGTAGGGATGAGAGGGCTGAGAAGCAGCCATCTGGGCAGGAGCCTAAGACTAAGGCCAAGTGGTCCCCACCAGCTATAACGACCTGCTCCATAAAGAAAAGGAGAAGGGTTATAGTTGTTGGGGACTCTCTCCTGGAGGGTACTAAGGGACCCATATGTCGTCCCAACCCATCCCACAGGGAGGTCTGCTCCCTACCTGGGGCACGGGTCAAGGACATTGCGAGGAGACTCCCCAAGTTAATCCACCCCTCTGACTATTACCCTCTGCTGGTAATACAAGCTGGGAGTGATGAAATTGACAAGAAGGGCACCAGGGCAATTAAAAAGGAGTTCAAGGCCGTTGGATAATTGATTGAAGGGGCAGGAGCTCAAGTGGTGTTCTGCTCAGTTCCCTCAGTGGCGGGGGAGTACACTGAGAGGAACGGGAGAACCCACACCATCAACAATTGGCTCAGGGGATGGTGCCAGCAGTGAAATTTTGGTTTCTTCGATCACGGGGCAACTTTTACTGCACCTGACCTGCTGGGACCCAATGGGGCAACATTATCTAGAAAAGGTAAAAGAGTCCTAGCACTAGAGTTGGCATGGCTCAGTAAGAGGGCTTTAAACTAGGTCTGAAGGGGGTGGGTGAGGAAAACAGTCCCTCTGTACATGAAAGAGTGGGGCACAGATTAGGGTCAATAGAGAAGTTGGGAGCCCAGCTGAAGTGCATGTACACCAATGCACGCAGCATGGGTAATAAGCAGGAGGAGCTGGAAGTCCTGGTCCAGCAGGGTGACTATGATACAGTCGCTGTCTCAGAGACGTGGTGGGATGACATGCACAATTGGAGTGCTGCACTGGGGGGTTACAGGCTCTTCAGGAGAGACAGGCAAGGGAGAAGAGGAGGAGGGGTGGCTCTGTATATTGGGGAGTCACTCTCTGCCACGGAACTTGAGGTGGAAAATGAGGGGATTGAGAGCCTGTGGGTTAAAATCAGGGGGCAGACCAACAAATCTGACATCCTGGTTGGAGTCTGTTATAGACCACACAACCAGGATGAGGAGGCGGACAAATTATTCTATAAGCAACTGGAGGCTGTCTCGGGGTCATCAGATCTTGTCCTTGTGAGTGACTTTAACCTGCCAGATATCTGCTGGGAAGTTAACTCAGCAGAGAGAGGCAGTCCAGAAGATTCCTGGACCACATGGAGGACGACTTCCTGATGCAGCTGTTGAGTGAGCCTACCAGGGGTCAAGCTCTGCTTGACCTGCTGTTCTCCAATAGAGAAGGCCTGGTGGGAGATGTGACCGTGGGAGGCTGCCTGGGGTGCAGCGACCATGAGATGGTGAAGTTTCTAATATGCAGGGAGATAGAGAGGAGCACCAACAGAACCTTCACCTTGGTCTTCCAGAGGGCAAACTACAGCCTGTTTAAGAAAGTTATTTGCAAAGTTCCCTGGGTATCAGCCCTCAAGAACCGAGGGGTTCAGGATGGTTGGATCTATTACAAACAGGAGCTCTTGAAGGCACAGGAGATGGCGGTTCCCATCTGCCGAAAGATGAGCCGGCGGGGAAGGAGACCAGCCTGGATGAGCAAGCAGCTCCTGGAGAAACTAAGGGAAAAAAAGAGGCTGTATCACCTTTGGAAGAAGGGGAAGGCTTCTCGAGGTATAAGGAAGTTGTTAGATTATGTAGGGAAAAAATTAGAGAGGCAAAGGCCCAGTTGGAACTGAGGCTGGCCACCTCTGTGAAGGACAATAAAAAGGATTTTTACAAATATGTTAATGCCAAAAAGAAGGGCAAGAAGAACCTCCACTTCCTATTGGACCTGGAGGGGAACACGGTGACTGAAGACAAGGAAAAGGCTGAGGTCCTGAACACCTTCTTTGCCTCAATTTTTAACAGCAAGGCAGGAGGAGTTCAGGACAAGTGGCCTCCTGAGCTGGGGGATGGGGTCGGGGAGCAGTGTAATGCCCTGGATATCCATGAGGAATTAGTTTGGGACCTGCTGAGCCACTTGGACACTCACAAGTCCATGGGGCCGGATGGGATCCACCCTAGGGTCCTGAGAGAGCTGGCAGATGAGCTGGCCAAGCTGCTTTCCATCATTTTCCTCCAGTCCTGGCTCACCAGTGAGGTCCCAGATGACTGGAAACTGGCCAATGTGGTCCCCATCCACAAGAAGGGTCAGATGGAGGAACCTGGAAACTATAGGCCTGTCAGCCTGACCTCAGTGCCAGGGAAAATGATGGAGTAGATTATCCTGGCAGCAATAACTGCACACCTGCAGGATGGCCAAGGGCTCAGGTCCAGCCAACATGGATTTAGGAAGGGCAGGTCCTGCCTCTCCAACCTGATCTCCTTCTATGATCAGGTGACCCGCCCAGTGGATGTGGGGAGGCCTGTGGATGTAGTCTACCTGGACTTCAGCAAGGCCTTTGACATCGACCCCACAGCAAACTCCTGGCTAAGCTGTTAGCTCGTGGCTTGGACAGCAACACTCTGCACTGGGTTAGGAACTGGCTGGAGGGCCGGGCCCAGAGAGTGGTGGTGAATGGTGCCACCTCCAGCTGGAGGCCAGTCAGCAGTGGCGCCCCCCAGGGATCAGTGCTGGGCCCAATCCTCTTCAATATCTTCACTGACGATCTGGATGAGGGGATTGAGACAGTCATCAGCAAATTTGCAGATGACACCAAGTTGGGAGCAGATGTTGGTCAGTTAGAGGGTTGAAGGGCCCTGCAGAGGAACCTCGACTGACTTGACAGATGGGCAGAGTCCAACAGGATAACATTCAACAAGTCCAAGTGCCGGGTGCTGCACTTTGGCCAAAACAACCCCATGCAGAGCTACAGGCTGGGGTCAGAGTGGCTGCAGAGCTGCCAAACAGAGAGGGACCTGGGGGTGCTGATCGACAACTGCCTGAACATGAGCCAGCAGTGTGCCCAGGTGGCCAAGAAGGCCAACGGCATCCTGGCCTGCATTAGGAAGAGTGTGGCCAGCAGGAGCAGGGAGGTCATTGTGTCCCTGTACTCTGCACTGGTTAGGCCACACCTTGAGTACTGTGTCCAGTTCTGGGCCCCTCAGTTTAAGAAGGACATCGAGACACTTGAACGTGTCCAGAGAAGGACAACAAGGCTGGGGAGAGGCCTTGAGCACAAGCCCTCTGAGGAGAGGCTGAGGGAGCTGGGGTCGTTTAGCCTGGAGAAGAGGAGGCTCAGGGGTGACCTCATTGCTCTCTACAACTACTTGAAGGGTGATTGTAGCCAGGAAGGGGTTGGTCTCTTCTCTCTAGCAACCAGCACTGGAACAAGGGGACACAGTCTCAAGCTGCACCAGGGGAAGTTTATGCTCGAGGTGAGGAGAAAGTTCTTCACCGAGAGAGTGGTTTGCCATTGGAATGGGCTGCCCGGTGGGGTGGTGGAGTCCCCATCCCTGGAGGTGTTCAAGAGGGGATTGGATGTGGCACTTGTTGCCATGGTCTAGTCGTGGGGTCTGTGGTGACAGGTTGGACTCAATGATCTTTGAGGTCTCTTCCAACCTTAGCGATACTGTGATACTGTGATACGTTACAGACTGTTAATTGTATTGAAATCTAGTGCACATCAGAATTAACATGGTTATGTTGTAGTTATGAGGCTATGCTATCCATATTTGGTATAAACATGCATCAGAATGAATAAACTTAGGTTTTCTGTTCCTGTGATCATATAACATCATGAAATTGGAATCCTATCAGATTGGTCATTTGCTAGTAAATTCCATCTGTCACAAATACTTTTAATAGATTTAATGGAGGTTAGTAGTTCATGGTATATTCTACCTATCCCTCCACACATCTCTCTTTCTCCCATATTCATGTTGCAATATCCTGTTACAGCAGGTCGTGTTTGTAGGACAAGCACCAAGTGGAACATTAAAAAAATTAGCAATCTGAGCTCAAGAAAAGTGAAGACTGGTTGCATGCTTTCATTCTTTACTCAGGAAGCCCTATTAGACTCCTTATGCCATGCCATGCCATTTTTCAGCTTTTGTTATTTAAAGATGCAATCTGTTGCCACTTTTTTGAACAAACTTGAATTTTTTTCTTTTATCCAGTTTTGGTATCTTGTGCTTGTAAGAGACTAAATGTTATCTCTCTTGATGTGAATTAACAAAGATAAAATCGCCTTTGCTCCTTGCCCAAACAATAGCTGATGTGTATTGGGCAGACGCCACTGGATAACAACTCTCTGGAATATGCACAGGAAAGATCATCTCTACCCATCAGCTATCCCAGAAAGGGAGGATGGTGAAAAGGACAATAGATTTACCACCTGGACACATACCTAAAAAAATTTATAAAAGTCTGGAGCAATACCTGCTCAGGAGAAGAAAAACAAAGAAACTAAAAGGAGATAAAATGACAGACACGGGAGAAAAGATGTCACCATGTAGACTAGAAGCAGCAGACCAAGAGGAACCCTCACTCTGCATCCTAAGCTCCACCTGCTGCAACTCATGGAGCTGAAGAGGCTGCTCAGAGAAGGACTTGGGCTTGGTCTTCGAGATCTCTCCCTCCCCTTCTCCAGCAGAGGACAGCACAGGCAACAAGGATGACATCTCCTCCATGCCAAAGTGGCAGCACCCTTCCTCCACAGACCCACAAACCCAAACTGTCTTGGGGTGTGGGGGGTGCTAATATAATTCCTTTCCACTTCTCTCTCCCTCTTCTCCCTCTCTCTCGCTATTTCCCCCCCCCCCCCCCCTCTTCTGTTTCGTCTACTTTATTCTGTTAACAAATAGCTTCACTGTTGGTATCTTGGGAATATTCAAAATAACTGAATCTCTTCCCCTCTCTGGACAGAAACAGTGCTGTATATGCTTTCTTCCATCTTCTAATTTCTAATCCTTTTTTGTTACCCAGCCTACAGAGCCTGTCCTTGAATTTAAAGTGTACTGACCATTCTAAGTTCCTTTTAAAAAATGTTGTTATTCTCATTAAATTAACAAAACCAAACCTTTCAAAGTATTTTTTCTCACACTATGCAAAACCTAAACATAATATGCAGCCATAACTAAGAGAACAAAAGTAGAGAAGTGATAGATTTTGGTTACAGATATTAATAGGAATACCTGTGTCTCTGGTACAGATTTGATGAGCACCTCAGATCCCTGAAATTTAACATCTGGTTCAAAGAGCAACTCTTCTTAAGCTGTGTTCCTGACTCTTTTAACGATCTTGAGTTGTAGTGTCTTTAAAAGTAATTGTTGACCATAATAAAATTATCTCTTGGTTATGTTCAAAAGCATTTGAATAAAAGAGCAGAAGCATTAATTGGAGCATGGAGAATTATCTAGAAGTTTTTATATATGTATGTTGACCATAATAAAATTATCTCTTGGCTACATTCAAAAGACTTTAAATAAAAAAAAGCAGAAGCATGAAATGGAGAAAATGGAATTATCTAGAACTCTTTTTTTCTAGTATTTCAAACTCTGTATCCTCATATATATTACATATATGTATAGATATGATGATGAACATCATTTACATCCTGTGGAAAAGGAATGTCCAAATGTAATTACTTTATCTGTTTTGAATTCTAACACAGAAAAAAATATAACCTTATCTTTAAGTGGGAAGTCAGTTATTAATTGGTTTTTGAGAACAGGATGTATCAGGAGTGGCTGAAGGAATTGAGGATGTTTAATATGAAGAAATGGAGTCTGAGAAGAGACTGTCTCTCTCTCTACAAGTATTTGAAAGGAGATGATAGCAAGGTGGGTGTTGGTCTCTTCTCCCTAGTAGCAAGTCATAGGATAAGAGCAAATGGCCTCTTTCTGCATCAGGAAGAGTTTAGATTGGGTAGTAGAAAAAACTTGGTTGAATCTGTGTCTTTGAACATGTTTAAAGGACGCAAACATATGATGCTAAGGGACACCATTCAGCACCAAACTTGGTAGAGTTAGATAATGGTTGGACTCCATCATCTTAAATGTCTTTTCTAACCAAAAAATTCCGTGATTCTACGGTCTTGCAAGATATCACAGAACGACAATTAAAAAAGCTGTTTCCTAGAAAAAGAAAAAAATTCTAGGTAATCTAAGAGGCATGAGGCCACCAGAATGCAAAAAGAGACATCACAACTTATTTATAAGAAATATGTTTTCATAATAAAAATTATTAGGAGTATAGATTAAAATAATCAGTGTTAGATTCTGCATGAAAACACGTTTCATTATGAACTGAACAAACACATCAGTAGCAAGGTTTCAAAATCAGTAAAAACTATCCTAATGTCATTTTTATATACAGTAAGGCATTTGTGCATGTTTCACCTACAGGAAATAGAATTCCTGAGTAATCATGTAACTGGTCTGCTACTTTTATGTTACAGTAAGATAGGATAAGATTACCTTATACAGTCTTAAAGCAAATTATTTTTATTTAAGAGATTGGATAAATCTCTCTTCACCTCACTATGTGGCTAATATTTAAAAAATTGATGTTCACCTACAGCAATATTCCTCTAACTGCTGTGTTTTCTATAAAGGCCTATTGTTACCACCTAGTACAAAGCTGATTAACAGAAGACAAATCCAGAAAGCATTATGCCCTCAGTCTTATCTACACATGTTAAGTCATATTCTCTGAATTGCAGACATTCAAGTTAAACAAGAAGTGAAGTCTGGGATCATCAAAA